>CM046875.1:705617226-706217226 GCA_025667525.1 Glebionis coronaria | reverse complement strand
TAATTTATTTTGGTGTTAAAATGTTGCATAATATGTTCTTTTTATCTTTTATAAATGCAGTCAGACAGAGATGGTGCGATTGGCAGCTTTGGAGCAAAGCAGAGAGGGATATTGATTATAACAAGAGGATGTGCATGGATATGTTTTAAGGATCAAGACAGAGTAGGCGTTGTTCATGAATTCATCATTTGATAATCTGTTTTTTTTTTTGCATTTTTTTGATTTTGTATAAATTGTTATCATATATGATATCAGAGGTATATCATATATGATTTTACATTAGTTACGTTCGGTTTGAATTATCATATATGATTCTGTTCAAAAGTACATTTTTATGTTATGAACAAGTGTTTGATTATTAATTGTGCATACTCTTTGTTGTAATCATGAATTCATCATATTCTTTATTTAATAAATCCAAGTTTTTCTTGAGTGTCATATATGATAGTGCATGATCATATACTCCGTATGACTTAATTTATAAAAAGCATCATGACATAATACCAAGAAAGTTAAATCATATTAACAAGATGTTGTACGAGATACCAATTGATTACAAAATCGTCCATATACTTCAAACTCCATTAGGAGATTACAAGAAAAAACAAACAATAAACGTAAAAGAAAAATTCACGAGCTTATTCATTAAGCTTCTTGGCCTTTTGGATGCTTGTAATGTTCAACACGCCTTGTAAACAACCTTCTCTACACAAAAAAGAAGATTTAATTCAATTTTCAAACACATAATCATATATGATATATTTGATCATATATGATATTTAACTTATATCATATATGATATAGCATATCATATATGATATAGCATATCATATATGATACTTCATTAGCAAGTCATACTAAATATGTTCAGCCAGATTAATCCATTAAAAAAAGAGTTAATTCAATTTTCAACCACATTATCATATATGATATATCTCATCATATATGATATTTTAGCTTATATCATATATGATATAGTATATCATATATGATACTTCACAAACAGGTTACACTAAATATGTTCAGCGAGATTAAGCTAAAAAATCTTATAATTCATGAAAATAAGCTAATAAGTTAGCTTATAATTCATCATAATAAAGGTGATGATTATCAATAAGCTTATTCATATTAAGCATCAAGTTACCTTATCACTTGACATGTTAAATTCATGTAACTTATCAAATAAGCTATAAAAAATAAGATGAGTTATAAGCTTATTCACATCGAATAAGCTAAAAAAGATGAATCAAAACAGATCGAATGAACTTTACCTTATTTATGAAGAGGATGATCGATTTGTGACGGTGATGATCGATGGATTTGATGTTTGTGTTGATAAATTAAGATGTAAATATGTGTGTGTGTGTGTGTGTGTGTTTATGTGTGTTTTAGAGAGAAGAAGAAGAAGAAATCGATCCCAGATCTGTGAGAGTGGTAGGTGGTGTTAGGTGAGAGGGGTAAAATGACGAAACTACCCCTCCGCTTTTTTTTTTTTAATATGGGTTGTTGGATAAGACGAGATGGACGGTCCAGATTTGTCCCCTTGTATCCAATGGATACAAGGTATCTTAAATAACCGGACTCAAAATATATATATAAATAAACTTTTTGTTTATAAAAGATGTAAATCGACGAGAAAATTCTGATTTTAAATGCTTTTTAACGAGCAAGTTCTGATGAATTTTTTCGCTAGTCATTATTCACATCACAAAAAACAGCTCATCAACTCTTTTGGCTCAAAGAAGCACTAACTGCAGTGAACACGAGCCAAAACTTGGACCTGAAACCTTTTATCTATGAAAATTTTCCATTGAGTTTATAAGTTTTTCGAAAGGAAAATGATATTTCTTCATATAAAAACCTCCTACAAATCTTTCTACACACAAGATCCTGACAAGTGGCGGAATTGAAGGTTTAGATTTGGAGAGATAATAAGTGGAGAAAATACATATTATATAATTGAGAGTGTAGGAAGATAAATAGAATGATTTAATAAGAGGATATAGCAAGGCTCTTTTCGAAAATAGATACCAACCGAACCAAAGCCTTTGTAACAAATAAGTATTTATATTTTCTAACTGAAGATATTGCTTTGGTTAGTTATATTTGGTTTTTGTAAAAGTCTTGTGTTCCAAATTTGGATGAGAAAGCCACATACATATAAGAAAGATATGTCCCTTACTTTATTTCTTGTAGGGAATAATGGTTGTAAAATAACTTTTTAATTTGTTGATATACTCTTTCCGTCTTAAATTAATTGTCCTCCGACAAAAAACACATAGTTTAAAAAACATCATAATCACTACATTCGCTCTTTTACTTTTTTTGCAAAATGACACTTTTACGCTCATGAAATTAATTAAAATTTTGTATATAATTTGTAATTTCTAATACCACTAGGTGCAATATAATAAACTTATTATATTACTTATATCTATTTTTGGAAGGGAATATAATTTTGGGAAGGGAATACAAGACTATTAATTTGGGACGGAGGTAATATATAAATAAATAAAATTTTTTTTTCATAAAAGGTGTAGATCGGTGAGAACACTTTGATGTTAGGTACTTTTTAGCATGCAAATTTGTGATGCAATTTTTACCAGTCATTATCTATCTCAAAAAGAATAACTCGTCATCTCTTTTGCCCACTAACGGCAGAGAACACGAGCCAAAACTTGAACCTGAGATCTTTTATCTACGGAAATTTTCTACTGAGTTTATAAGTTTTTCGAAAATAGATACTAACCGAATTATTATAGCAAATAAGGATTTATATTATCTAATTGAAGATACTACTTTGGCTAGTTATATTTGTTTTTTGTAAAAGTCATTGTGTCCAGAATGGATTTATATTTATAAAAACTAGAAAGAGGATATCTTTATGTAAACTACTAATAATTCTTTTTAAAAGTGTAACAAATGGCTTTGTACTACCATAAATGTCATGGCACTATCGATTTTAATAGTACTACTTAAGATAAAAGCTATTATCACAAAAATAATGAAAAGGAAATAAAACAGCTATACAATGAGAACAAACATAAATGTTGAAAGACAATTAAAAACGTTTGATATTAAAAATAATATCTTCAAATTTTATTATTTTCTACATTGAACATGAAATCTGTTGAAAATATCGGTTGTTATTGTGGCAAGTGCATAAACTTGAGGGACGGCTTTTGTAACTTTTTATTACTAATATAGCCGTTAGGCTTTGTTTGCATTGTTTTGTATTGTGCAGGGGTTCTTGTGTAACTATCGGTGATGACTCATTGGTTTGACGGTTGACTGAAGCTTGGCTTATAACGTTGTGAAAGGCTAACATTGTTATTATCGCTCATTTCCTCTCACCCACCACTCTCACCTTTTCACACACACAACTCTTTCATCTTCACAACTCACGCAGATTTAATCATCCTTCATAAAACAACCTAAATAGATCCAAACATCAAAGATGTAGATGTTTGGATCATAAGTAGATTACTAGTTTGTTGTTCTGTTTGTTGTTCTTGATGTATGTTTGAGAAAGCATCCGTTTGGGGATTATCTATTTGGTTTGTATGTTGAACAGCATCCGTTTGGGGATTGTTCTTGATCTTTTGTTAATAAAACGTTTTGGGAAAAATATTGTTTTATTGATTTCAATTTTTAACATGGTATCGGAGCTTATGGCTCTATTTCTTGGATAAATCCTTCTCTAAAACTTGTTTTTTGGTTATTTTACTACAGATCTATATTTTATTTTAATTATTTAAAATTAGGGTTTCAAACTTTTTTTGGGGGTTTCTTAAATCTTGGCTTGGGAACTATTTCTTTGACTGTTAATCGTTGATTAATAGTCTTAATTTACATATTCTTTGATCTATTCTGAAAAACCCTAAAATCAGAAATTAGGGTTTTTCATTGGTAAGTTCTATTTTGATATTTACCTGTTATCTAACCTTTCCTACAGCTTTTTTGTCACCTTGGGTGTTGGATTTGTTAATTTCTGAAAGTTTGAAATTAGGGTTTGTGAAACCCTAATTTGTAAGTTTTGGGGGTTTTCTGTTTGGTGACTCTCTTGTTGTTGGTGATTTAAAATTAGGGTTTGTGAAACCCTAATTGTTGATTATTGGTTTTATTTGCTCTTGGTGACCTTGTTGACTCTCCTACCACCTGTGTCTCATGACTAAGTGAATCAAGAGCACAAGTGGTGTTTCTACCTCCTTTTACTGTGCTGTAAGTCTCTTGTTTCTTCTTGGTCATTGATCTAGTGAGGTGGGTGCAAACGGGTTCGGTTAACACCTTGACCCTCCAGCTTGACTGGTGTGGATACCTGCTCTGGCCAACCCCAGTCCACAAGTTAGTATTGGTGATTCTTGAGTCTCAAGTTCTCTCTCTCCTTTTTATTGCTATTTAGTTTTCTTGTTCTTGCTTGGTGTGCTTTCTGTGTTGTTTACTTGTTTTTCATTATGACTACTCTTGTTCCTACTCCTGTTTTTATTAGCTCTTTGGATGTTGGTAATCCTTTACATTTACAACCTAATGATCATAATATTGGGACTCTTGTTAGCATTAAGCTTATTGGTTGTGACAACTATAGACTTTGGGCTAATGCTGTCAAAATTGCTTTACAAGCTAGAAATAAAATGAGATTTGTTGATGGTACTTGTGTTAAGTCTGCTTATGCTAATAGTGAGCCTCTTTCCAATCAATGGGATAGATGCAATGCTGTTGTTTTATCTTGGTTGTTGAGTTGTATATCTGAAGATCTTTATTTGAGTCAAGTGTACTCTGAAAATGCTGCTGAGGTTTGGAATGAACTTAGGGACACTTATGATAAACTTGATGGCTCAATTCTGTTTAACTTAATTCAAAAAATTAACAATTTTAAACAAAATGGGTTGTCTGTTTCTGAATATTATCACAAGTTGAATTCTCTATGGAGAGAATTTGATATTCTTACCAAGTTTTCCCCTTATACTTGCATAGCTAGGGCTGAGTCTAGTAAACATCAACAATTAATGAAGTTAATGCAATTTTTGATGGGTTTGGATGAAGTATACCAACCAATAAGAAGTTCTCTGTTGACTCAACCTGTTTTACCTGATGTTAAAGATGCTTTTGTGATTGTGTGTAGAGAAGAGTCCCATAGGGGTCTTAACTCTAATTCTAGGGCTTCAAAATCCCAGGTTTCCTCTTTTGCTGCTAAGGCTAATGATTTTCCCAAAAATCAAAATCAAAACAGATCTTCTAACAATAGAAATCAGAATCAGTTTTTTAATGGTAACAATGGGGGAAACAAAAATCAGTCTAATCTTTTCCAATAGCAATAACAGCAATGGGGGAAACAGGAATCAATACAACTCTTTGTTATGTACTAATTGCAATATGAAGGGTCACACTATTGACAGATGTTTTGAGTTAATTAGGTATCCTCCTGGATATAAAAAGAACTCTAATACCAGTAACAATATGACTCCTTTTAAGGTGAATGACAGAGTTGGTTCTAGTAACAGTGTTGATACTCAGATTTCTAACACCACTTTACCTTTTTCCAATGACCAAATTGCTAAACTTATGAGTTTAATCAGTGAAAAAGAGAATTGTGGTGGTCAAGACAATATGGCAGGTACTAAGTTCAATTTTTTTTAATGGAAATGTGTTTTTTAACAACCATTTTTACAAGTTTTTTGTTGCTAAGATTAATTACAATGGGATTAAAGTTAATTTTGGTTGGATTATTGATTATGGTGGTAATCAACATATCACTAACTCAACTAAAAACATGACAAATGTGATTGATATCTCTGATTTAGACATAACTGTGGGTCACCCAAATGGGACTGTTGCTAAAATCACTTGTGTTGGTAATCTAAAACTTACTAATAATGTGGTGTTATTTGATGTTTTAGTTATTCCTGATTATACTGTGAGTCTCTTGTCTGTTAACAAGTTAATCAAAGATAACAAACTTCATGTTGGTTTTAACGAACACAATTGTGTTATTCAGGATTTGAAAAAGGAAAATATTCTGGGGATTAGTAATGAGTGTGATGGCCTATACTTGTTTGATTCTGAATGTAAGTTACCCCAAATTAAGAGTAACTTGTCTGTTGTCTGTTTTCATGCTTCTAAGAATGTTTGGCACAATCGTCTTGGTCACTCCTCTGATAATGTGTTGAAAACTTGAAAGAACTCTCTTAATATAAGCAGACCTGAACATTTCAGTCCTTGTGAAATCTGTCACTTCTCCAAGCAAACTAGAGAACCGTTCCCTTTGAGTGACCATAAGTCCAAAATGGTTGGTGATCTCATCCACCTAGACTTATGGGGACCCTACCGGGTTACCTCAAAGGAAGGGTTTAGGTATTTTCTTACCATAGTTGATGACTTTTCTCGTGCTGTTTGGGTTTACTTGATAAAATCTAAGGATGAAGTCTTTAACTATTTTGTGGATTTTGTCAATCTTATTTTGAATCAATTTAAAGGGATGGTTAAGATTGTTAGGTCTGATAATGGGACTGAATTTATAAATAGTAAAATGGATAATTTTTTGAGAGAAAAAGGCATTGTGCACCAAACTTCCTGTGCTTATACTCCTCAGCAAAATGGTGTTGCTGAGAGAAAGCACAGACATCTCCTTAACACGGCTAGAACCCTTTTGTTTCAGAGTAGTATTCCTTTGTATCTTTCGACTGAGTGTATCTTAACTGCTACCTACTTGATTAACAGGCTTCCATCTTCTGTCCTTGCTGGAAAATCTCCTTTTTATATGCTTTATGGTAGGGAACCATCCCTTTCCCATCTTAGATGTTTTGGGTGTTTATGTTTTGCTAGCATTTTAAATAATCATGATAAATTTTCTCCTAAATCTGAAAAATGTGTTTTGATAGAGTACTCAAGTACCAAAAAGGCTTACAAAGTTTTGAGTTTAGAAAACAGAAGTTCTTTCTTTTCTAGAGATGTTAAGTTTTATGAAAGTGTTTTTCCTTACAAAATGAGTTTTAAGAATAAAGTTTTGAATAAAGAGTTTGATAATAAAACCTTTTTTGATTTTTTTGAGTATGAACACCAGAATGTTTCAAGACCCAATGATGAAGGAAGGGGACCATCTGATGATGCAGGTGAGGTAATTATGAATCATTCTTCAACTGATACTGCAGAGGAGCAGCCAGTTGGGAATGATAACCATACTGCATCATCAATGGATGATACTTTATCTATTTCTGAGGGCAATTTTCAAAATCCTGTTCCCACCTTTGATTCCAGCAATAGGGCAGATGATGATAGCCCTCCCATTAGTCCAAGAAGGTCTAGCAGGGTTCCTAAATTACTAGACAAGTTAAATGACTTTGTGTTGGATAACAAAGTAAGGTATGGGTTACATAAATATGCTAACCACACTAAACTTTCTGAAGTCAATAGATGTTTTATTTCCAATCTTAATAGGACTGCTGAACCTACTTGTTTTCTTGATGCTGTTAAAAATGTTAATTGGGTGCATACTATGAACAAAGAGATGGAGGCTTTGTACTTAAATGACACCTGGACTCTTACCCCTCTGACCATTAATAGGAAAGTTATTCCCTCTAAATGGGTTTATAAAATCAAATATAAACCTGATGGGGAGATTGATAGATACAAAGCCAGATTGGTGGCTAAAGGTTGTGGGCAGAGAGAGGGGATTGATTATGATGAAATTTTCAGCCCAGTTGTTAAAATGAGTACAATTAGATGTGTTTTAAACCTTGCTGTTCAAAATACTTGGAATATATTTCAAATGGACATCAACAATGCCTTTCTTTATGGTGACTTAAGTGAGGATGTGTACATGATGCCTCCTCCTGTTTTTTTTGATATAAGTGAAAAAAGAGTTTGTAAACTCAAAAAGGCTCTTTATGGTATAAAACAGGCTCCTAGACAATGGAACATAAAACTTGTTGAGTTTCTTAGTAAGGCTGGTTTCTTACAAAGTAAAAATGATCACTCTCTGTTCACAAAGAACAAAGATGGAATTTTTCTTGTCTTGCTTGTTTATGTGGATGATATTATTGTTACTGGAAACTAGTGAAATTGATAAGTTTAAAATGTTGCTTAGTCAAAGCTTTAAAATCAAGGACTTGGGTGAACTAAGGTACTTCCTTGGAATTGAAGTTTTAAAACTTAACAATGGCTTGTGTCTAAACCAAAGAAAGTATTGTATTGAGCTTCTTCATGAGTATAGCTTACTTGGTTGCAAACCTATGTGTACTCCCATGACTGAAAATGGCATTTTGGCTCATAAGGAAAGCTTTGATGATAAATTTCTTTCCAACATCACAAGTTATCAAAAGATTGTTGGAAAAATGATCTATCTGTGCAATACTAGGCCTGACATTTCTTACTCTGTTCATTGTCTTAGTCAACATATGCATGCTCCTCTTCAGTCTCACTTTGATGCTGCTCTTAGGGTACTTAGGTATCTAAAAGGTGCTCCTGGTGCTGGTTTAACTTATTTTAAGTCTAACTCCAAAACCATAAAAGTGTTTTCTGACTCTGATTGGGCTAAGTGTAAAATGACAAGAAGGTCAGTGTCTGGTTATTGTGTTTTCATATGTGGTAACTTGGTGTCCTGGAAAAGCAAAAAGCAGGCCACCTTATCCAGGTCCTCTTTTGAGGCTGAATATAGGTCTATGGCATCTGTTGTGTGTGAAGTTATGTGGCTCAACAAAATATTAATGGATCTTAATGCTCCTAGTTGTATTCCTTCTTGGTTATTCTGTGACAATAGCTCAGCTATTCAGATTGCAGCTAACCCTGTCATGCATGAAAAAACTAAGCACTTTGATATTGATGTTCATCTGGTAAGAGAGAAAGTTGCTTCTGGTCTTATTAAGACCCTAAAGGTGTCTTCTGAAAACCAAGTTGCAGATATCTTGACTAAAGGACTTGGGAGTTATCAGCACAATGAATTGTGTTCCAGGTTGTGTTTGAAAAACTTTTTTGGTTTATGCACTTGAGGAAGGGTGTTGAAAATATTGGTTGTTATTGTGGCAAGTGCATAAACTTGAGGGACTGCTTTTGTAACTTTTTATAACTAATATAGCCGTTAGGCTTTGTTTGCATTGTTTTGTATTGTGCAGGGGGTTCTTGTGTAACTATTGGTGATGACTCATTGGTTTGACGGTTGACTGAATCTTGGCTTATAACGTTGTGAAAGGCTAACATTGTTATTATCGCTCATTTCCTCTCACCCACCACTCTCACCTTTTCACACACACAACTCTCTCATCTTCACAACTCACGCAGATTTAATCATCCTTCATAAAACAACCTAAATAGATCCAAACATCAAAGATGTAGATGTTTGGATCATAAGTAGATTAGTAGTTTGTTGTTCTTGATGTATGTTTGAGATAGCATCCGTTTGGAGAATATCTAAATGGTTTGTATGTTGAACAACATCCGTTTGGGGACTGTTCTTGATCTTTTGTTAATAAAACGTTTTGGAAAAAATATTGTATTGTTGATTTCATTTTTTCGCAATCAATAGAATTGAATAGATAAACGTTGCATTAAGGGTCACACTAAAATCGCGAGTCCACAAGTGTAACTAATCATCGTTATTGTAAAACCCGCATGCTTTTACCATGAACAGTGCCCTTAAGATCGTACGTTCTAGATTAAAACTTACCTCATGTAGTATTGATCACATTCATGTGCTAATAATCAATCAAGTGCATACGTGTATGTCATGACAAGTATCGATTACGTACGACCCCATGATAAACAGTTAATAATATATCACGTGAACATAATTAAATCATGAACACCATTTAAAATATTAATTATAATAATTACGTAAATACTCAGAATATATTCACGAGCGTGGAGTTTACGATAAACGACACGTTAAAAGAAACAGAAACACGTTAAACACGAGCACGTTTAACCACGAACGAACACGAAACATCGGGACACGAGAAAGGTACGGGTACCCCATGTGGGGCCCCCATACCCACGGCACACATGCATGAAATGGGCTTAGCCCATGGACTTTTCAAGTTAAGGGGGGTAAAGTGTTAAACATGTTTTCATTTTCATTTTACAAGAAATAAACTAAAAACCCTAAAAAGAGTTTTCTCCTCTCCTTTTTGCCTCCTTTGTGCCGCCACCTATACACCATCATAAGGGGGTGTTTGATTGATTTTGATCTTAAAAACAAGTGTTAGAATACGTGTTTGTTCATCCTTTTTCCAAGCTACATAGTGGTATACCTTTCTAACCCTTCTTTTTAATTCTTTTTAATTCTTTTGATCTTTGATTATTTTCATGAACATGTTATTATTTTTCTTATGAAAACAAGATAATTAATCATTGATCTAACATGTTTTGGTATTAAATAAAATCAAGGAATGATTTAAAGGGGTGTTTGTTTTTAGCCGCCTAGCAAAACAAACCCGAGGGGGGTTTGGTTTGCTATTGCCGCCACCACCAAGACCACAATTGGTCTTGGTTGGCTCATGTGGGACCCACGGCAGCAAGGGGACACGTGTGCCCCGGGTTTGGCCCGGGGTACGGTGTCGAATTCATACCCGGTTCACGGTTCGTTGGTTAAAATCATGATCTATGTTACATGTAATTTTATGAATCATGAACTTAGGATATAATTAATTAATAACATGAAATATTAATTAAATCATGACTTAGGTTATTTTAATTATTAGTTTATCATCACATTAATTTAACCTAAGTATTTTATGTTATAAGTTATAATTAATTAATTATTAAAAACATGCCTATAATTAATTAATTTAGACATGACTTAGGTTATATTATTATTAATAATAATACACATGTTAACCTAAGTATTTTCATTTCATTTTAATTATACATGTTATACTTTAATTAAAATGCTTAACCTATAGTTTAATTAAAACACATGAAATAATAATTAAACTATACACTATATCATATGACTTAAGTAGTAAGCTTATAACACTTAGACTTATATGTTAGCTTATATAATCAGCTTAATTCTAATTATGGAAACTTCTATTTATAGAAACTTAATTAAATAAGGCAACTAATCTAGTTATGGAAACCTTCTATATATGGAAATCAATCTAATTCAGGCAGCTAACCTAATCATGGCAACTTTCTATATATGGAAACTTATTTAATTAAGGCAGCTGATCTATTTTTGGAAACTTTCTATTTTTAGAAACTAATCTATTTTAGGCAGTAAATTCTATTTTTGGAAACTTTCTATTTTTGGAAACTTTCTATTTTTGGAAACTTTCTATTTTTGGAAACTTTCTATTTTTGGAAACTTTCTATTTTTGGAAACTTTCTATTTTTGGAAACTTTCTATTTTTGGTAACTTTCTATTTTTGGAAACTTTCTATTTTTGGAAACTTTCTATTTTTGGAAACTTTCTATTTATGGAAACCTGCTATTTTTGGAAAGTTACTTATTATTATACAGTAAGTATATTAATACATGAAACACCAGTAATACTTAATCAGATAAACCAGAAATACAAGATAAACACAGTTTAAGGCTTAAAACAGTGAACCATGACCTAAAACATACCAAATCAGCTATAACAAGACACAGAACCCAGTACGTAATCAGTGAATCGATACTTATACACGTGTGTATTCATGTAGCATTAGTGATCCAGAAGTAGGAGTCTTTCTTCCGTTCATTTCACTGGACTTGAGGTACGGATTCCCGCACTTTCAGTATGGACAATCTTTCCTTATTAGGATTTCCCGTATGCAGCCAACTGTTTTTCCCCAGCATTTGTTTTATTGTTTTGAACTGCTTATGTTAATTTAGCATAAACTATAGCCATATACAAGCATGACCAGTTTCACCTAGTTATGGAGGTACCATAACCATAGCATTGGAGGCACCGATGTTATGACTTCCCCACGGCGGAGTGATTGCTCGTGGCGTCCCTTTTCAGTTTGGCCATATTATTATATCAGTCGGGGCGTATGGGTGCATCCTAGTTACATGTTTTATTTCAGTTTATCATGGTGAATGTGGTGTGTGCCTTGCACCCTTCACAAGGAGCTGATCCCTCCTACCCAAATCAGTATATTGATTAGAGGCATCCCCTCTAATCAGCATGATGAGGTCACCCCTCCAAGTATTCATGCACGTGACCTTTTCATGACCTATATGGGCTATGGTATTTATATGTTAAAACAGTTTTCACAGGTTAAACATAAGGCTTTTCAAACTATAAAACCAGTTTTCATGTTACTTAACCAGTTTACTCAGTACTTAGTCTTCCGCTGTTATATGTTACATGCTTATCCTATATCATGCTTTATTGTACATCCGTGCACTGAGCGTCTTGCTCAGCCGTTTTCCTTTTCATGTTCCCAAAACGGCAGGTACTCAGGGACGCTCGTAGATCTGAAACGTAGGTGCATATGGATTGGAAGCTTTACTGTCTTTCTTTACTTTATGCATTTCCTTTACTTTGATACAGTTGCTTTGGACATTGTTTCGTCCTTCCTTTTACAGTATTTATGTTTGTGTGTGATGAGCTTTACTTTGGGATACCGATGTTTGATTCCGGTATTTCCTTTTATGGTTGAATAATGCTTAGACATTTATCCTTGTATGCTTTGATGACACGCCATGATATGCGTAATATTCCATTTCCAAAATGGGGTGTTACAGTTATGCACCGCCGCGATACACATATACTCGTCTCGGCGGCGGCTAGATGTTAGCTTTCATGTGGAAATACAAATGTTTTAGAAACAGGTTTATCATCTGTCCGGTCGAGCTATCAGATTACAGTTCAACCAGTTACCAACGATTCAATCAAGTTTTTTGTTTAAAACCCACGTCTAATCACAGAACACGATCTAATCAGCTCAGCCAGTCAAATCAACTCGAGTTTTAAAACACGAACAAATACACAAAGAAAACCAAATTGCCTATACTATATTAGTTGTTACTTTCATGGGTCTCATCTTGAATGTTGTTGTTACTTTCAATCATTTAAACCTATAGCAACTTGCCTCCAAACAAATCATTTTGCATTTCTTTTTAAAAATTTTCCTTTTTAATTTTTATAAAAAAAAGGTTCTCATCTTTTTTAGTTTCAACATATGGATATTAAGATAGACATCTAAATAAGATGGCTAAGTTTTCAGTCGTTTTCTATGTGACTATAAATTGACAAATTGTGATAGAAAAGATGACATTATTGTCTTTGGTGTCAAATGTTAAATGACTATAAGTCAAATTATATCGTAATCCAAGTCACATTTAATTAACTAATGTTTGTAATTTAATAAGGATTAGGTTTATTTTGTGTGTCTTTCGTTATCAAGTTATAGAGATGAAGCATGCTTACCCATTTAATATTCTAAACTCATTTTTAATGTAACTATCAGGGTATCTGCGTGATGTGGCGGCGGGTACCCTGTATTTAATAGGAGAAACGTAAAAAAATATCCCGGTTTGGCCTGATTCACTCATTTGTATAAGTTTCGGCCGGTTTTCACCAGATTTCGATTAAACCCGTTGATCTGGTCCGATTTTAAAATCATACGTGTCACCTACTTGTATGTTATATGAAGTTTTTTATGTTTTAATAGTTGTACAATATGTATAATAAGATGTATTATTTATTTTAGGGATATTTTTAAAATATTAGTATTAATTAAAGTGTTTAACATATTAATTAATGTGTACTTGTAACATACGCTTTATAACATTTATTAATTAAAATTAATTTTAGAAAAAAAGTGATGGTAATACTTAATTTTTTTTTAGAACGGCAAATGTTAGTGGTTAGTGGGTCGAGTCGTGCAATAACATCCAAGCGGAAGAATGTCTTTTTCGAACCCTCGCCTAGTTATGTTAGACTCCTTATCAGCTTCGCCTGAAAATCTCTTGGCAGGTCTTGAACCCAAAACCTCCAGGAATCCTCCCCAATGAAACCACTTAGTGGAACCTTGGTAGACAACTCAGCTAAGCCAATTGGTTTAATGGTAATACTTAATTAATTTGTATAATATGTTTTATATGTAGTATATATTATATTTCTTACTAAAAACCAATTATGATATGGTTTCACTAATTTGATTAGATACAAGTTCGGATAAAGGGGTTCTTGAAAGTGCACGGAAATTTTGTGAATTTTTCTCACGTAGTATAAAATTATGTCAATTTATTTATTTATTTAAATGAACATGGTTTTAAAATTTTGATATCTTATTTTTTGGTATATAAATTCTGAGATGTGTTTTTTTTCTTCTAACAATCTTATCCTGAGAATAGGAATAACAACTATAATTTGACTTTTGAACAACCTTTGTAGCAGGTTCAACTAATTGATTAAGGCTTTTAACAAATTTAGTTAAAACTTAATACTACACTAACCTACAATTGCATTATCATAATTATCATCATTTGCTATCAAATCTTACGTTTTTAACTAACTAAACGTGGTTTTCCAGATAAATTACAATTTTTGAAATTCTACGAAGCACGTCGTTATCACAAAGCGGAAATATGTAGCAACACGAGTGCACGTCATCGAAATTGAGATTTTAAGTTTTGTTTAACGACAGTACTATACACTAAAGATCATTTTCATACATAATCGGATTTTTTATATGTGTTTATACCTTTATATCCGTTTTGTAATGTGTAAGCAATAACAAGACATGCAATGTTAGTCCAAATGTTGAAAAACCCGTAAATAAAATGTCATAGGTCGAGTCTCGGCTCATACTCACTTTAGTTGATGTTTCGTTTTATCATTAGACTTGTTGAAGGCTAATGCAAAAAAAGCGCTCGATGTCAGAGTGTTCCTAGCGATTTACACCTTTAACTTAATAATATGAAAATCATTTAATTTAGCAGTTGCGTCCAAGGCATTTTATTTTTGTTGGTATAGAATTAGTTAGTGAAGGTGTTGTTGGTTGAACCATACAACAAACCAAAAGACACATATTTGCACTTTAAGTTAGTTGGGTTGTGAAGTTTGTGTCATGTGGTTAGGCCCATTTGGTTACATACCCATGCTATGATGCGTGTTACTATTTTTGTAAAATGTTGATAACCGAAAATGTTAATAACAATGAGCAAAGTGTATTTTCAATAGTGTTATCGATTCAGCCTTTTACTTGGTTTGAGTCTATGTGACGGTAGATTCAAACCCCGTGAATTAGTCAGTCAAAAAATCGAAAACCATAATTACCTAAAAAACATTATCGAGTCGAAACATATTAAGAAGACATGACTTGTATGACATTAGAGCGATCCATAAAACCTAATAAGATGTGATATGTTGTGTTCGAAAAGACATAGCATTATTTCTCTTGTACTCAACCTTTGAAATAAATTCTAAGTTATCCTTAAATGTGAGGTTGTCGTTCTCAATATCAATTCAATGATTAGCAAGGTTACTAGATATCCTTGTTAGCCTTTCAAATTTGCTTGTTAATTTGATAACTAATTTATGATCACACCAAATTACCAACTTAGTGGTTGATGTTGTTTACTTAAAACAAGTGTGAAACCACCAATCTTAAATTTAGATCAATTAATTTTTTAATGACTTGCCGAGAAAAACCGAAAATCGAATCGAATTTAATCGAACAAAATCAAAACTAACCGGATCGATAAAAATCAAATCGAATGTATAGTTTAGGCTTATTTTTCATGTTTTAACTCGAAATCGATCTAAACCGTGCAAAACCGATATAAATAAAAAAACCGAAAACCAAACAAAAAATAATCGATTTGATTCAACTCGCTTTGTTAGTTCAGTTTGGTTTTTAGTTGATTTTGCTCGACCCTAACCTAGTGACTCAACTATAAGAGCACAAGGAGTCCGGGTGCCATGGCACAAAAAGTGCTATCACGTCAGTTTTTTTCCGATAGCACCAGTTTTTTCCACGGCACCAGTTTTCACTGGTATCCCTAAGCCGTAGAAAAACTGGTGCAGTGGGAAACTTTTTTTTTAAGTAAATAATAATAAACATTGTAAAATTAAAATAAAATTCATTCAAATTAAAAAAAACATTACATAAAAAAACATAAAAAACATAAAATTTAAAATAATCGATTTGATTCAACTCGATTTGTTAGTTCAGTTTGGTTTTTAGTTGATTTTGCTCGACCCTAACCTAGTGACTCAACTATAAGAGCACAAGGAGTCCGGGTGCCATGGCACAAAAAGTGCTATCACATCAGTTTTTTTCCGATAGCACCAGTTTTTCCCACGGCAACAGTTTTCACTGGTATCCCTAAGCCGTAGAAAAACTGGTGTAGTGGGAAACTTTTTTTTTAAGTAAATAATAATAAACATTTTAAAATTAAAATAAAATTCATTCAAATTAAAAAAACATTACATAAAAAAACATAAAAAACATAAAATTTTAAAAACATGAATTTTGAATTGCTATAAAAAACATAAAAAAACTTTCTTTTTTAATATTAGCTTTTCAAAATAAAGGTGACAGGTTCAAATAATACAAGAAGAAACTTAAAATATTTGAGACTTGAAGGTTCATCTGCTTGAATTGCTATAAAAAAAATCATTGTAAGATTAGTTAGCTAAACAATGTGGAGTCGATATAAGAAGTTATTGACAAAAGTATTTTATACGATTATAGGTTTTTGTAACATATTAATTTTATATGTTCTTATTTTCTGTGTATAATAAATGTAGTTGATCAAGAAACTAGAAACGACTTAAAATAAGTTCATAGTGACGACTAGGTGTTACATTGACTTGCTCACTTACAAATGTATATTATGAAGGTTTATATTATTCATAACAATTACGTAAAACCCTAATTAAGATCAAAGTACATATAGCGGAAGCGTTTAAAAAGATCATAATTAATAACACATTCATAATTAATCGAGTTAGGGTTACATGCCTTTTAGCTAGAGCAAATCTTCAAGAACACCGGCAAATCACGAATTAGGGTTTATATGAAGAACACCAATATATAGTTTATAATAAAACTATATTGCGCTCTTGTACACACGTAATGCAACGGATTAATCTGAGGCTAGCACTAATAAACCGGAGCTTCTACACTTGTGAATTATAGCTAAATCGAAAATCAAACCGAAACGCTAATATGGGTTGTGGCTTGCGATCGCAGGAGAAAGAAGGAGGGGAAGAGACAAAAATTATGAAGGCCTTGGGGTTGTTTTTATAGGTTTGGCAAATATTATTGTCCAAGTAATAAACAATTTAGGAAACAAAAATCTTTTTCTTCCTTCCCTTTTCTTTTTGGCCGACGGTTCACCAAGCCCACAAGGGGCTTCCGGAACTTTTCCTTTTTCCTTCTTTTCTCTTCTATTTAATTCCATAACGGTCGTTTATACTTAACTTTTAATTATTAATGATCGTTAGTTAAGCTCGATTTATATTCAATAAATATAATAAATATATTTATTAAATTAATTAATCCTTTACGTATTGTGTGCAATCTCGTAATTCCAAGTTCGATCCTATCACACGCCTATTTAATTTTATGTCCATAAACTTTCAGCTCCCACTTGGCAAAAACTCGAATATCGTGATCATATTGATTAGCGTCTAGTTACACTAACAATGTTACTAGTACAACTCGAGTAAGGTCTCATGGACAAAACCTTTTAATGATACATCATCATTATTATTATCCTTTCATTTCAAATACAACGTTAATAGGATATGGATCTCAGTCATTCCTTCATTATCTATTTTGTTTCTCGTTTACGGATATAGCAAGATTACCAAAACACATTTGGGTGTGGCCACACAAACATCTTACTACTCCCCCGAGGGGCCGAGCTGTATTATACTTCAAAATTACTTTTGAAGGAAACAAATCCCATTTTGACTACAAGCGAAACTTACGAACTTTGCAACACTTCTGAAAATAACCCTTATAACTACCAGTTACGTTTAGCGTTAGGTTATCTCACAGAAATACACTACATTCATGACAATTTCCTGGTATCTCAGGTTTAATGATAACTATTTATGATTTACTTAATTACAAAGATCCATAAAGTAAAATCATATAGTTGGGATAAGTCCAATATTTGATTCATCAAATATCATCGAAAATTGACCAATATACTTTCAAGTATACTCTGTGACTATTTTGAATTGTCTTAGTTTAATAATACTCCCATATTATTAATCGACAACGGACATTTAGAACATAAGAATTTATTCATGGATATAAAACATGTAAAATAGGATACAAAATCAAATAACATAAAATAAACGAAACTCAATCTTTATTTCTTCAATTCAATAATGTCTTTAACATTCTTTATCCAAATACTAATCAACAGATTTATTGCATGAATCCGCTAGCTAGTTGCAGCCCAATTGCCTTGGCATGCTTAACTACCTTTGGTCTAGGCAAAGCCTTAGTAAAAGGATCGGCTACGTTATCATCTGTGTGAACTTTTATTAATTTTATTTCACGAGCTTCCACTTGTTCTCGTACGTAGTGATATCTACGTTTAAAGTGTCTGGCGCCTTTCATGACTCCAGGGTCATTGGCAAATATAATTGTAGCAGAATTGTCGCAATACATATCAATAGGTTCTTTAATTGAAGGCATCACTACAAGATCTCCAATAAACTTCCTAATCCAAACAGCTTCCATTGCGGCTTTTGAAGCGGCCATGTACTCCGATTGAGTTGCATGCATAGCAATGGTTTTCTGCTTCTTGCTCTTCCAGTCAACTACTCCTCCATTGATGACAAACACGTAACCCGTCTGAGACTTCGTATCGTCTTTATCACATTGCCAGGACGCATCACATAAACCTGTTACATTCAGTTCTGTGTCTGGTTTACCCGCAAATACCAAAAACATATCTTTCGTACTCCTCAAATACTTTAGAATATGTTTAACAGCAGTCCAGTGGAGATTCCTTGGATTCTGTTGGTATCTACTGACCAAGTTCTGAGCAAACGCCACACCAGGCCTTGTGCATCTTACAACATACATAATATATCTTACAACCAAAGCATAAGGCACATTCTGCATGTAAGTCACCTCTTCGGGTGTTGATGCATCTAACTCATGACTTAATTCATGCTTAACTTCCATAGGTTGAAAACCTTTCTTGGAATTATACATATTATACTTCTTCAATATCTTATCAATATAAGCATCTTGACTAAGACCAATTAACCGTCTTTTCTTATCTCGATAGATTTTAATTCCCATAATATATGCAGCATCTCCTAAATCCTTCATAGAAAAACATTTACCAAGATAATCCTTAACTTCCTTAAGTCCTGGAATGTTACTTCCCATGATTAATATGTCATCGACATATAAAATTAAGAATACTACATTACTCCCACTAGCTTTACGATATACACATGGCTCATCACGATTTTGAATAAATCCGAACTTTTTGATTTCTTCATCAAATCGTTTATTCCATTGACGTGATGCTTGCTTCAAACCATTAATAGATCTTTGAAGTTTGCACACGCGTTTTGGATATTTAGGATCAACGTACCATTCCGGTTGTTGCATATAGATTTCTTCATCTAAGCGACCGTTCAAGAAGGCAGTTTTAACATCCATTTGCCATATCTCATAGTCATAGTATGCTGCTACAGCTATGAGAATCCTAATAGCTCGTAAGTCTGCTACCGGAGAAAATGTCTCCTCGTAGTCTACACCAAAAGTTTGAGTAAGACCTTTAGCCACTAAACGTGCTTTATAGGATTATACTTCACCATCCATGTCGGTTTTCTTCTTGAAAATCCACGAATTTTTCACTACTTTAGCATTTTTAGGTGCATCTACAAGAATCCAAATATCACTGATTTTCATGGATTTCATTTCCTCATTCATCGCAACTATCCATTTTAACTTTTCTGGATCAAGCATTGCGGATCGATAGTTAGCAGGTTCACCAAGATCCCCTACTTCCTCCTCATCATCCCCTATGTTAAGACACAGTTTGCTTGGCGCACGTATAGTCCTTGCAGACCTACGTAGAGGAATTAATTCCGGTGGAGCTCCCAGACTTTCTGGCTCTATTAGAATTTCTTTGCTAGTATTTTCAGAAGGCAATGTATCTTCTTGAATTTCTTCAAGATCATAATCTCTCCCACTGAATTCTTGATTTACAAGATCACTTTCAAGGAAGTCTCCATACCGAGCCACAACAACTTTGTTCTCAGCCGGATAATAAAAGTAGTAACCCATAGTTTCCTTAGGGTAACCTACAAAGATACATTTTACTGAGCGTTGTTGGAGTTTATCTCCATAGTCACGTTTCACGTACGCCTCACAACCCCATATTTTTAAATAAGACAAATATGGCTTCTTGCCATGCCATAGTTCATATGGTGTCTTATCAACCTTCTTTGTGGGAACCATATTCAGAATACGAACATTCTAAAGCATAATCCCAAAAGGATAAAGGTAAAGTTGTAAGATTAAACATAGATCGCACCAAATCTAATAATGTACGATTTCTCCTTTGGGATACACCATTTTGTTGTGGAGTATATGGAGAAGTAAGTTTCTGAACAATTCCGTTCTCACTTAAATAATCTTTAAACTCTTGACTTAAATATTCACCACCTCGATTAGAACGAAGAGCTTTAATCTTCTTTCCTAGTTGCAATTCTACTTCCGCTTTAAACACTTTGAGTGTTTCAAATACCTCATGTTTATACGTAAGTAAATAAACATAACCATAATGGCTATAATCATCCGTAAATGTTAAGAAGTAGCTAGCACCTTTCCTTGACACATGTCTAAGTGGTCCATACACATCAGTATGTATAAGTCCGAGTAGATCAGTAGCCCTTTCAACATTGCTATTAAAAGGTTTCTTGGTCATCTTTCCAGAGATACAAGACTCACATTTATCAAATGATTCATCATTGATATTTTCCAAAAGACCATCACGTTAAAGCTTTTGTATGCGAGTCTTCCCAATATGGGCAAGTCTACAATGCCAAAGATAAGAAGAGTTCTTGTCTAACTTTCTCTTCTTATTCATGCTAAATACAGAATCAATCTCTCTCTTGGAATTATTATCATGCATGTTAATTTCAAAAACACCATTTACAAAAATTGCATCAAAATAGAATAAACCATTTTTAAAAACAGAAATTCTATTATTATTAATAGTGTGAACAAATCCAAGATCCAACATACAAGAAAAGGAAATAACACCCCTAACAATTTTAGGTGCAAAATGACAATTATTCAATCTCAGTACTAGACCCGAAGGTAAAACCAGATTAAATGTTCCTATAGCTTCAACCGCTACTTGTGCGCCATTGCCCACATGCAGAAATTGTTCCCCATAGGCAAGCTTCCTCTCCAACTCAAACCCCTGCATAGTATTACAAATGTTAATACCACATCTCGTATCATATACCCAGGAATTTGATTTGTATGTAAGATTAAATAACTCTATCAAATATAAGTTACCTGAAGACGTTGTAGCACCAAGCTCAACCTTCTTCTTTATTTCTCGCAACTCCTCGATATAAAGAGAGCAGTTCCTTTTCTAGTGACCACTTGCTTTGCAATGGCGACAAGTCTCATCCTTCTGAGATTTCTTCTTGACAAATTTTTGCTTGGGTTTAAGATAAGTCGCAACTTGTTTGCCCTTATCACTCTTTCCTTTGCCCTTTTTGTTGTTCTTGTGCGGTTTTGGCTTATTCACTCCACCCTTTTGTACATAAAGCACATGAGGGGTAGGAGCAGATGTACTTGCCTTGTTCTTTGTACCCTTTTCGTAGTCAATGAGCATTGCGTGCAAGTCGTTCACTGTCTTCCCCGCGCAATGCATATTAAAGTTCCTAACGAAATCGTTAAAGTCCCGATTAAGAGACCTATTGATTAGGTTAATTGCCATATCACTGTCGTAGAATTTCCCTAATGCGATGAGCTGTTCCATATAACCCTTCATCTCTTGATAATGTGCACTAACGGATTTCCTAGGGGCTTGCTTACAACTGTGCAAAGCATCTACCAAGTCGTAGATCTCCACAGCCTGAGGCTTCTCATACATTGCCATGAGCTCTTCAAGCATTTGATTTGGAGCATATAGCTCAAATTTCCTTTGCAAGAAAGGAGCCATTTTTCCGAGCATTAAACAAGCCACATCATTGTGCTTTTTGACCTCGCCTCATAATTCAGTCTTTCAACTGGAGTAGCATTAGGGCCAAGGGGCGCAGGAAACGCCCTGGTCAAGTAATCAGAAGTACCCGCTACTCTTAGAACTATTCTTAGTGAGCGGTACCAATCGTTGAAGGTTGGGCCAGTTAATTCCTGACGTTCAAGATAAGTCTTGAAACCAGTACTTAACGCGTTGTTATCGGGTTGAGCCATTTCTATAGAAATAAGTTCAAAATATTAGTATTTTCGATAATACCATTCAAGAAAATAATATTACCCCGGTAAT
Source organism: Glebionis coronaria (assembly GCA_025667525.1). Lineage (NCBI taxonomy): Eukaryota > Viridiplantae > Streptophyta > Magnoliopsida > Asterales > Asteraceae > Glebionis > Glebionis coronaria. The sequence goes on along the minus strand of CM046875.1, from coordinate 706,194,801 downwards.
TAAAACCATAGTATTTTCCTTGAAAACTAGAATCCACATTGACATAAACTTATCACATCAGTTGATCTGCTAGTGATAAATGTACTCAACATGGTAACTTGTCGAACAATAATTGACAAACAAATTTGCAATTTCTAGATATTTTTAGGGATTTACGTTGCCAAAAATCAATTTGAATTGTAAACATATTTCATCCCTACTTTATGCCTTAAGTTTCCAGATCTTACTGAGTAACTCAATCATATCGACTAATCTAAAGAACGTAAAACCTTCATGTGAAATCTTATTCAGTTATGAAGTTTTCTCTCCATTACAACATCGTCCAAAATCTCATATGACGACAATTGTAACTTCAAGTGTTTGTCAATTAGATGGCATAAGACTTAAATTTTAAGGGTATTGATTTTGGTGTCAAAATCATGTATGGAGAAGCATGCATACATCTTCATAGCATAAGTTTAATAAAAAAAACTTTTAGTAAACTTTTTGGTGAGACTAAAATTTCATCATATATTTGCAAGTTGAGGTATTGGTTAAACCAATTAAAGATTTTACCCACAACTAAATTTACACCGTACTTTTTCTAGAACTTAGCTAAAGCACAAAGCAATAACCTTATTCATTGTGTTTCGGATGTAAATTTTTGCGGTTAAATCAACCTTAAGGAATTATGTAAATAATAACCGTAGGTAATTCCAACTTTGACGCACAGGCAAGCCGGGAATTTGGTGAGCGCTGAAGCATAACACCTCCTTCTTTAACCGGGTTCATGACGACGGTGCGTTATACCCACATTATAGTTTGTCAAAGTTGGGTAGGCCGTTAAGTTATTATTGTAATTCCAATCAACGCAAATCATATGTCAATTAGATCTCAAAACAATTCATTAATTTTTATATGATTTAGTCCAAATTAATTTTTCTTTTAAAAAATTACCCTTGTTTACAACATACAATTAATATAAAACGTCTGAAACAAGTAGGTACAAAAAAAACTAAATCAAATAGCCACATGCATAACAATTTATTCAAAACATAAAATTTAGGGTTTTTATAAACATGAAAAGTCTTCCCTAATTTTAAAACTTTTGAATCAAATAAAGCAAATAGCATATAAAATCATATGATCCGTGAAAAAAATATGCATGTTCATCACGGATCTCCCACATAATCTTAACAATTAAATCTCTCTGCGGATCGTACACAAAACATGACATAACAATTACTTCATGCAAACATCTAAAGATAATCACCATGTAAATTTTTAGGGTTACAAAAAAAAAAAAAAAATATCGGCTAGGCCGATTAAATTAAAAAACAAAACCCTAATTTTAATGAAAACCTAAAAAACATCATGTGATTTTAACTCAAACCAATTTTTAGTTAAAAAATATTAGATCTCGATAATTATAACATGTTAAAACGGCTCTTGATGCCACTGAAGGTTTATATTACTCATAACAATTACGTAAAACTCTAATTAAGATCAAAGTACACATAGCGAAAGCGTTTAACAAGATCATAATTAATAACACATTCATAATTAATCGAGTTTGGGTTACATACCTTTTAGCTAGAGCAAATCTTCAAGAACACCGACAAATAACGAATTAGGGTTTATACGAAGAACACCAAGATATAGTTTATAATGAAACTATATTACGCTCTTGTACACACGCAATGCAACGGATCAATCGTGAGGCTAGCACTAATAAACCGGAGCTTCTACACTTGTGAATTATAGCTAAATCAAAAATCAAACCGAAACCCTAATATGGGTTGTGGCTTGCGATCGCAGGAGAAAGAAGGAGGGAAAGACATAAAATTAAGAAGGTCTTAGGGTTGTTTATATAGGCTTGGCAAATCTTATTGTCCAAGTAATAAACAATCTAGAAAACAAAGATCTTTTTCTTCCTTCCCTTTTCTTTTTGGCCAACGGTTCACAAAGCCTACAAGGGGCTTCCGGAACTTTTCTTTTTTCCTTCTTTTCTCTTTTATTTAATTCCATAACGGTCGTTTATACTTAACTTTTAATTATTAACGACCGTTAGTTAAGCTCGATTTATATTCATTAAATATAATAAATAAATTTATTAAATTAATTAATCCTTTACGTATTATGTGCAATCTCGTAATCCCAAGTTCGATCCTATCACACGACTATTTAATTTTATATCCATAAACTTTCATATTATTATTATTATTTTATAAGAATTAGTTAAGACTATCATTATCAGAAAAAAAAATGTATAAGAAAATGTTTGGAAACAATACTTATCAAATGATTGTGTATAATTGTTTTTTAGCTACTAAGATACGGCAACATATGTAAGAAGTAACAATGTAACAATCTTTCAACGATTTGTATATTTCGGATATACGTTAGAGAATTAGACAGTAACCATCATTATATGTCAATTATTTCGATTCATGATGTTTGTGTGTTTTATTTTTATTATAAAATTACGAAAAGTATGAAACATAAAGTTTAAAATTTCCAAGAAATACATAATATAAAGTGTTGAAAATAATATTACGAAAGATAAAGTGATATAACATGTATTTTATTATCAATTATTAGTTATAAGTTTCGTGCACATACAAGGTTTAAACATAAGTCAGATTTATTTTTGTATTATAGTTTAATATATGAATATATAGAAATTTTCTCGTATTTAATATTTTGTAATTGAGATATTAATACAATTAATAATTATGCATGTAGGTTTACATAAATAAAGTCATTATGTATCCGTGCTTAAATAAATTATATGTATTTTGTATGTTAATGGTATAAAATCTAAGATATTAAATGGAAGGGGTAGTTTTTAAAAATTATAATTTTTACTTAACTCGATCTAAGTTAATAAAAATTTAATCACAAAAGTATTTTCATAAATTTAACATATATTTTTTATTTTTTTTCTTTACTAAATCCTTCTACCAATTTTTCTAATAACAAAAACAAGTTGATATTTTTTTTCCAAATAAGAAACTCTTATTTTTTTTTTAAATTAAAATTTTTTAAAAACAAAAAAATACGTAAATTTTTTTGTTATAAATTTGTTTTTATATAAAAAATATGAAACTCATCACTTACATTTTTCTTTAATTTATAGTAAAATATTGGGGAAAAGATGACCCGGGTGTGTTATAATATATTTGATAATTTATTTTTTAATAACAAATATTATATTATATCATAACTATAATAAAAAATGGGAATATTTTCGTAATTAAAAAAAACAAAAAACCCCGTCTCACATAAAAACAAAAAAAACCGCCTCACAGAAAAAAAAAACTTTACGTCTCACATAAAAAAACCGCCTTACAAAACAAAAATCCGTAATCAAGATCCTAAATACAAAAGTCACGATTATCATATCTCCACCATCACCATCAAATTATAACTATAATAAAAAATGGGAAATTTACGTAATTAAAAAAAAGAAAAAAAAACAAACCTCCCCTCACATTAGTTTTATTACGGTTAAACAGGAAAAAAAAACTAACATTTGTCTGTTCCAAACTCCATTGTTCGTAAAAAAAACCTAACATCTTCGTTCCAATCTCGATTCTAATCTTCGTTGCAGACAAAGTTTCACTTCCCATCGGTTAGTCTTCGCTATTTTATGCATCTTTTGTCCTCTTTATTTATTTCTTGGTTTGAAACATGATGTTTTAGGTTTTCTGTGTTATAGAATTGTATATGGGTTTTGTCTAATTAGTGGCGATTCATTGTTTTCTGAGGTTTAATTTGAGGTTTTGAGGTTTTGAGGTTTTGAGGTTTAGTTTGAGTGATTTATGTTTTTTTTTAATTATAAAAATTGGGGTTTAATTAATAATAAGAATAAGAATAATGTCAATGATATGTATGAATCGGTTGTGTCAGGCCCAGTCGACTCCTCAATCGAAGGAGGTTGGCCTACGAAATCCGGTCGATTATCTACTCTCCGTTATTCATGCGGGTATGTATGTGTTTTGTTCTGTTTGGAAAAGTTTGGATGGTTATTATGTTTTTGTCCATAGACCTTCTACCAGTCAAAATTTCAAGTAAAACGACACCAAAACTATATACATCACTTTTTGCAGTGAGATGTCCTAACGAAGAGAACCAAATATAAATATTGTACCATGAAAAAAAAAATAAGAAAGGTCGTATATTAAAAAGTTAAACCTGTCATCACATATTCAGGGGCTGCATAACCATATGTTCCATAACTCGAGTAAATACTTGAGGTTTATCAACCTCAGGGGCATCTTTAGCAAAACCAAAATCAGAAAGCTTTGCATTATATTCCTGTAAAACAAAAATCATTAGAAAGACAAAAATCCCTAAACTAGAATCAGAAAAAGAATCCATGTTTATGGTCGTGTTTTACATACTACATCTAACAAAATATAGGAGGTCTTGAAATCACAATAAATTACGGGTCTTTTTGCTTCTTCATGAAGATAAGCAAGCCCCATTGCAGCCCCAAGTGAAATCTTAATTCTGATTGACAATGGAAGAGGCAAAGATCCTACAACAAACGCACATATGAAAATGGTCATAATGGATTTAAAATGACATCAGTTTCTATACATTAAGTTCAAAAAACAACAATCAATAAAGAATAGACATTTATAGTTCATAAACTTACTTCTAAACAAATGATTCTCCAAGCTCCCTCGAGGCATGAACTCATATGCTAGCAGGGTTCTTCAACATCAGAATCCATTTGAAATTTTGAATGATGCTGCTTATTAAATCGCTTTTTAACCGCCATTGGTTCCATAACATTATCACCAGCCTCATAAGGATTTCATTGACCTTTTTCCACTAATTCTCATGAATCACTATTGTTTGAACATTAAAATCACCCGAAGCGACAATTTCGTTCAATCTTTGGCGCTTCTCCCCCTCATGGTGATCATTATCGTGATCACCATGTATTTGATTTAAACCATCAGGTTGAGATTCAACTGATTGTTCAAGAGCAGCAAAGCATGCAGATAACTGATCCAATGTAGGGTTAACAAATTTTGTAGAATTAATGGCATCCTACTTATATAAATGCTCTTTTATTATACATCACATCAATTTCTATGCATCAAGTTTGAAAAACAACAATCAAGAAAGAATAGACAATTTTTACTTAGGGTTTATTTAATGATTCATATGAATAATTTATTTATTCATTTCTATTCAGGGGGTATTTGTTTCAGCTTATATGTGGGATTATGAACTTATTTCATTTCGCCTTATGTTTCATTAGCCATTTCTGCCTTATTTTGAGACTTATTTGCTTGGAGATGAAGGGTTTATAGGGTTTTAAAGTAAGCCCACATGTCTCAAAATAAGTCGTATGTTATATAAGCCAAAATCAAATAACCTCATAACACCACATATAAGCCGAAATCAAATACCCCTAAAGATAAGCGGATAATATTGAAAATTGGAAATATATGTTGCTATATGTCTGTTGATGATATTCACCATATGTTTGAGGTGGTGTTTAGTTAAATTTAAGCTTATTTTGGGGGTGTTTGGACACTATTTATTCGTCATTTTCTGTTTTTTATAATGTGTTTAACTTACGTTTAGTTTGACATAATACTTCAGATTTTTAATGAATTTCAAGATTGCATAAAAACGCTAGGAGATGGTTGAGCTGTCGGGTACCGCCTAGAAATTAATCATAATGTTTCATGTTCAAATATTTCATCATTCAAAGTTCTATCATGAAGTCATAAATGATAAATCTGGAATCAATTTGGTTATCAATGGATTATTGGAAACAAATTCTGAGTTCAGTTCGTATCTCAACAAACTAGGAAAATGAGCATACCTTTGTTTTTGTGTTTGAATTGCTGGTTAATGGTGTGTTTGAACGGCCTGATCTTGTAAAAGATGGAAAACGTCGGCTATAGTGAAAAATAAAGCTCTTATTCTAAGTTGTTGAGCCTATTGACCCGTTTGGCCGACTAGGTTTGATTAATGTCCGAAGTTTGACCGGTTTGATTAGAAAAGGCAAAGTCGAGCACATAGTGACCGATCAGTAGCCACACAGGCGGCGATTAATCGAACGCCTAGGCTGATTTCTACAACACTGGTTAAGCTTCTTTTAGTGCTAGATAGGTGTGTTTTAATATATCTGTTTGATTAAACTTTTGTAGGTGTGTGGGTGATATGATTATTATGTTTAGTTTAAGCTTGTATAGTGTTAGCTTCGGACCCAACAATCCAAGCCAAGCTTACTTTTTAGTGCTTAATAACATTTTGCTTTTTAAAAAAACTATCAAGCACTTTAACTGTGTTTGGATAATATTTTTTTTGTTGGTAAAATAAAGTCAATAAGCTTATCCTCCAAAATTGTTGGATAAGACTTCGAGGGTTGTTGGCATAATGTGTTTACTGGTCAACTTTTTAACATCTCATTCTTGCCTTTAAAAAAAAGTATCTCAATCTGTTTTGTATAATCTATTTTGGTTTAGCTTATTGATCCAGCTGTCCAATTTTATTTAAATTGTGAAATAGGAGATTTGTTTGTATTCTATTAAATTACTTGTCACCTTCATTGCAGGTTTTAGTTCAGGTCAAAGTTCAAGTTTGAGTATTGCTGATTCACCTACGTCATCAGAAGCACCATCAGGTAGTTTAACTTTCCATACGGCTAGAGAATAACTTGGAAAGCAATAGTGTTCAACAAATTTCCACTCCTCTGAAGTATGTTATTCTGTCCAATTCTTGTCATTCTAAGTTTTATGCAAGTGTAGTCTACAAGCCAACACTGTGAATTAAAAATAACGGGAAAAAAGGAACTACAATCCATACTATGTGCTACTGTGCTATCTTGATAGATTGTGATCTTGGTCGTTAATCAAAATAAGAAATTGTTATGCCTATAATTACAAGTGTTTGGTATAGATATGTTACTTTCAAATTGTTGAATTCAAATATATTTTAGTATAGATATGTTACTTGAAAAGTTGGATTGAAATAAACACATAACTAAAACCTATAGATCAATAAGAACATAAGATAGTATTACAAGATAGCTTATATTTAACAGAACAAACGTTTTCGAGTCGACCAAAACAAACACATACCTAAATCCTATATAGCATTACTATAACAATTATCCGTACCGCTCACGTTTAGCCGAATGAAAGTATTAGTGTTAACTAATTAATTAAACAAATAAATAACTAAAACCTATAAATCAAAATCATGTATTCAACTAAATCCTAACTAAAAGCTACTTTAACTAACCAAACACACAGCTCAAACAATAATCGATCGAAATAACTATTACGAGTATAATTTACGTTTAGCAAATGACAATTTTACAGTTGGACTAATTTATAAAACAAACACATAACTAACTTAAAAAGTACTACAACATAACAACTAACTTTTGGCCAAAGAAAGTATTAGCATTAACTAATTAATTACAAAATATAAACTAAAACCTATAAATCATACTCTAAAAAAAAGTATACTATTACATATTAGTAGTAAAACTACCTTTTTACATAATGGCATTTTTACTATAAAAACTACTTTAACTAAACAAACGCATAGCTAAAACTTAAATCGATCGAAAAATAACTATTAAGAATATAATTTCGTTTAGAAGGTGACAATTTAACAGTCGACTAATTAATAGCACAAAAAAATAACTAAACTAACTTAAAAAGTGCTACTACGTATAACACTACAACTAACTTTTAGCCGTTAACTAAATAAAATATATAATTAAACTGTAATAGAAAAGGTATACTATTACAGATTTTATTTTGGAGATAATCATCTATTTTAATAAGATTCAGCTGTGTTTGGCGCCAGGATGATTCAAAAATTAGCTTATAAGTTTGTGAAACTATAAACACATGCAATCTTACGCTTAAGCTGGTATTATCAAATCAAAAACTCATGTTTGTATTTGGTTCAGTCGAGGCCTGGTAGAAAAGAAGGAAAAAGTTACTGTTCGCATAATTCAAAGGCGTCACTTGACAATTAACTTTGCAACCCAACCTCTCACAGTTACAATCTATAAAGATTGTTAAAGACAGAATACTCACCATATATAGTTATGATAAACTTAATCTTGAACAATTGCTGAACGATAAACTCAAACATGAACTACAACCTGTTGTATATCAAACACCTGCCACATAGTAACTGCTATCATAGTTTAAAACTATAACCAGTTTTTTTATAGAAACAGGATGTCCCACTAAAGACAAACGAAAAAAACAGTGCCAGCTGAAACCTGCAATTCAATGCAGATGTCTCTTCTTTCTTCCACCCTTGCCAGACTTCGAAGGTGCAGCAGTCTGACTAATTATATACTATTCCACCACAAACCTTTATTAATTAAAGAAAAGTTAAATGAAATATACATTGTTGTATTTATATTTTTTTTTAACTAACTATCTTTTTCGCCTTCATATCTAGGTACTACTTCAGAAGACGTTGTGAAAAACATTGCTAAAACAACTGTTGAAACAAACAAAGAAAAACAAGTGAAACGAAAGACTACCACCGCCAAGCGTTCGCTCCTACCGGACATAGAAGCTGCTGACAAGAAAAAAAAATCTACCTACCCAGATTAACAAATATATTGTACTTATACTATTGTTGTAACCATATGTCATGGCAGCGTACGTGTCATGTGACAACATACTAACTATCTACGTTATGTTTATGGCTGCCATGCCACATGTGACAAAACTTATGTAAAAAACTATTTTCAAGAACTCTGATGTTATAGCTTCACATCAAATTGTCTCATACCTACACTATTACCCAACCAACGTCGACAGAAAACCCGCAGCAGAGCGCGGGCATTTACCCTAGTGAAATTAAGATCTCAGAATACAAAGAAAAAACAATAAAATAAAGATCTCATATTCGTTCATCAACAGTAAGATCTTGAATGATGAAACGAAACTCATCATTGATCTGTAATGGGAAACCCGTTCTTGCAATATCCAAAAGTATGAAGAAAAGATCTATAACAATTATTTTATGACCCTTCTTTGTTTCGTTGAATTAAAACAACATAAACATCAAAACCTACCCGAGATCTTTTGATAAAGATCCTGAAACCAAAAGCTGCTCTTCGTGGGATTAATGAATATCGTTAGATCGTAGGTTTTGTTTCGAGCTTTTATATTATATATGCGTGAATAATAGTTTCAAGATTGGGTGTTTGTGATTCGTATTTCTGGCCTTTGTGTTTTTCTTTGTCATATGCAAAAGATAGAGAGTGGCGTGTGTTTGTAAGTAGTGTGTTAGGGTTCTGATTGTAATGAATCATATTTAGGATATTTAGGTTTGGGCCTGTTGGGTGTATTGGGCCTTTATTTAAATGTTGTTGGGCTGGCACCAAGTTGCTTCAAATTTGTGTTAAATTTTTGGTAACCTTTTTAATTACTGAATGATAATCTACGAGACTACCATATAAAAAAAAAGTTTGTATCTAAGATTCTGCTAATAGCCTAATATGAATGGTTATCAAATAAAAAGTTGGTAAGATACGCTTGGGGTCCAAAAACATACATATGTGATGGCGTGATGCATCCTAAAAAACAAAATTGTTTGGGACAAATATACCACAATGTTTCAATTATAGAACCATTATTATATTTAGTGTCATCATCATAGAAAGATTTAGTGAAAATTAATTTAGAAGTTGTACATTTCTAAAAATCTTTTTGTGACTACTTTTTGGGTAATTGAAATAAAACAATGCAAAGTTATTGAGATGTGACAAAATTTGTATGGTATAAAATTGCTTTGTACGAGAGAGCATTATTTGGTGGATATGAAATAACAAATGTAAATATTCAAATATAATTATTATTTTATTTTATTATCATCATTACTTTATTAAAATATAAGATATTTATGAAAAGTTGGCAGAAATCAGAGATACTATTTGAGCCCAAAACTTTTTTTGTTATAACAAAGTTAATCCTATTAAAAATATTAAGAGCAATAAGCGTCCCATGAAGCACTTTTGAATCATATTTAGCAAAGCAATCGCATTTTCCTCTAATTTCCCAAAAGGAGAAAAAAAATAGGAGAAATCCAATTTCAATAGTCGCACACTTATTAATGGTACATAAATAATCAATACATAGATAATCAATACATGAGTTTACACATTCGAGCTGTAACACATGGGTGTAAAACAAAGTCCGTGCATCACACATTTGCAGGGGTCATACATTTTCACGGGCCATGATCATAACCACACTTTGAAATAAATCAAACTGACTCGATCCTAACATTAACATTACGCTTTAAGCACATAGAGTACCCTATGCAGTGCAACGGCATGAATTTATACAACGCGTTAGACATGTGAGAAACCGCACATGTGTGATTTAACAAACATTTGCCGTAAACAAAGTGACTTCTCTTTTTCTTTTATACAAAAAAAAACATGCAATTATTAGGGGAATCCTTTAATCTTTTTACTTAGCTTTAAGTGTTAATACATAACATTACGAGTTTCTCACAATTCAATTATGAAAAAGCTTCATGCACAAATGTATGCGGAGAAAAGGATGAAAAGACAATAATAACCAATTTGTATGTGTCGCGTATTTTCTTATTTACTTGCTCATTATGTTATACAAGAGTAAATGTCATGGTTTAGAGGGAAGGCGAATTAGGAATCCTAATGGATGTGTAACAAGATGTAATCTTTTATAACTTTTGCATCATTAATGCAAGCTCATAATAGGAATTGTACAAAAGAATGGTTGTCAGCCGTTTGCCGATGCAACTACACCAAACCAGGACCCGAAGCACATTAGTTTGTCTCATAACTACACTTCTATCAAAACAACGTCCACTAAAAACCCGCAGCGGAGCGCGGCATCTAACCTAGTTATTTATCAAAAAGAAAAAAGAAAAAAATAAATAAGTGAGTAAAGCGTGTGATTAAAGGCAAGCCAACCCTTATCCAAACAATACCTTTCTATCTGGCCCACTGGGCCTTACAAAGCCTTATATTTACTTTCGACAAATGACAGTAACAACTAAGAATATGATACCTATAATCTAAGTTTAGCTTTTGTTGGTAGACAACATAAAATATGGTGTCACAAACTCGATCACAACTTTTATTTGATCCTTATCTATCGCAGATAATGTTAGGAGACTCGAAGGTGGTAAAGGTTGCAAACAAACTAAGACTTGTTATTGGTGTTTTAAAATTTGAGTTGATTTGACTGATTGAACTGTAACTTGGTTAGACGATCAAATCTCAGTTTTAAGTAAAAAATATGATTAAATCATCAGTTAAACTGGTTGGACCATAATTCGATAATTTGATCAAACCAATTAGAAAACCTGCTTTTAAGACATTATTTGCTATTATTATAAGATGTGATATGTAATGAGGCTAATTGCATGAAAATGCATAACTTGCAACTTATTTAGTTTTACATACATTTGCTAACTAAAATTATATGTGAAGAAAAGTAAGAAATGAAAGAACGAATAAAGTAATTTTTTTATTAACTTTTATTAAAAAGAGTTATTAAAAATTATTTTATGAACTTTTATTAAAATGATAAAAATTGAGTAATTAAAAGTCTATTTTTACTAAGCGAAAAAAGTAAATTTCTTAATAATTTTGTTTTAAAAAAAAAAGAAGTGAGTTTTGTTTGTCTATTTTTATGTAGAGGTGTCAAATCTTGTCCATTTTGATAAATATGGGTACTTTTTGCCAATTTTCAAAAAAGGATAAGGCACTTTCTGCGCATTCTTTATAATGAATGGACTAAACGGGCGCATATGTAAAAACTAAATGGGCTTAACGGACGCACTTGTAAAATACAAATTAGTATACTCGACGAATATTTTTTATTAAAATTTTTATCCTGGCTTTCAAACAAGTATTTTTATTTTTTATTTGTATGTTTTTATCTTTTTTTTCCTTTTTTAGCTTGCGCCCGTTTATCCCGCCCATTTTGCCCGCACATTTCGCCCGTGCCCATTTAACCCGCGCCCGTTTAGCCCGCCGCCCGTGCCCGCCCGCCCGCCCATTTTACCACCTCTACTTTTATGTTAAATGTATTTTATTAAAAATAAGTTATAATACAGTAACATAAATAATTATATACCTTATCAATAAGTAAGTTTTTTAGTAAGTAATGTTTTTTATTTTATAATATAAATTATTATGAGTTTGAGCTTAGAGATATTTATAACTACACTCAATGTTCTAAAAGGTTCGTAAAAGTTTTGCAAAGGTTTCGAAAAGACATAAAGCTTAACTTTCACGTTACGTGATACACCAAAACGTTTACTTAATGCTTGACATAATATGAAAAGTAAAACAACGTGATAAGTCATGAGTCAAGGAGTTTTTTTCATTTCAAATTTGATAAAATATATTTTTTTATATAGAAACAACGGACAAATATAGTTTTTTGACTTTATTCTTTATGTATAACAATTTTTGTAAACTCAATATATTATAAATTCGATATTTTTTTTAAGTATATCACTTTTTGTAAACTCAATGTAAACTCAATATACTTTTACGTTTAAAAAACGTAAAAATTTCTTCTTAACAACTAAAGCTTGTGGTTTGCTTATACCGCCACGACACGTCTCACGTTGTGTGGGACACAGGAAGTACTACTGTTCTCCATAGGGAAAAACATAAAAACACATAACCCAAAGTGGCAAGTACAAAACATTTTCAGTTCGACAGTGTACTCCCAGAACATTTTAAGAGGGGAGAAAATAATTTTATATTTTGCGTGAGTAGGTGTGTGTGCAAAGCCGACCATAATTTATTCTTTTAGTGTAAATTTTTTTTTTACAAAATTTTAATTAATTTATAAAGAGTGCACACCCAGTAAAAATAGAATGCATACCCTAATCCAATTAACCATCATTCAATTCTTCAAATTGATAGAATTTAAAAAATAAAAAATGAAAGGAAATTTTTTTCGTTGCTTCTAAGTTGTAACGGTATATGTGAATGATTACGTTGGAGAAGAAGAGAAAAAGATTATTTATCAACTCAAGTATGTGAATTCACCATCAAACTACAGTTGTGGGTTCAAGTTTCGCCGAACACAAAACATATTGTAAATATGTGATTGTGAGAAAAATTAGCATTCCCAAAAAAATATATGAATCATTCGAGAGTTTATAGGACGGGCTTTAGGATTAATACAACAAAACAAATGATATCTCTAGTGGCCCATGGGCCGGTCTACATTATACGAATCAGAAAAATAAATGGGCCGTTAGTATTATTTTATAGATATTATTTTCATTAACATCTTTTATTTAATAAATTAAACGTTTTGCGGAGATTTTATTAGTCAAAAAAATTATTTTTTTTTGTTTAGTAATATATTCTTTAAACTTTAAAGAAAATAGAAACCATTTTTTTTTAAATTTGGCTAATAATTAAAATAAAAATTATGAAAGATTGGTGGAGAAATTTGATAAAGAAAAAAACGACGTAAAAGTGTATGTGTCAAACTTGTGATTTTTTTTTAAAAAAGGAGGTAATTAATATTATAAAACTTTAGTGGCTAAATTTTAGTTAAATTAGATAGATTTAAATTTTTTTAGTATACTACGAAGAGTTCCCATCATAACTTTAGATATATTTTTACCATAACTTTAGATAATAAACAAATATCCTTACATTTTGTAAACTACATTTTATTTTGTTTTAATGTGCTTTATTTATTCGCTAAAGATACAAACTAAAAAAAAAACAGATTATTTAGGGTCCGTTTGGTTTGTACGTAAGTTTAGATTTGTGTTTGGGATTAGGAAATGTTTGATAGTAAATAAGGAGAAAGAAAATTAATTATTATTATAAAATTTTAAAAAAATTACATGTTTCGTTCTTATGGTTTACATGACATAACACGTTTCGTCCCTAATTCTAAGTATGTAAATCGCTCGTCTCCAATTCTGTAAGTTGTGACACTGACAATCCCTGTTTTAGATTACTGTTAACTCTTACCGTTAAGTTTAATAATTAGAAAGGAGTTAGAGGCGACATGGATGGTTGTTAGTGGTGCCGAGTGATGGTGGTAATCTGGGTAGTTGGCTGCTTATTTGATTTTTCTGGTTTAAAATGGATGTGAAAATTTGAAGTGAAAAATTGGGATTATGATGGCGTATGAAAATTGTAATTGAAGGTAGTAGGATTTGGAGATGGGTTTTATTTTGATTGTGTCTTGGTGGTTTACTTCGGTTGCAGGTGTTCAATTTTTATGGAGGTTGTTGAAAATTTGTAGCTCAAGGTAGTTGGGGAAAGGGATTACAAGTTACAAGAGATTAAAAATTATAAAAATGGATTAGTTTAATTAAAATTTTGTATTGTAGAGTTATTAGTATGAAATTTATTAGTTAATATATGTAGCAATATAAAATAATTGGTTGAATTCCATGTTTTTAAGAGATAATTTTCGATTAGTTAATAGGGACTGTGAGTGTTACAAGTTTCAAAGTTAGGCACGACCGGTGTAGATAATTTCGATAAGTAATGCAATTTAGATTTACTAATTATGTCTAAATACATGTCTAATGCATCATTCACTTGTACATTTGTATTATGTATTTTCTTTTTCCAATTCTCCGCCAGTCACTTTTTCAAGTCCACCAATCAACTCATTAGGCATATAAGTAGGCTTCCTACTTAGGCATAAGAATCATTTTTCATTTTCGATTAGCGATGAAGGGCGAATCATTTATTTTTTTCCAAATTTTTTTTATATAATATAAATTGGATAAAACGGAATGAGATGTTTTTTATTAAAAAAATGTTGGTAAAACATTTATATCATACACTTTCTCTCTCCAAATCTCCACCAATCATTATTTCAAAACAACCAATTAAATCATTAGGTTCATTTGTAAGCATGATTATTAGGCATACTAATCATTTTTCGTCAACCATATTACGTCGATGAAACATTTTTTTAGAACATAAAAAATACTAACCGTTGCTTACTTAGATAAGTTAAAAAATAAAAAAGACCATCTGTATATGATGAAAGAGAATTATAATTTGTGAAGAAACTGTAAATTAAAAAATTTTAATTGAAAGAGATATAATGTGTTGTAATTAAAATATATTGAAAATGTAATTGTTATGTTCTATTAATGTGTTTGGTTGGTTACAAACGTAATGTAATTCATTAAAAAATAAACTTAAAATAATAATATTTATAAAAAAATAATAGTAAAACAATACATAAAAATAAGTATTAATAAAAAAATACAAAAATATATAATAAAAAAAATACAAAAATACAATATATAATAAATATAATAATAATAATTAATAATTGAATAATAATAATAAATAAATAATAATATTAAATTATTTTATTAATTATATTTAATAATAAATATTTTTAAATAATAAATAATACAGTAAATAATGAATAATAAATAATAAATAATAAATAATAAATAATAACATGTAATAGTATAATAGTAAATATAATAATAAAAAATAATATTTATCAGTATAAATTTTATTATATATTAATAATAGTTAATTTGTAACAATAAAATTAATATTTAATACTTTTTTTATATTATTTATTTTGTTAATAATTATTATATTAATATATGATTAATCTAAAACTATCGTTTTTATTAATAGTAATAGTTTTAATGATAATAATTTAATTAGTTATTTTTTTGTTTTTTTCTCATAATTATTTATTTACAATTACTTTATTAATATTTTATTAATATTAATATTTTAAATTAATTGTTAAAATAATATTAATTTCATTAATTTTATAATAATATTTTATATTTATAATTAATTTAATTTATAATATGTTATTAAATAATTATTTATTTATTTAACATTATATATCTTAATAATATTTTATTAATATTTTATTAATATTTTTATATTTATTAATTTTGTTTTAACATTTTATTAATATAATAATAATTATTTTATTAAAGTTATGATATAAATATTTTATTAATAAAATAATAACTATTTTATTAATAAAATAATAACTATTTTATTAATAAATAATAACAATAACTTTTTTCACTAACAAATTTTAATAATAATAATCATTATTAGTATTTTAACATCACTTTATTATTATTATTATTATTATTATTATTATTATTTTAATTATAAAAATCATTTCATTAAAATAATAGAATTTACAAAAAATTAGTGGAAAGCCGAGATACTATCTAAGGTCTCACTCTAGATTATTATAATTATTATTGTTATTATTATTATTATTTATAAATACTGTGTTTTAAAGTGTAAAAAAACTAAATTACAATGTAATTCAAAACTTTTCATCCAACTTCATATGTAATCTGAATTCCCTTAATTAATGTAATTGTAATATCTGAATTACAATTACCGCGCAAACTAAACAACATACTTAATATAAAATATATTACAATTTCCTTAGTTTTGGACCTATGTAATGTAACTAAATTACAGTTACATCTAATTACGTCGAATTACGACGAACCAAACGGGGAATTTAAAAACCACGTCAACGCGTGAATCTAACCTAGATACTCCAAACAACTTTTTATCTACTGCTATAAGTCTAAGCCTTTATAAACCCACTTACCAAACACACCCTGTGTTGTGAATCAAACTGTATTTTAATAGAGTTGTTCAAATTTTAATTATAGTAATATGAAAATGAGAATAACATAAGAGGTCATAGTTAAAATCGACGACTAATTTTACATTCCAACAAGATTTTATTAACAAAAAATAACGTATGATGATTATTTGGGTAAGAAATTACAATTTCCATATATAGTTTCCGTAATTTCCCTTGGATGTATATCAAAGTTAAGGGCATTCACTATGTTAGACCTCTATATAGGTTTATAATTCATTAAAGTCATTAATTTTTAAACTTTTTGGTTGTATAAACCTATATCCACTATAGATAAATTCCTTAAACTTTATAAACATCACATATATCTGAAATGCATTAAATTGTGAAGAGGTCCAAGATATTAGACCTCTTCATGCCATGTAAGCATGAAATAAGTTTCCACTATGGTTTTCAAAAGTATGGACCTCTTCATAATATTATGAACCTATGTTTAAACCACCATAGTGGATGCTCTAATAACATGAAAAATGAAAAAAGTTAAGAACTTATAGTATAGTTGTAATGACAGCAACATGTTTATGGCCACTTTGACATAAACATACAACTAACACAACAACAACATATTCATCTCAACATGTCCAAATAATATACCCCATGTATATAAGCTACCAAAAATTTGCTTTTTTGATCTATGTGGGATTGGAACCTCAATTTTTCTATGTAGAGAAACTAGGCAAAAAAATATACTAACTTAATGTTTATTATTCATGTTGTTTTGTATGATTGTTTTTATGTAAAGAAATACTCAAACTTTGCTATGATGAGATTGGTGTTGTTATTTTTTTTTGAGAAATGTAATGTCAAAACTTACCTTGAAATGAAAATTCAAAAATAATTTGTTAAGAACTTGTAGTAATTTTTATTAACTTTTAATTTACCTACATATTATATTAAAAAATGTTGTCACAAACTTAAAATCAGTGGTCGAGTTAGAATTTTGAAGTAGGAAATGCACATGTTTAGCGAGAGTTATTAAACCAACTGAGTTACCGCAGTTGGTCACTAAGAAATAAAAAATGAAAGAAAAAATTTTCGTTGCTTGTAAGTTGTAACGGTATCTGTGAATGGTTACGTTGGAGAAGAAGAAAGAAACAGATTATTTAGCAACTCAAGTATGTGAATTCACCATCAAACTACAGTTTTGGGTTCAAGTCTCACCGAACACAGCAACTCAAGTATGTAAATATGTGATTGTGAGAAAAATTAGTATTTCCAAAAAAGATATGAATCATTCGAGAAAAATTAGTATTTCCAAATGATATCTCTAGTGGCCCATGGGCCGGTCTACATTTGACGAATCAGAAAAATAGATGGGCCGTTAGATTTTCATTTCACTTATTTGACTAGTATTATTTTATAGATATTGTTTCACTAACATCTTTTACTTAATAAATTAAACGTTTTGCGGAGATTTTATTCGTCAAAAAAATCAATTTTTTGTTTGTTATATTTTTAAAACTTTAAAGAAAACAGAAATCATTTTTTTTTAAAATTTGGCTAATAATTAAAATAAAATTTGTGAATAAGTGGGGAAGAAATTTGATGGAGAAAAATACGATGTACAAATATATGTGTCAAATTTATGACTTTTTATTATAAAAAAAGGAGGTAATTAATATTATAAAACTTTAGTGGCTAAATTTAGATAAATTAGATAAACTTAAATGATACTTATATTTTCTCATATTTTAAAAATAACTTTTAGAAAATAAACAAATATTCTTACATTTTGTAAACTATATTTTATGAGTAAAATGCATAAATGCTCCCTGTGATTTGCCAAAATTGCAGATTGACTCCCTAACTTTCAAAAAGTGCAGGCGGCCTCCCGGAGGACGAAAGTAAGTAGCAACCAACCTCCCTGGCCGTTATCTCTATTAAGTTTTCGTCGTTATCTTCTTTTTGTCAAGGGTATTATCGTCTTTTCATTTATTTTTAGTAGCAAAATTTTATTAGCTTGCATTAATACTCCCTATAACAAACACTTCCTCTCACACACATCAGATCAAATTAAAATCCCCAACCTCAAAACTCATAAACCCTAAAATAACATTCTGCAACTCTTTTTTTATTTGCAATGAATTAGGTTGATAGTTATTGTAGCCCACTTGAATATGTTGTCACAATAAAAGTAATATTCTTTTGGGAAGATATTAATACCACCAGTTATATGTTAAAATAGTAGAAATTAAAAAATCTGTTTATGATCTTTACATTATATTTATTTTATCCATTGCCAAGGGGTCATTGCTAAAAATCGAGACACGCCCTTACAGGTGGTAGATGATGACGAATCTGATGAAACTAGTCACCATGGTGAAGAACTTGATGCTAGCTGACTTGAGGTGGTCGTGGTGATGACCACGACGGTGGTTTCTGATTTAAGATGGTGTCTGGTAACGTTGGTCACGTGATGCACGTCGACCGGGGATGGAGCAGATCTATGGTGGTGATGGGTTAGATTACGAAGGTGGTGGCGGCTGTACCAAATTCAACGTGGATCTGGTGGTGGCCTGGTTAGGCCCGGCGATGGTGGTGATGACACGAAGGTGGTTCGTAGCTGCGGTGGAGTGAGGGTTGGTGAAGGTGTCGGCTGTGGTGACATCATTGTGGATGGTGTTTGTTTTGATAGCGGATATGGTTGCTACATGGTGGTGATGGTAGAGCAAACATATATGTGATGATGGAGGTGCAAATCAGAAATTGTGGCTGGTGTTTGTTTTGATGTAAATCATCTTGTCAATATTATTTGGCTTGTTTGATTGAAGAAATATGATGTATCTTAGATCTTGAAAAAAGTTGCAGAATTTATTTTCAGGGTGTATGTGAGGAAGTGTTGGTTATAGGGAGTATTAATGCAAGCTAATAAAATTTTGCTACTAAAAATAAATGAAAAGACGATAATACCTTTGACAAAAAGAAGATAACGACGAAAATTTAACAGAGATAACGGCCAGGGAGGTTGGTTGCTACTTACCTTCGTCCTCCGGGAGGCCGCCTGCACTTTTTGGAAGTTAGGGAGTCAATCTGCAATTTTGACATATCACAGGGAGCATTCATTTTTATTTTGTTTTAATGTGCTTTATTTATTCACTAAAGATACAAACTCAAAAATAGCAGATTATTTAGGGTCCGTTTGGTTTGTACGTAAGTTTAGATTTGTGTTTGGGATTAGGAAAGGTTTGATAGTAAATATGTAGAAAGAAAATTAATTATTATTATAAAATTTTTAAAAAATTACATGTTTCGTTCTTATAGTTTACATGAAATAACATATTTCGTCCCTAATTTTAAGTATGTAAATCGCTCGTCCCTAATTCTGTAAGTTGTGACACCGACAATCCCTGTTTAAAATTATTGTTAACTCTTACCGTTAAGTCTAATAATTAGAAAGGAGATAGAGGCGACTTAGATGGTTGTTAGTGGTGCCGAGTGATGGTGGTAATCTGGGTAGTTGGCTACTAACGTAACGTAATTAATTTTTTTTTAAAAAAACTTAAAATAATAATATTTAAAAAAATTTAAAATAATAATATTTATGAAAATAATGTGTTTGGTTGGATACTATCGTAAAGTAATTAAATTTTAAAAAAACTTAAAATAATAACATTTATAAAAAATAAAAAATAACAAGAATAGTAAAATAATAAATATAAATAAGTATTAATAAAAAAATAAAAAATAATATAATAAAAAAATAATAATAATAATATATTTGAATAATAATAATAAATAAATAATAATATTAAATTATTTTATTAATAATATTTAATAATAAATAATAATAAATAATAAATAATACAGTAAATAATGAATAATAAATAACAATTAATAATTAATAACATGTAATAGTATAATAGTAAATATAATAATAAAAATAATATTTATTATATATTAACAATAATTAATTTATAAAAATGAAAATAATATTTAATACTTTTTTATGTTAATTATTTTGTTAATAATTATAGTATATTAATATATGATTAATAAAAAAATATCATTTTTATTAATAGTAATAATTTTAATGATAATAATTTAATTAGTTATTTTTAAATTTTTTTATCATAATTATTTATTAATAATATTTTTATTAATATTTTATTAATATTACTATTTTAAATTAATTGTTAATATAATATTAATTTTATTAATTTTCTAATTATAACTTTTTATATATAATTAATTTTAATTATAATATATTATTAAATAATTATTTATTTAGTTAAAATTATATATTTTAATAATTATTTTTATTAATATTTTTATATTAAAATTTTATATTAATATTTTATTACTATTATAATAGTTATTTTATTAAAGTTATGATATAAATATTCTATTAATAAAATAATAACTATTTTAATAAATAATAATAATAAAATTTTTTTAATAATAACTTTTAGTAATTATTATTATTATTATTTTAATAATAAACATCATTTCATTAAAATAATATGATTTACAAAAAATTAGTGGGAAACCGAGATACTATCTAGGCTCCTCCACTCTAGATTATTATTATTATTATTATTTATAAATATTGTCTTTTAAAGTATAAAATATCGAATTACAACGTAATTCAAAACTTTCCATCCAACTTCATATGTAATCTGAATTCCCTCAATTAATAATTAATAATTGTAATGTCCGAATTACAATTACCGCGCAAACTAAAAAGGATACATAATTTAAAGTGAATTACAATATCCTTAGTTTTGGACCTATGTAATGTAACTGAATTACAGTTACATCCAATTACGTCGGATTACGACGAACCAAATGGAGAATTTAAAAACCACGTCAACGCGTGAATCTAACCTAGATACTCCAAACAACTTTTGATGTACTGCTGCGTAAGCCTTTATAAACCCACTTACTAAACACACCCTAAGCCTTTAAGTCACAAAAGGTCGTAACATCCTGTGTTGTGAATCAAACTGTATTTTAATAAAGTTGTTCAAATATTAATTATAGTAATATGAAAATGAGAATAACATAAAGAGGTCACAGTTATGTTGTTTAGTTAAACTCGACGACTAATTTTACATTCCAACAAGACTTTATTAACGAAAAATAACGTATGATGATGATTTGGGTATTAAACACTATTTAAATTTTATGAAATTATAATTTTCATATATAGTTTCCGTAATTTCCTTATATAATATGAATACATATGCAAGTCGTTTAAAGCAAAGTTCGATACTTTGATGTATATCAAAGTTAATAACTAGAAAAATAAAAAAAATCGAGAACTTATACTATAGTTGGAGTGACAGGAGTATGTTTATACGCATTTAGACATAAACATACAACTCACACAACAACAATATACTCATCTCAACATGTCCAAATAATATACCCCATGTATATAAGCTACCAAAAATTTGCTTTTTTGATCTATGTGGGATTGGAACCTGGGTTAATATATACGTAGGTTACTAAAGTTTGACGAAAGTAACGATTTTGTTACTAAAGTTTAAAACCTTACACTTGGGTTACTAATGTATTGTTTACCTAAACTTCAAGTTACTCATAATGTTTTTACCCGTAATTATAAGTTGCATGTCTACGTGGACTTCAACTTACGTGTTCGTCAGTAAACTTACGTTTTCGTCAGTAAACTTACGTTTTCCTCAGTAAAGTTACGTTTTCGTCAGTACACTTACGTTTTCGTTAGTAAACTTAAGTTTTTTCCAGTAAACTTACGTCTTCGTCAGTAACCTTACGTTTCGTCGGTAATTTTACGTTTTCTTCAGTAAATTTACGTTTTTGTCAGTAATTTTACGTTTATGTCAGTAAACTTACGTTTTCGTCAGTAAACTTATGTTTTCGTCAGTAAATTTTCATTTGTGTCAGTAAATTTACGTTTTCGTCAGTAAATATACGTTTTCTTCAGTAAATTTACATTTTCGTCAATAAATTTACATTTTCCTCAGTATTTTTACGTTTTCGACAGTATTTTCAAGCTTTCGTCAGTAAATTTATGATTTCATCACTGAACTTACGTTTTATTCAGTAAATGAATATTTTCATCTGTATTTTTACCTTTTATATTTTTACGTTTTCGTCAGTAAACTTACGATTTAGTCAGTAAAATTACGTCTTCATGAGTATTTTTATGCTTTAGTCAGTATTTTACGTTGAATAAAACATAAAATTATTAACGAAAACGTAAATTTAGTGACGAAAACGTAAAAGTACTGACGAAAACGTAATTTTACTAACAAAAACGTAATTTTACTTACAAAAACGTAATTTTACTGACAAAAACTTAAATTTACTTACGAAAACGTATATTTACTAACGAAAACGTAAATTTACTAAAGAAAACATAAAGTTACTAACAAAAACGTAAATTTACTGACGAAAACATAAAGTTACTAACGAAAACGTAAATCTACTGACGAAAACGTAAAAGTACTGACAAAAACGTAAAACTACTGACGAAAACGTAATTTTACTGACGAAAACGTAAAATTACTGACAAAAACGTAAAAATACTGACGAAAACGTATATTTACTGAGGAAAACGTAAATTTACCGACGAAAACATTAAGTCACTAACGAAAACGTAAATTTACTGATGAAAACGTAAATTTACTGACGAAAACGTAAAAGTACTGACGAAAACGTAAAATTACAGTCGAAAACATAAGTTTACTGAAAAAAACGTAAAAATACTGACGAAAATGTAATTTTACTTACGAAAACATAAGTTTACTGACGAAAGCGTAAAATTATTGACGACAACGTAAATTTACTAAAAAAACGTAAGTTTACTCACGAAAACGTAAGTTTAATGACGAAAACGTAAGTTTACTGACGAAAACGTAAGTTTACTGACGAAAACGTAAGTTTACTGACGAAAACGTAAGTTTACCGACGAAAACGTAAAAATACGAACAAAAACGGGAAAAAACTGACCAAAATGTAAAGTTTTAATATACAAGCAGGTTACTAAAGTTTGACCAAAGTAACGATTTTGTTATTAAAGTTTGGCTAAAATATAAAAATGGGGCCCACCAAAACCTGCTTAACCGGTAACCTATCTCATGAATAACGGCGGGATAGTTTTTCTGAATCTTTAGTAACAAATAAATCAAACCCGTATACAATAGTAACCTAAGTGTAAGGTTTTAAAATTTAGTAACAAAATCGTTACTTTGGTCAAACTTTAATAACCTCTGTGTATATTAACCCTTGGAACCTCAATTTCCATATAGAGAAACTAGGCAAAAGAAACTATACTAACGTAATGTTTATTATTCATGTTGTTTTGTATGATTGTTTTTGTTTAGAGAAATCCTCATACTTTGCTATTTTTTTTAAGGCCGGTTCGTGGTTTACGATGGCCATGTGCAATAACAACATAGAGGCCTCTATTATACTTATAAACTAACGAGAATTTGCATATAAAGTTGAATTATATGACTTATATATGTCTAATACTATACATACGTATAAGCTAAAATCATAAAAGTGGTCTTTTTTAGTGGAGGCCTTATGTGATGGCAGCTACTGCACACCCTTCGAGCCCTCTCTGATTTCTTTTGAGAAATGTGATGCCAAAACTTACCATGAAGTGAAAATTCAAAAATAATTTATTAAGAACGTATAATAATTCTGATTAACTTTTAATTTACCTACATATTATATTAAAAAATGTTGTCACATACTCATAATCAGTGGTCGCATTAGGATTTTGAAGTAAGAAATGCACATTTTTAGCGAGAGTTATTAAACCAACTGAGTTACCTCAGTTGGTCACCAAGAATATCGTTGAGTATGCGAGTTTATCACCAATATAAAGGTTGGGGAGTTTAAACCTTGTTAACAACACGCGAGATATAAACCTTGTTTCATATTGAGTTTATAATTTTCACATGGTATCAACGCTTCTGGTTCTGTTCTTGGGTTAAATCTTTTCTAATCGGTCTTAATTGGGGTTTAATTAGGTGGATCTGTTAGATCTGCGTCTTAATTTGATTTTCCAATAATTAGGGTTTTCAAAAAAAATCGGGTTATTTTTAGTTATTATTTTTAGTTAATTCTCGTAAAATCCTAAAATCAGAAATTAGGGTTTTTTATTGGTCTGTTAGATTATTGATAATATAACCAGTGCATGTTGTTTCTTGGGTATCCGATGTTATTTTTGGTTAGAGATATTGATTTTTTGATTTTGCTGGTTATATTGATCTTCTTGATCAATTTGTTGGAAGCTATTGCGTGCTTAGTAACACCTCTCGCACCATTTCTTGTTATTTTCTTGTTTAGAGGGTTTAAGTGTCAAAGGGATTTAATCTGTTGGTCAATTGTTGGTTTTGTGAAGTGATAAGGGGTTATTTGTTTGTTTTAGTTTATTGTTTACTTTCTTGTTAGTATTTTGTTAGCCTCAAAATATTGAGTCAAACAAGAATGTTCGGTCATAGATTTCTATTGTAATATTTATTAAAACGTTGTAATAAGTAGTTATTTAGTCGTGGTTCACGGGCTTTGATTTAAACTAATTAAAGTCCAAAAAGACAAGCCCGGCCCAATATATAGTCCATTAAAGCCCGCATGTGGGTGGACTATATATACTACCCTCCTAGCATGTTAGGAGGGTGGATGGTCATTTGTAACAACTTCTTTTCTCTAATCTAATCTCACCAAGTTAATCATCTCCTCTCTACTTTCTCTCACTACTTTCTCTCTCTAGGAATTCATCTCTTCTTCATCTATTTTCTTTCTTTATTCATTGCTTAATCAATCACAAATATATGGGACAACATTTGGTATCAATCGCCATGGGGTAGTTTTGTGATTCGTTGTTGATTTTACTTGGTTCGTGTGACTTTTTTTTTCTTATAATCATCTCGAATTCAAGATTCTTTTTGTGTTTCTATGCTCTAAATCTTGATATAAATCTTCTACATAGCCGTGGTAGGGATTTGGTCGCATTTGGTTGGTTAAAATCGCGGATTTCTTGTCGAAAAATTCATTTTTTACCCCAAAATCTCGTAACAGCACTATTATTCCGATTGGTGTAATCGGAAAAGGGTTTATAGATTCCGATTGGGATTCCGATCAATATCATCGGAAAAGGGTTTGCACATTCCGATCTGCATTCCGATCAGTGATTCCGATCTGCATTCCGATCAGTGATTCCGATCTGCATTCCGATCAGTGATTCCGATAGGTTTATTCCGATTGGACATTCCGATAAGTGATTCCGATTGGACATTCCGATCAGTGATTCCGATTGGACATTCCGATCAGTGATTCCGATTAGGGGACATTCCGATAAGTGATTCCGATTGGACATTCCGATCAGTGATTCCGATAAGTGATTCCGATGATGTGTTTTGCTAAATTTTGTTTGAGTATTGTTTAGACTTAGCCACCATCTAGACTAGTTTCGGAATATCGTTTACACGAAGATCAAAAAAAAAAAAAAAAAAGAGTTTTTTGGCGGGAAAACCCAAGTAAAATTTATTTTTTCTATACCATTTTTAGGCCATTTAAGCTTTAATTTCATATTTTGGCGATGCGAAAAAATTTTTGACCAAAAATTCAAATTTTCGGACCAAAATTCAAATTTTTAGGCCATTTTTAGGTTTTATTTTTCGTTAAAATTTTCATTTTTCAAACTTTTTCCCTACTAGTTATTGGCTATTCCTAACTCGTTTTCAACATTTGGTTATTCAAAATTTTTCGGTTTACCGTTTTAGTCGGACTGAGGAATTTATAGTCGGACTGAGAAAAATTTCAAATTTTTCGGAATTTCAACAACAACACAATCACAACAAATCTACTTAAGATCCATTTTCAATTCATCAACTGAGACACCATCATCATGGAAACGAGCAATGCGTGTTCAGACAGAGAAGAACGAGAGATGCAACTACAAGAACAAGTCCTTAAACAACGTTGTATGCAAGCTTTCAGTGATCTTAAAACGAATCTAAAACGTCTAGAAAGAGAGACCTTCTCGTACAATCCTTTGTATATGCGTGCTTTTCATTCCTTTTTCGGAAATGATCATCGCACGTTCACTTATGACTTAAGAGACCACTTGAAGAATCTTGAGAATGAATTACTCAACAAAAACCTTCATGAGACAAATTCCAAGAATGCCTTCAAAACACTCAGAACACCGTTTCAACAATTCTTTGCTTCACAGCTATTCAAGAATCCCAATTTTGAGTCAGAAGTTCGAGATGCAAATCAACACTTCAAAGACTACACTACAATGGAAGCAAAATCATTCAGAGATTTGATATTTGGAAACATGGAATCAATTGAGAGGCTTTTGGATGAACGCCTACTTCATGCAAAAGACATGATCAAGAAGATGATTGACAAAAGGCTGAAAATGCAAGAGTGTACGGTTGCAAACATTCATGTAATGGATACGAGTCCAGTTTCAACTGTAAGTAACGAGACAATATCGAGTAATGCAACTGACAGCTGCAGAACAGGGAAAACAACGCATGGTGAGCAGAATGATCATAACAGCTCTGGGAAAGACAACATCAGCTCTGACAAACAACACATCGACTCTGAGAATGAGAATGTCATCAGCAATACACCTTCCTATGATAATGGTCCTGTTTACGATTCTGAGCCATTGGAAGAGGTACACAATGCTGAATTTAATGTGTTTGCCAATGCCAATACACATGAGCATAGTGATCAAACAACAAACCTTATTGACACATGTATGACGGAAAAGGTTGATAGCAATACCACACCAAATTCATCAGACATGTGCAATAATGAGTTTGAGGATGATCAACATGCAAATGAGTATGATGATGAGGAGCGTGTCGCGCTTGCTAATTTAATTGCTAGTTTACAAAAAGATGTCAATGAAACTAGAAAGAGTCAAAAGCAATTAAAGAAGGCAAACGCAACACTCACTCAAAATTTTGAAGAATGCAAAGCTGCTCTAATTAAGTCTAGTGAAACCATAGATAGCTATAGAGTGGAGCTTCTTCAGAAAACCAAAGAGATTGAGGGGTACAAGGGAAGTGCGTTAAAAAGTCAAAAGGATGATTTTGAAAACAAATATAATACAACTCTTGAGTTATTAGCTAAAGAGAAGCGTCAATATAATGTTTTCTTAATGGATGAACGTCAAAAAACGTACCTTGCCAATACCAAAGTTAATGAACTTGAACAAAAGCTCTCTATGACCACTACTGATTCTGCTAAAATTCTAGAGGATAAGAAACAAGAGGTAGATGCGTTAAAACAAGACTTCAAAAGTAGATATGATAAAGAAACCGAAAAAGTTACGAAACTAGAAGCACAAGTCGACTTTTTGAAGAACGTTGTTTATAAAACGCATGATTCTATTCAATCTGTAAGAATGCTAGCACCTCCATCGATGTTTAAGGGTCAAGCTAGCTTTGCAAGTCCTGAGTACCTTGCCAAAGCTCAAGCTGCGAACCCGTGTCTCTATCTTGATGAGACTGAAAGGACAGATCTTGATTGCATGCCTGTTAGTGTCAATAGTGAAGAGACTGCCCTTTGGGATGCTGCTAGTCAACCACTTGTTAATAAGGAGTTTGTGAAACCTTATAATTATGCTTATGAGAATAGTCTTTATGGCCTGTTCAACAAACAAACTCAGAAAACTCGTGAGGAAGTGTTCTTAGAATGCAAACAAAAGAGAATTCAATAGAAGAAAGCATTTGCCCCTAAGAAATCTAATGTTTACAAATACATAAACTACCTCCCTCTAGATGAATCTAAAAGCAAGAGTAGGAAAACATTAGGTATTCTTAAACACCACATAGATAGTGTTAAATCTATTGTTGAAAGAGACTGGGCAAAACGTGAAAATGCTGAGTGGACACGTCCGATTCCTCACGATATTACCTTACTTGTCAAAGAACTCTTAATTCCAAACACGGCGTTGATTAAAGAAACTGTTCTTCAACTTGAGGAGTTCATTCGGACTGAAATGTTTGATGATTTAAAATATGTTGAATCTATTGAGAAACACATTGATGATCTTCAAATGGAGAAGTCTGATTTCTCAGATGAATATGATTTACTCTTGCAAGAATGCGTTTCTAAAGATGTTATGTGTGCTTATTTTACATCCTGTGCTGATATTGATGAATATTCTGAAGTTGCATGCCAATATCTTGATAAGATCAAAGAATGTGAACGTCTTGAAATTGAGCTTTCGAAACGTAAAGAAAATGTTGACAAAAAGGCTTTTGAGTTACTTCAACACAAAACTGATTTCCTTCAAAAACATTGTCATTCACTTGAACTTGCTTTGCAAAAAGATGTTGGTCGTTTTCCACATGATAATAAATTGCAAGAAAAACTTTCCCAAACATTTCGAGAAATGAATGAACAGGATTTGGAAATTAAAGGGTTGAAAGCTCAGTTACAAGACAGGGACAGAGCGATAGCAGAGTTGCAGAAACTCGTTGCTAAAATGGGTGGGAAAATCGTGGAACCTAGCATTAACAAACCTGGTGTTCGACAACCCAATGCCTACAAGGATCCAAAGCCTTCTATCTTAGGAAAACCGACTCCGTTCTCCAATTCTTCTCATATGAAATCTAGGTTACCCCCTAAGACTGATGTGCAACCAAGTGTTCCAAAACCATCCATATCACCCTATGTTCCTCCATTTAGAAAGCACGCTCCTGCTAAACCCAACCATGTGAATGCACCTAGCAATTCTAGGACTCCTCCAAAACGTGTGACATTCACGTCCACAAAGGAATCTATAGGTTCAAATGACCTCGTTCATACCCACAACCTAGAGGATGCGAAACAAAAAGGGAAGATTCAGAAAGACAAACCAGTGTATGAAAAACATAGTTCACCAAATCCCGCTAGAGTTCTACACACTCCTAATGGTAGTCAACCAAAACCTAGGATTCCTCTTCAGCAATCTAGGAATTGGAAACCATCCATGAATAGTCGTGTTTCAAACACTACGCCTGAACGATTTGGAAAACAAAAGAATACAAGTACTTTCGTGAATCCCAAATTCCCTGTATGTCCCACTTGCAAAAAGGGCATTCACAATGGAAATCATGACCATTGCATTTTGCAATACCTCTATGAGGTCAAATCTCGTTCCTTTGAACGGAGATCGAATACAAAATCCCATAAGACAACAAGGAGACACAAACCCGTCGTAAAGAAACGCAACCACACCAAATCTGAAACGTGGATCCAAAAAGGACATAGTTTCTCTCCAAAGAAGTCTTCCGCTGTGCAAGAGAAAGCTACTCCTAAATCTAGTCTTCAGTGGAAACCAACGGGACGGATCTTCACAGAAGTTGGTCTTAAGTGGATTCCAATAGAGAAGAGTGATGACACCTGCACCAGCACTAATGCTACTGTTCTACACGCTGAAAAGGAATTTGTTACTCCTAATTCTAGTATTTGTGCAAACTCTTCTTCTGTGATTGCAGGTACAACAGCGGATTCTGAACCCACTTCTCCTTCTTCAAAGGGTTCCAATTCTGTATATTCGATATCACCTTCTTCTGCTGTACAAAAGTCTATTTTGGATTATTTTCGAAAAACTTGAGAAAACAAAAAAAAAATATAATAAAACGTAAATATCCATAGAAAAACAAATTAAAAAAAAATGGAAAAACTTTCAAAATACCAAAAATATTCCTCTCGACATGTCTTTCAGTATCGATAATATGGACGTACCTCGAAATGTCGCTCAATAACGACACGGGTGTGTACATAAAGCTCGAATGAAAGTTGTAAATATTTTTCAAAACATGTCATTTCAATGATTTACAATTACCTCAGATTGTGACTCGTACTTCCAAGAAAGGAAAGTTGATCACGAATGATAACTTATCCTTAACAACGGGAAAATAAATTTTCTCGGTCATGAGCTCTCATTAAAAACATTCAAAGTTTTTAAGCTCATGTAAACGACTTACAGTTAAATGTCAGACTGTAACTCGGACCTCAAATAAAGGAAAGTGTATCTTTAAAGATACCATATCCTAACAAACGGGTAGAGCAATCTATCACGGGTTGAGCTAGTCACAAAACATTCAACGTTTTGAGCTCAACACAATGGCTTGTAATCACTTTCAGATTGCAACCCGGATCTAAATTCACGGGGGAGTGTACGCTTTTCTACTCTTACCCTTAGCAAAAGAAGTTAACTCTTCTTACACTTGAGTGGATTTGTCAAGACATTCAAAGTCTATGAACTCAAGTTTATGCTTTAGAAAAACCTTTCGACAAAAAGAATTGATTTTTCAAAAAGCGTTGAACACAATTTTTTCAAGAATTTTTCAATGATATTCAAAATCTTTCAAAAATTGTGTGTTCAACAACCCCCATCCTCAAAAAGCGAAATGTGGATCATATCCTCACAATGACAATTCAATTGGATCAATTTTTGAGGGGGAGCATTTTAGCTTCATGCAAAAGATTAACACATCTTTCTCCCGAAGATTTTCAAGACTATTTTTAAAAATATATATTTTAATCAAATTTGGTATCTCTAATATCAAATGATTTTATATATTAGAGATAGGGGAGAAAATGTGATTAAAATGTGATCTAAAGACTCAAGCACTTTAACTCTTACCCACATGTGCAAAATGTCTACTTAAATTCTTTCGCATTTCAATGCACATGTGAAGGGGGAGCATTTCAGAAACGACAAAACTAGCAAGGTGTTAAATGTTTTTCAAACACCTTGTTAGAATTTAAAGTGGTTTTCATGGTTACGATCAAATACCCACAACATCTTTAATTCACGACGTTATTGGTGTCAAAAGGGTGGTTAGGTTTAAGTCCTATGATCCAACCAGAACCGGAGGGATCTTCCCAGGGACAATCCAATAGATTATTAGAAGTCCTTAGGAAAGATGGAGTAGAATGTGAACGTAGCAGAATGCCGACTAAGTACTGATGCTAGCACTGGAACAATCACAACAAGGTGCTAGTAATGATGTCTTGGTAAGCATTGAAGGGGTTGAAGAATGAAAAAGAAATGTAAGGATAAAGGGTCTAAAGAAAGAAGCCCTCCATACAACTTAGGCAGAAACCGGGTCAACTCATCATGAAGACAAACTCATCATGGACCCAGTGATGTGAAGCACAACCCTTTCCTAGCTACTCAGACTTCTCTCAAAAGAAGTTTGTTTTATTGTCACGGAGATCAACACGACTTCTATTGACTTTCTCACTCCGAGATAGTTGATATTGAATAGGTGGCATCTGCTCTAGCCTCCGACCACTAAAAGTGCATAAATCGAGTCTAGAGCCAAGAGATCAATCAAATCTCATTAGGACACACGGATGAAGATCAACAGAGTCCTACGCTATATCCTTGCGATATTGCTAGAACACTCAGAGTGATACTACTTAGTATTCACGATGATGAGTGGAAATCCTTCTAGTGTTAACATCAAACAGCACTGCGGTAGGTCATATGCAAGATTCTTTATGAATTGAACATATGTAAAACTGAAAAGCAACAGTGGTTTGATTCTGAATTGATTCAAACTCGTTTCAGGTTTCTACGCAATATCTTTAGGGTCTTTCCAGAACATTCAGAGTGATATTTATTAATATTCACAGTGACGAATGGAAATCCTTCTAGCGTCAACATCAAACAGCGCTACGGTAGGTGACTTGTGAGATTCTTATGAATCAAACTTGTGTCAACTGCAAAGCAACAATGGTAAGATTCTTAATGAATCAAACTTGTTCCAGGAATTTGAATTGACGACTTTAATCAAGCGGATATTTATCCAATTGATTCACTCTTTATGTTCGCAGTCTTGCTTTGAGACGGTCGAGTAAAGAGAACGGCTAGTACTGCCGCGAAACCCTGTCAAAGAGATTCTTAATTGAATCTACCTGATCACAGGTACGATATTTAATATCGTATAACGGTCTTCACCGACCGGAGGTAAAACGCTACCGATTTAGGACGAATGTCAAAGCCATTCAGTCCGTGTCTATGTTTTGTCTCGAGAAGGTGGCGTCACGGTGTACTCAGCAAAGTCAAAGATTCACAACCACATATACATGCCCAAAGAATTATCCAACAATTGATAGTGTGAGCATGTGGATAAAGACACAAGATCACAAGATGGCAAAGACAAGTCAAGAATGATTTGAAGATCTCAAGACTTAAAGACAAAGTCGAAAGACAACGACAAAGGCTCAAAGATCACAGCATGAAGGAACAAAACTACTGTTACACGTTCAAGACTCATTTATGACGAAATTCATAAATCTCCATTGGAATCCAAATATCAAAGAGGAATGACCTCACATTGGGGGAGATTGTTAGCCTCAAAATATTGAGTCAAACAAGAATGTTCGGTCATAGATTTCTATTGTAATATTTATTAAAACGTTGTAATAAGTAGTTATTTAGTCGTGGTTCACAGGCTTGGATTTAAACTAATTAAAGTCCAAAAAGACAAGCCCGGCCCAATATATAGTCCATTAAAGCCCGCATGTGGGTGGACTATATATACTACCCTCCTAGCATGTTAGGAGGGTGGATGGTCATTTGTAACAACTTCTTTTCTCTAATCTAATCTCACCAAGTTAATCATCTCCTCTCTACTTTCTCTCACTACTTTCCCTCTCTAGGAATTCATCTCTTCTTCATCTATTTTCTTTCTTTATTCATTGCTTAATCAATCAAAAATATATGGGACAACATATTTGCTTGATCGTGTTGGTTGTTTTTTTCTTGTTATTTTATGTTTGTTTGTCTGTTGGTTCTCTTGTTTGTTATTGTGGTTTTAAACCTACTTCAAGTCACAGCTCTTGACCTGCCACTATAAGTGGTTTGAAAGCATGAGAACTAAATTTCGGCTTGATTTTAGGTTTAGCGTTTTTCTTCTGAATTTTTAATCATGGTAGGAGCTGGTAATCCTTTGCATCTTCTATCTAATGATAATAATAGTGGTTCATTAATTAACTTGAAATTGACTGGTTTTGAGAAGGTTTGGGCTGGTGCTTTGAAAATTGCTTTATAGGCTAGAAATAAAATGAGTTTTGTTGATGGTACTTGTTTTAAAGAGACATATGCTAATAGTGTGCTTTTATCTAATCAATGGGATAGATGTAATGGTGTTGTGTTATCTTGGTTGTTAAGTAGTATTTTTGAAGATTTATATTTGAGTCAAATTTATTCTGAAAATGTTGTTGAAGTAAGGGTTGAATTAAAAGAGACATATGATAAACTTGATGGGTCTATTTTGTTTATTTTGATGCGAAAGATAAATAGTCTTAAACAAAACAGATTATGTATTATTATATGTTGACTTCTTTGTGAAGAGAGTTTGATATTTTAACTAAATTGACTCCTTGTTCCTGTGATGCTAGAGATGTACTAAACAAGCATAATCAGTTAATGAAACTAATGCAATTTTAATGGGATTAGATGATGTTTATCAACCTATCAGGAGTTCTTTGTTGACACAAGCTGAATTACCTATTGTTAATGATGCTTTTGTAGGGAGGGAGGAGTCATGCAGAGGTCTTGGTTCTTGGTTCTGCTTTTGGGGTTCAAAAACCTCAGGTTAGCTCTTTTGTTTCTAAATCTGAGTCTAATGGGAGAAGTTTTAATAGGTTTATTAACAATGGGGTTAACATGGGTCTAATGGGAGAAGTTTTATAATTCTTTGTCTTGTAAGCATTGTGGTATGAAAGGTCATACCATTGACAGATGTTATGAACTTGACTCTTTTTCAAATTCGATAAATGTTGGTTATCCTACTGGTTTTAAGAAGAATATGAATAGGAGAAATATTTCAAGTAATAGTAGTGGTGGTTTTAATAAGGTTGGTGGTTCTAGTAATAATGTTGATGTGCATAATTCTACTGGTTCTTTGCCTTTTACCAGTGAGAAAATTGGTAAACTTATGAGTCTTATTGGTGAGAAAACTGTTCTAGGGTTCATGCCTATATGACAGGTATGGGGTTTACTTTTTTCAATGCTAATGTGTTTTATCATAATCACTTTTATAAGTTTTTTAATGCTAATATTAAAATTGGTAATAAAACTTTACATTTTGGGTGGATTATTGATTCAGGGGCTAACCAACATATTACTTCTTTTACTGTAAATATGACTAATGTTGTTGACATATCTGATTTGAATATTACTATAGGACATCCTAATGGGACTGTTGCTAATATTAAATATGTTGGTGATCTTAGACTTACATATAATGTTGTTTGTTTGATGTGTTGGTTATACCTAATTACAATGTTAGTTTATTTTCTGTTAATACGATGATCAAAGATAGTAAAATTCTTGTTGGTTTTAATGAATATGATTGTGTTATTCAGGAATTGAAAAAAGAGATTACTATAGGGACTGGTAGTGAAACTGGTGGTTTGTATGTATTTGATGTGAATTGTGAGTTACCTAAGGTTAAAAGTAACTTTTCTATTATGTGTTGCCATGTATCTAAGTCTGTATGGCATAATAGGCTTGGTCATCCTTCAGATGAGGTTTTAAAAGTTTTAAAACATACTTTAAAGTTGAGTAAACCAGATCATGTTGAGTCTTGTGAAATCTGTCATTTTGCAAAGCAGTCTAAAGAACCTTTTCCTTTAAGTGATCATAAGTCTTCGACTTTGGGTGAATTAATTCATCTTGATGTATCAGGTCCTTACAGGGTTACTACAAGGGAGGGCTTTAGATATTTTCTTACTATTGTTGATGATTTTAATAGGGATGTTTGGGTTTACTTGCTTAAGTCTAAAGGTGAGGTTTTTTGGTATTTTAAGGAGTTTTTCAGTTGTCACTTAATCAGTTTTCTAAGAAGGTTAAAGTTATTAGATCCGATAATGGTACAAAGTTTTTGAACAATAATATTGCTTGTTTTTTAACAAACCAAGGTATTATTCATCAGACTACTTGTGCTTATGCTCCTCAGCAAAATGAGATTGCTGAAAGAAAGCACATACATTTACTTAATGTGGCTAGGAGTTTATTGTTTCAGGGGGATATTCCTTTGTATTTCTGGTCTGCTTGTGTGTTAATTGCTACTTATATGATTAACAGGTTTCCTTCTTCTGTTCTGGCTGGTCCCTTTTTCCAAGTATAATAGGGAACGTTCCCTTTTCCCATTTAAGGTCTTTTGGGTGTCTATGTTTTTCTAAAGTCTTAAATAGTTCTAATAAGTTTTCTTCTAAGTCTGAAAAGTGTATTTTGATTGGGTTTTCTACTACTAAAAAGGCTTATAAATTGTTGAGTTTGCAAAATAGAAGTGTTATTTTTTCAATAGATGTCAAGTTTTATGAAACCATTTTTTCTTTTAAAATGAAACATGTTGATCAAGGTGTTGTGTCTATTGTTTTTTGTAGTGTAAATAATAATTTTTTTATTTGTTAGTCTGACACCCATCAGTCCTCAAGTCCATATGATGATGGAGAGGGACCATCTGATGATGCATGGGAGGTATTTGTGAGTCAATTAGATGATACCGCATAGGAGCAGTCATCTGAAAATACTCATGTTGCATCATCAATGGATGATATTCCTATCTCTGAGGGAAATGTCCTAGTTTTTCAAAATCAAAATCAGGTTTCTATGTTTGGTTCCAATTTTAGAACAAAAGTGTGAAAGTTCTGATTTAAGTATTAGGAAATCTGATAGAGTTTCTAAGTTGCCTGAAAAGTTGAATGATTATGTTTTAGACAATAAAAAGTTAGATATGGATTAAATAAATATGCCAATCATACAATATTGTCTCATGATAATTGTTGTTGCATTGCAAATAAATAAAACTGTTGAACCTTCAAGTTTTAATGACGTTGTTAAAGATATTAACTGGATTCAGGCTATGAATTATGAGATGGAAGCTTTGTATCTTAATAATACATGGATATTAACTGATTTTCCTAATAACAGAAAAGCTATTCCGTGTAAGTGTGTGTATAAAATCAAGTATAAATCTGATGGTGAAGTAGAAAGATATAAAGCCAAATTAATCGCTAAAGGGTGTGGTCAAAAGGAAGGTGTTGATTATGATGAAATTTCAGTCCTACAGTTAAAATGAGTACAGTTAGATATTTTATTAATTTGTCTGTTCAAAATGATTGGAAGTTGTTTCCAATGGATGTTAGTAGTGTTTTTTTATATGGTGACTTAGATGAAGAAGTTTATATGTTGCCTCCTCCTGGTTATAGTGATAAGAATGATAATAGAGTGAGTAAACTTGTTAAATCTTTGTATGATCTTAAACAAGCTCCAAGACAATGGAACAAAAAGTTTGTTGAAACTTTACTTGAGGCTAGTTTTGAACAAAGTAAAAATGATCATTCTTTGTTTGTTAAGATTAAAAATAATATGTTTGTTACTTTGTTAGTCTATGTTGATGACATTGTTACTACTGGGATTAATATGTCTAAAATTGATGAATTTAAAAGTTTTCTAAAACAAAAAGTTTAAGATTAAGGATCTTGGATCGTAAAGTTTTTCTTGGGAATTGAAGTTTTAAAATTGAAAAACGGTTTGTGTTTAAATCAGAGATAATATTGAATAGAATTGTTACATGAGTATGGGTTGTTAGCTTGTAAGCCTGTCACAACTCCTATGACAAAAATGGTATTTTGGCACATAAGGAGTCTGAGAATGATAAGTTTCTTAAAAAATTGAATTCTTATCAGAAACCTGTTGGGAAACTTATATACTTGTGTAACACTAGACCTGATATTTCATACTTAGTTCATTGTTTGAGTCAGTATATGCATGCACCTTTGCAGTCTCATTTAGAAGCTGCTTTGAGAGATCTTAGATATCTTAATACAGCTCCTGGTGAAGGTATAGTGTATTAGAAATCTAGCTGCAAAACATTGAGTGCTTATGTTGATTCTGATTGGGCTAAGTGCAAGCATACTAGGGTGTCTGTTACTGGCTATTGTGTTTATATGTTTGGAGGTTTGGTATCCCGGTAGAGTAAAAAGCAAGCTACTCTTCTAGGTCATCAGCAGAGGCTGAGTATAGGTCTATGGCATCTGTCACTTGTGAGGTTATGTGGTTGGTGAAAATCTTACAGGATTTGAATATTAACAATGTGCTTCCTGTTTACTTGTTCTGTGATAATAGTTCAGCTATTCAGATAGATGTTACTCATGTAACGCATGAGAAAATCAAACATTTTGATTTATATCTGCATTTAGTGAGAGAGAAGGTTGCATAAGGAGTTATTAAGATTGTAAAAACTGATTCTGAAGCCCAGATTGCAGATGTGTTCACTAAAGGATTGGGAACTGTTCAACATCAACTTTTGTGTTGTAGGCTTTACTCTAAATAAGTTATTCAAGTCATAAGCTTAAGGGAGGGTGTTGAAAGTATGACAGTTGGTTATAACAAGTTTATTATCTTCCAAGGACTATTTTGCAAATAAGTTTCTGGCTATAATTGTACAAGTGTGCGAACTTCAAGGACTGAAAGTGTCAAAAGGTGCAATGTGTGGGATTGTGCTATTTAAGCTGTTTCACAGCTCATATGTTATTATCATCTAATCATATTCACACAGAGTTCTCTCTTTTGAGAGGTTAGGGTTTATTGGTTCGTTCTTGATTTGCTATAATAAATCACAACTTGTGATTGATTAGTTGATAGTTTGAATGTTTGTGTCAGTCTTGTGTCTGTATTTCTAGTGTAGCATCCTTTTGAGGACTACACTTATTTTCTTTGTATTTATTGAATAGCATCCAGTTAGGGACTATTCGTATTACTCATTTTAAGATAAAATCTGCTGTTCTTGTTTTTACATAAAGACTTTATAATTTTTCACAGATGGTTATAAACTATATATTGTGTTTTGTTTTAATGTGCTTAATTTATTCACTTAAGATATGAATCTGAAAAAAATAAGATAAACTAGTTTATATCTTGGTTTTATATCTGCTTTATTATTAATTAAGGCTTCAAGTCAAGGTGGTAACATCTGTGGTTATTATTTAAAATAATTAATCTGTACATGGTTATAAATAGTGTGAGGCGTGGCGTAGCGGTATGTTCAAGCTACACGCTTTAGCGGCTAAAACGAAGCTTTTGCGTTTCTAAAGCGTGACTTATGGCGGCACAACATATAAAAATACGTATTTATTTTATCATATTTCAATATTATATTTATATTAAATTCATAATAAGTGTTGTACATAATAATTAAGGCTAGAAAACTCTCCTCCCGTGTAACAATATTCATTTTTTGGAGTTGAATTCAAAAAATTACCGTACCTCATGTCGTATCGCGCCTTGACGTATTGCGTAGCGTGGAGGGCACGCCTGAAGCTTTAACGCGTGTTAAGGCGGGCTATAGCGAGCTATTAAAAACTATGATTTTATTAGAGTTATTCAAATATAAAATATAGTAATATGAATTCTCAAAAAAGTTTGAGAACTCACAGTTACATTGTTTAGTTAGATATATGCCAGAAAAACCAAAAGTTGTATATAAAAATTAGTCACACGAAATAATGCAAAATGAAAAAGTTGATCATTTATATTTTAGTTGTCATGCAATGAAGGTGTGTATGGTTAGTCACTTAAACATACACACATTAAAAACAGAACAACCAATATACGTATCTCAACGGGTAAATGTCAAAAATATAGAATGTACTTTCTCAAATGAACCATTATGCTCATCGAACTTTTTTATGTACGAAATACATACTTGACTGAAAAATAACCTTTGACTTAACGGAACAACCGGTTACGGTTAGTATATTCGTTAACTTAGAATTTAGTTTTACAATTTTAATCATTTCTTTAACTTTTAATCCAAAAATTAACATCATCTTCATCATTTTCATCATCTTCTTCCATCATCTTCATCATCTTCAAAATCCAATCCCCAGATCTAAATCCCCACAACATACATATTCATCATCATCGTCAACAACACATCTAATATCCAAATCCCCATATCCAAAATCAAAATCACCAGATTCAAAATCCAAAATCCAAATCCCATTTAAAGGTTATTTGAGACATATCCAGCAAAATCTACCAATGATATGAGAACAATACTGTGCATCATTGTTGATTCGTACGAAGTAGGGAGTTTTTTTTCGTCTCCAAATGAGAACAACATCACACAGACCAGAGAGTTGTAAAGGTATAACAGATTTACATTCTTTAAGTTGAGTAGCTTCATCAATGACCAATAATTCAACGCTCATCTTGAGGGTGTGTAGTCTTATCAAGCTTGAGACAGTACAAAAGATTAAATATGCGTTTCCAAACAGAAGTTTCCGATTGGCCTGTCACTTTTAAAATTTAGGGAAATAAACAGTTTCAAAAAGGACCTCGTCAAGTACTTGAAGGAACTCTTTTATCACCCCTTGAATCTTGGTCAAAGTTGTCGCTTTATTTTTGAATTTGTTAACCTTTTGGAGGATGGTTATTATCACACCATTTTCTAGAATCGAAGCTCAAATGGATTGAACCAAGTTGATAACTTTCTTCATCTTAGGGAAGGGGAATACTAGGATAATGTGAGAAAATTTGGTGCATTTAGCGTTTTAAATAACTGAAATTGAATTAACATTTTGAATATAAATTAAGAAAAGATAAATGCAGCAGCAGCAATGGTGGAAG
The DNA here is from genome assembly GCA_025667525.1 of Glebionis coronaria. NCBI lineage: Eukaryota > Viridiplantae > Streptophyta > Magnoliopsida > Asterales > Asteraceae > Glebionis > Glebionis coronaria. The sequence goes on along the minus strand of CM046875.1, from coordinate 706,154,520 downwards.
GAAGAAATCAAGTAATGGCAGGCACGTATAAGGCGAAAGAAAGAATGGAAATGCAGAAAAAGCAAAAGCACCTGTTTTTTTACAATTAATCTTAAGATTTGAAGAAGGGGGTTTGTTGTTATTAGAAAACCATTGAGTATCCAATTTCTCGATGCCTTTGGCTTCAAAACTAAGCTTCTTAACTAGAATAGAAAAATGATGATGATATCGGATATGGATAGTGATGGTAAGTGGATCGCCAGGTCTGTACACTTTCTTATCACTTTCTAACTTCAATGTTACAGCAGGATGATCTAGTACTAGTACTGGTGGTGGAGGATGAATCTGGTGATTTTTTATGAAGATGGATATGGGGATTTGGATATTGGATGTGTTATTGATAATGATGATGATAATCTTAGTTAGTTAAGGGGACTAAAATTGTAAAAAAAAATTCCAAGTTAACGAAGTACTAACGGTTTCGTTAAGTCAACAGTCCAGTCAAATGTTTGACCAAAATCCTACGTGACAAGTGTGCAAATCGAACATAAAAAGTTTGATGGACATAATGGATTATTTGAGAAAGTACATTGTGTATTTTCGACATTTACCATATCTCAACATGCTTGAATCATATATACTTTATGTATATAAGCTAGCAAGATTTGCTTCTTTGATCCATGTGGGATTAAAAATTTGGTTTTCAGAGAAACTAGGCGAAAACTATACTATGGTAATGTTTATTATTCATATTGTTTTGTATGATCGATTAGAGAATTATCATATTTTGCTATGGTGAAATTGGTTTTGTTGTTTCTTTTGAAAAATGTAACGTCAAATCTTATTATGAAACGAAAATTCAAAAATAATTTATTTAGAGATTACACCGTTCGTCTATGTGGTTTAGGCCAAATACAGTTTTGCATGGATAATCTTTATTTTGAAATATGTAACATTATTCGTCTTTATCTCAAGATAAAGACGATTCGTATGAGAAAAAATCACAAAGGACGTAACTAGTGATTTGGCCTAAAGCACATAGACGAATTGTGCAATTTACCTTTTGTGTATAATAATATTGATTAGAGAAGAGTTATTGTAGATATCATTTATTTATCTTGGGTACCAAAGGACGTAGTCCCGCCATCCATTTACATCCCATCTAATGGATAAAATTAAATATATTTTTATAATTTAAATATCTTATAAACCGTTAAGCGTTAAACTAAAAAAAATATACTTTCACGACGAGCATTTAATTAGCTTTATACAGATATGCAATATGATATACTTTTGAAAAAAAATTCGTTTTATTTTTTCGTTTTTGAAATTTGCGTAAAATATCATATATGATAAAGTGTATAAAGTGTTTCATCATACATGATAAAGTGTTTCATCATATATGATATTAGCGCTAGATTAGAAATTATTATTGAATCATATATGATATTAGTGTATATCATATATGATAAGTTATATCATATATGATACTGGTGTTACTATCATATATGATAGTTTTCGAAAACGAAAAAAACGTGAATAAAAACAATTTTTTTTTGTCGAAAGTATATCATATACGATATCTGTAGAAAGATAATTAAAATTTGGTATTAGTTTTATCAATTGAATTAAAATAGATATAAATATATAAATTAAGTGATTGTTATCCAAATAAATTTTGGTATCCAAATGAACTTAAATCTATTGATTAACTTTTAATTTAACTTACATTATAACCCGCGCAAGCGGCGGCGAATAACGAATTTTAAGACTAACAAATATTAATCTCTTACTCATTGTAAAGTTATAAAAAATCGAATTAAAAAACTCACTAAAATTGAAAAAGATTAAAAATTAATAAAATTATATCAAAATGGATATCGAATTAAAAAGCACATTATTTTAAAAAATACAGTGAAATTAGAATATATATATAAAAAAATTAATTTAAAATAAAAAAATGTTATTTTAAAAGGTTGTTACAAATGATTGTTTGAAAAATGTTATAGTATATAATGTTGATGAAAATATAAACAAATTGCTTTATTTAGTAGGTAAAAAAATCTGAATTTTCAGCCTTCCTGTTTTAAGAAGGTCCCAAATGATTTATAAATTAGTATAGAAAAATTATTGTCACAAACTCATAACGAGTGACGGATATATCTAAATTAAGCGTAAGCATTCAAACTTTTTTTTTAGTGAAACCTATCTAACACTCATAACTCTGTAACCAATGTTGCAAGTCATAAGAGATTACTAATATCTAAGGTTATTACGAGTTAAATTAAACTATATTAGTAATCTCTTATGACACAGTTAAATTAAACTATATTTAGAAAAAAAAGAGAAACCGAAAACCGTTGTTATTGCAACAACATTTAAGTGTTTTATCTACTTCAAGTTATATAAGCTAGCAAGAATTTGCTTCTTTTGTCCATGTAAGATTGAAAACTTTGTTAAAAAAAAACTAAACAATTAAACGAAGTGGCAAACAAAGACACATAATTTAATTTATGTATTGTAGTTCACAGTTGCGGAACCAGGAAGTTTGAGGAGTGGGGGCAAAAATTCTTTTTTTTTGGACGATAGTCGTTGTGTACACCGAAATAAAGATACAAATATAAGTTTTTTACATTATTTTTTTCTTTTCGAAGGTAATTTGAAGGCTTTTACATTGTTTTGTTTCCGAATAGGGGCAATTCGAATTTACGATGAGTGCACTTTAATAAAGTGGTCCTAAAAAAAAAATTTACACTAAAAAACATGGACCGTTTAGCTCTATAGAACCAATTAAGAGACCTCAAACGTATACTTGGAATAAAAAAAAATGGCGAAGCTCGCAAATACGATTATATATACAATTTTTTGTTAGAACTTAAGGTGTGGTTTGGTGTTGTACTGTGGTGTTATGGAAAAAATGAGTGTCACGTAACTACCTAAGGATATCATTTCATAACACCAGAATCCCTCATAACGCCACAAAAGTGGCTCATTGATTAACACCAGATTTATAGTGTTATAGTGGTCCACTTTTAATAAAAAAAATAAAAAATATAAAACATCCATGACGCGAGCTCATAACACGAGTCACGGTACAGTCTTCCGGGCCCACAACATTACACCTCACAACATTACACCTCACGCTGGGTGAGTTTGCCTATGTGTTTTGCTTGGTGGGACTAAGTCGCGAGTGAGTCAAATGATAGGGGAATCGGACTCGCGCGCGAAATAGCTAAGCTCACGAGTGGGTTGATGGCCACTCCCTTCAACCTTAGTAAGTGTGAAGCCAAATTTATTCTTAAGATAATATGAAATTTCGTATTTAAACAAAAATTGTATATTTAAACATAAACCGGTCTAGTTTAGTTGAATTTTTTCTAGAACTGTATTCGAACTAGGAAAAAGAATATCTGATTTGATTCGGTTTTGGGTTCTCGTGGGCGTAACTCGAATTGTAAACACCTAAACGTACAAGGTTGTTCAAAGAATTTGAATCCTTCTATAGTTTATGATACTATATTCTAAAGTACTAGCAGAATACTCGTGCGATGCGGTTGCGGGTACCTGTAACATAATTTTAGTTAACAATATTTTAACTTTACGGTTTTTAACAACAACATTTCAAAAAACAAAAATTTAAAGTTTATATATCTTTATCTAATTGTCTAACCGAATCGATGATGACTTTAGTATATTTGAGTAAGGGCGCCCTTTGAGTAATGTGATGTATTAATTATATGTTTATTGTTATTAATTGATTTTGAAAAAAATAAAATGTAGCGACATTTGTTGTTTTGTACAATATGTTATTTTATTTGTAAATTATGGTAATGAAGTGTTTTAATTATAATATTAATTACATTTTAATGATAGTTTTAAATGTAATGTGTTATAAAAGTTCTCCTGTTTGTTGCGGTTGTACATAGGCATGCATTAATAGGTTGTATTACTCAAATTTTAGTTTGTTATTTGCATTAATAAGTTGTACATTATGCTTTATTTGTTATACTACTTAAAATTTTATATTTATTGAAGAAAGAGATAATAATTTGCTTTATAAGGAGTATAGATTTGGGACAAGTTTATTTTCAAAAAGTTTAAAAATTAACACATTTGAAATTGAATTTTATAGAAACATTCATTTTGTAAATGATCTATCCACCTCTTAATAACAACGTTTCGTAACAACCTATTAAAAACAATTTTTATTTTTAAAATTGAAATACATTTTTATCGAATTATTTTTTTGTAATATAATTTCGCTATATTTTATAAAATTTTATTCTCTTTGATTTAATATCCATTTTGATATATATTAATTAATTTTTAGTTTTTCTCGATTTTAATGATTGATTTTATTTTGATTTATCTTTTTTACAACTTTAATATTTAAATATATATTATTAACATTATTACCAAATAGTTAGAATATAAATTAAGAAATTTACCTTTTAAAACCCTTATCCAAACAATACCTTTCTATCTAGCCCAATGGGCCTATTTCAACATGGGCCTTACAAAGCCTTATATTTACTTTCGACAAATCACAAATGTGGACAAAATAAAATATGTTGTCACAAACTCGATCACAACCTTTATTTGATCCTTATCTTTTGCAGATAATGTTAGGAAACTAGAAAGTGGTAAACATTACAAACAAATTCGGACTTGCTAGTGTTATAAGTAAGAATGTAATAGGGCTGATTTCAGGAAAATACATAGATCATTCTTACAATAGGGTGTTTTTCGTTTCAGATCAAGTTATTCGGGTGAATATTTTATAGGATCAAATTAAAAATCGAACCAAACTGAATCGAAAAACGAATTCAAATTCGGCTCGATTTTTGGGTGACCAAAATAATCCGAATTGTATTATTTATTTTTAATAATCTTTTATATAATAAAAGAATTAGATTATTTGAGAATTTTAGTGAAAAGTGGAGGTTGTAGAAAAAACAATTGAACAATCAAATAGCTTAATTTTGACACATAAGCAAAATCGAGCGATGTGATTGGTGGAGAAAAATCAAAATTGAATTTAATTTAGTCAAAATTAAAGATTTTGGCGGAAGATTTTGATGTAAACACACAAAAATATACGTGTCAAATTTGCAAAAATAAAAACTTAAAAAAAGAGGAGTGAAATAATAAAACTTTAATGGTTGAATTTTAAATAAAATAGATGGACTTAAGTATAAACTTATAAATTTTTATATTTTTTAGTAAATTTATTAAATAAACAAAATACCCCCTAAACTTTATACCTCTAAATTTATATTTTAAAAAAACAAAATATATATTTGTTATATTAAAAAAATCAATAAATCATACGTATGATTTTAATTATTCAAATAAAAACAAAAATTATCGTCTATTTGTATTTTGACACTTAACAAAGTCAAACAATGCAATTTACGTAAAATATTATTAACATGAATATAAATATCAAAATGAGTGCAGGACCTCAAACATCGGTGTAAGATGAAAATAAATATACGAAATCTACATATTACAAGAACATATATTTTTTCAAATTCGTTATATGTTACTTAACACACAATGTCTAGGAAAAGATAACAAACATTTCAGGTAAATAAAGTTAAATCTTTTGTGCATCAAATATTTATTTTAAATATTAATTAATAATATCACATAATAAAAAATCAAGTAAAACTCGTGGGTTCATGAGAATCGTAACTATTTGAGTATTAAAATTTTAATACTGTTTTTATAGAATATTATTAAACATTACAATATCATGAATTTATAAATCGTGTACGTGTAAGGTTGATGTAAATAGTTTCTTTATTAATAATAAAGATATAACTATTTAGAATAAAAATATCGAAAGTAAAAACAGTATGAAATTCGAAAAAAAATTAAGGTGAGTTTATATTAATTTACACGGTGCACATTAAAACAACAGTATAATCAAACATATAAAAATTAGATGTTTTAAAAAACATATATAATATACATAAAATCGCGATAACGAATATTTTACTTAATTTGTTTTTTATGTTCGTACGTACATAAGCATTAAAACTAGTTTATAATTATATAAGTATTCAGTGGTCCATGGTTCAATCTATATTTCACGAATTAAAGAAGTATATGGCCCAACCTTTTCAATTCACATACTTTGACAAATCTTTAAACAAAAATTAGTCGTGCTTGTTAGCGCTTCTTTGAAATGAGATGTTTACAAACAATTCTAATTTTAGCCATAATGTGCTTGATATAATTTATCTTGTTAAATAAATTTTTGGTGAAAACTTTTATTGACGTAATTGCACTTTTTGCCCACATGCAGCAAACAAGCCAGCTGTGGCGGATTCAGGTATTGTAAACAGTGGCGGATCCAGCCACGAAACTAAGGTGGTTCCTTAGTTTTGTCGAGACACAAAAATCAAGGGTTCAATGTGGTGTTAATACGTTGGAGTGGATTATGTCGGGTCGGATAAGGTTCATATTAACAAATGGGTGCCCAATGAAATACAAACTCAAAAGCTATTTACTCCGTAACATGTATTCATAGTGTCTATTGCACGTAGCTTATTAGCATTGATGACTAAAATGTTGCTTGCTATTAGCTTAAGTTAAAGAAAAGCTTAGCGGTCAACATTTTTGTTTCAGTATATCTATACTATTATATAAAGAGTCTAACTCCGATCTTAATACTGATTTTAATCTCGAATCTAAAATTTTCAAACCTAACTCCAAACTAAAAATTAAGAAGGTTAAATTTAAACCCTTAGATCATATTTTGTTAAATTTATCTTATCCATTCATATGTTTTTATAAAAACTTTTGTAACAACCTTAGTAACAAACAATTCAAAAAACTTTTATCTTTAAATTAAAATATCTTTTGATATATTTATTTTTCTTATAATCTAATTTCACCATATTTTCTAAAATTTTGTGCTTTTTAATTCAACATCTATTTTGATATAATTTTATTAAAATTTAGTTTTTTCGTTTTTAATGAGTTAATTTAATTTTTTAACTACTTTAACTTTAATTTAAACTTTTGTAAAATTGTAATATTTATTCGCTAAAAAAATAGTCATCAGGTACTCGCCGCTGCATTGCGCGGGTACGATGCTAGTAATTATATTAAATTACTTTTACTCATGTTCTACAGTAATATAAAATGTGAATTTCTTGTTTTAGAAAGAAATAATGTTATAGTGAGCATTTGTACATGCCCTGAAAGTGTGAGGGTTAAAATGGTAGGTGTAGTTAAAAATAAGGCTTTGAGAATATAATAAAGAATTAAATACATCGTGTTTTGGGTCATCTTCTCAATGTCCAAGCACGAAGATCTTCAAACCTCCATTACTGATTCTCAAATTAGTCTTCTCTTCTATTTTTACTCTATTAACTGCCTGCATTTCTTTCTTCGTTTTAATGTAAGGTAGTTCCTATTAAAATCCTAAGGTAGGTCCTAAAAATATTTGTCCATCGCTTCTCAAAGGTTTCGATTTCTAAGGTGGTTCCCCGGAACCACCTTCGTATAGGGTAGATCCGCCTCTGATTGTAAACATGTGTGGCACAAATGATTTTTTTACCACATGTTTTAACGAATACGGAATATGAACTAAAAAGTGCGGTATTAAAAAAATCATATACAGTATAGTTACTTCGGTTACCTACACATCGCGGTCCATGAACTTGAGAACACCAAGACGTGTAAGGAAAAATAAATATCAAAAAGCTAAAAGAAATCAAACACTATATAAGCTTAGAAACAATAGATGATGCTAACTTTATGACATTAATACGCCCAGTGATGTTCAGAGTGTTTTAGAACAACGGTTAATAATGCTACTTTTGTGTCATTTTACATTTTTAGAACTAAATCAAAAAATATAAGACAGTGTATAAATTTCAAAACTTAAGGGGGCAAATGTGTGAATAACTCAAAAGTGTTATCTTCTTCATCAGACTAACACCATACATGTATATCCATAACCCAGTCTTCTAACTTATATTATACAGCTATAATAATCGACTTTAAGCTGATACTTTATGTAAAATCTCATTCTTTTCATTCTTGAGCACATTTTATATCAATTTAGTGCCTGAAATCGAGTTACATAAATCAAATCCGCCCTGCTTCACCTTCACCTGAAAAATCTATCAGTGGCACGTGTCACATGTGACCAAGGCATAGCTCCGCCCCTGCCTAAGGTCCAACGTTTATTGATATGGTCGCACTTCTCTGTGTCAACTTTTATCGATGTGGTCACACCAATATGCCCTTAACTCTTTAAATAATGTTCCAAGTCATAAGTCATAATAGGTGACAATTAGAGGTGGCAAAATGAACGGGTCGGACGGGGTAAAAAGGCGACGGGCTAAACGAATGATGGTTAAATGGGCGGCGGGTCAAACGGGTGCGGGCTAAATGAGCGCGGCTAAACGGGCAAAAAACATATAAAAACGTAAAAATAAAAAACAATTATACTTTTCTAAAAGTTGAGAAAAAAAACGTTTAACATAAAAGATCCACCGAGTGACTAATTTAATGTTTGACATATGCCCATTAAGCCTATCTAATATCTTACATGTATCTATTAAACCCATCCATAATAATTGGATGGGCTAAAAATGCCCACTATTAAAAACAAGTCAAAAGTTACCCGAAATTAACAAAATGAGAAAAATTTGCCACATCTAGTGACAACATCTAACAACATCCATGATGCAAAAACAACAGTTAGCTTTTTACTGTTTTCATAAGTTTTACTAATGAGTTTTTTTTTGCATTGCAAGCGCAATTTTTGAAAAGTTTTTTTTAAACAAAACTTGATGCGTTCTAAATCATTATTTAAAGTTGTATGTATTAAGGTTTTCAAGATTGTGATCTTACATAGGTTCGTTTTGGTCTTTGTAAGATCGAGATCGTAAAGTAGGAGCGAGATCCTAAGATCCCGCTATAATATAATTTTCTTAATAGTCTTTACAATATTTTAAAAATCTATAAATTAGTATACATCATAAACACAAAATTATACAAATATTTCATAAAAATGTCGTTCTAAATTATAATTATAAAATATATAAGAAGATTTACACGTTGTTTTTTTAGATTATACAAAATAGAACATATAAAGTTACAATTTTTTTATTTCATGTTCGAGAAAAAGTAAGATCTGATCGTATTATATTCGAAAATCTTATGATGAAAATCGAGATCTTATAAGATTTTAAACATGCAAATATCCTATATGAAATATAGATATTTTTGTTTTACAGTATAATAAAATCTTAAAATTATAAATTAAAATCGAGATCTTGACAAACTTAGCATATATAAATGTGGTATGCATTAATAGCAACTTAATGCAAATAGTTATCAAAGAGTTAATGCATTATTAAGGCTCTAAAGTTGTCAAGAGACAGAATATCAAACTATATTTAATTTGTGTTGTTTGTTTTTTAATGTCTTTTGTCTGAATCTGATTTTTATATATGAATCTGAATTGATGATTCAAAAGTCTGAATCTGAATTTTATTAGACCGTTTGTTTTTCTAAACGTCTGAATACCTTTAATATATTTTATTACCATCTCAAATATCAAAATTTTATATTTATAAGAAGAACAAGCTTTTACTAAAGTTATGAAATATAACTTTTGGGTTAGTGAACATCAATTAATTTATAAAAACGCGATATTTATGTTAACTAATTTCTATAAGCACGAAATTTATGTTACTTAACTTATGAAAAAAGATGCGTTTAGGTTACCCGAATTAACAATAAGTTATAGTAGTGTATAATTTCGTAATTTAGTTGAACAAATTGAAACATATGTATTAACCCGTATATAAACACAACGTTATTTTCAAAATTTAGCTTGTAATTTTGACTTCGCACTATTAGTCCTTGTAGTTGAATTCTTTGCATCGTTATTTTTTATTATGTTAACTAACTATTAGGGATGAGCAGGAACCGCACCGCAAAACCGAAACCGCAAAAAAACCGCAAAAAGCGCACCACATAAACCGCACCATGCCAAAAACCGATGGTTCGGTTTTTTAAAAAAATAAAACCGAATTTTTGGTTCGGTTTCGGTTTTTCGGATAAAACCGAACCGCTATAAACCGAACCGAACCGTTTCAAAATACTTTAAATTTTTTCCAATTATCCTAAAATTATAGGCGGTCATTTAACCGCTTTTTTTTTTCATTTTAGGCTAAGCATAAATAGTAGGTCTTTTTTCCTATTTTGGCCTATCCTAAAATTGTGAGATGAAAACAATGTTCCAGATCTGCTCGTATAACCTCACTTCATTTGCAATTGAAATTTTATCATTCACTCTTCAACTTCATCAATCTAAATCCCAACTCTTAAAAGTTATCTCCAGGTAATTTTAATATTTTAATTGTATCTTATGTTCTTTAAATCAGTAGTTGTTATCCTTAATTAAAAGATTAGGATATAAAAAATAAATTATGAATTAGAGGATTTTGCAAAGGGGTTTTTTTATGTCGTGGGTTAATGATTTATGTCGTGGGATTTTTTTAGATCTTGATAATCATGTTTGTTAACTGATTTGATTGATTATGTTTTTTAATTGATATTGATTGATTATGTTTTTTAATTGATAATCATGTGTTAGTAACTATTAAACTGTGTTGATTCGTTATTTTTAATTGATATTGATTGATTATGTTTTTTTAATATAGATAGAAGAAGGTAACGAGGATGGACTCGGGGTAGATGTTGATAATCATGTTATCGATGTTGATGAACCTTTTATCGATGTCGAGGAACCTGTGATAGATGTTGATGAACCTCTTATCGATGTCGAGGAAGAAGGTAATGAACAGAATAATGAAGTTAGTAAATTGAAATCCTTTGTGTGGAAACATTTCACGTTTGAAAAAGGTGCTACTAAACATCAGTGCCCTTATTGCAAAAAATGGCTTGCTTATGGATCGAGAACCCATGGTACTAGTACCATGGGTAATCATTTAAAATTTCGTTGCCCGACGTCACCAGTGCGTGTAAAAGTGACTGTAAGAAGAAACAGTCTACGCTCAGTTTTAAGCGATCAACTTTGGGGGTGTCGGGAAGTACTTTGGTAACTCACTCTTTTAGTCAAGAAAAATGTAGGAAATCTATTGCTAGAATGTGTATAAAAGATAACCAGCCATTTAGTATCGTTGATGATGAGGGGTTTAGGGAACTAGTATGGGATTTGAATTCTGAATTCGTTATGCCATCTAGGTGGACGGTAGCTAGAGATTGTTTATCTTTGTTTCAAGAAGAGAAAATTAAGCTCAAGCATCTTTTGAAAGATCAAATAGTGTGTCTTACTACCGACACATGGACGTCCTTTCGTGAAGTCGATGATGATGGCGAGGATAGTACTAGAAGTAGAAAGCGAAAAAAGAATGATAAGTTTTAGGTGCTCCACAAGAGGATGACTGGGAATATGCAAGGTATAGTTCGTATTCAATCATGGTATATGTCAATTTTTTTATTTATCTTTTGAATATATAGGTCAATAATGGAGTATTTGAGGATCTTTTTCACTGTCACCAAGAAGATATCAGGTTCTAAGTATGTTACTGCAAATTTGTTTTTTGGCGAGCTTGTCACAATGCATGCAACAATAGCACAAATGTGTGAGCACCCTGATCAAAAAAAGAAAAAAAATGGCCTTGTCGATGAAAGATAAGTTCGAAAAATATTGGGATAATTTAGATAATATGAACTTTTTGTTGCATGTTGCGTTGGTTTTAGATCCGCGAAACAAGTTGCATTATCTTAAGTATTGTTTAGGACTTATCTATGGTGAACCTGAAGAAAGTCAGGAGGAATTGTTTGAAAGTGATGATGAGGACCTCTCTAAAAGAGGGCAAATTGTGAAACGTGTGAAGTCTACATTAAACGAGCTCTATAAACACTACAAGATGAAAGCTGACAAAGAAAAAAATTAAAACACACATGTTGCTTCATCTTCTACTCCTACTTGTGTTGCTAGTCGCTTGAAAACAGACATTGAAAGTGGTTTTGGAAAGTATATGGAAAAACAAGAAGGGATGAGAAATACTGAAGTTGATATCTATTTACGTGATGGGCCTGAAAGAAGGGATGAGAAGTTTGATGTCTTAGGTTGGTGGAAACAGAATTCAGAGAAATTTCCTGTACTATCTCAAGTAGCTAGGCATGTGTTAGCAATGCCAGTCTCTACAGTTGCTTCGGAGTCGGCATTTAGTACCGCTGGCAGAGTTATTGATAAGTTTAGAAGTTCTCTTACCCCGAAAACAGCAGAAGGTTTAATTTGCTGTCAAGATTGGTTACGGTCCACCCCAGCTGATGTAGAGGATATGCAAGTTAACGGGCAACAACTCGAAGATCTGGTAGAGAATTTGGCTAAAATTAAACTTGGTAAGAGTTTGCGTTCATTCATCTTTATTATGTAATCTTCCTTTTCAGTCTTTCATCTATTTCTCTAATACATTGTATTATTTGTTTTTTGTAGAGATATTTTCATCTGGAAAAAAACATGGGTCTCCAATGCATGAAGATTTGAACTAATGGGAGCCTGGAAGGAATATGAAGGCAAAAGCAAGTGACGAAATGTTATGTTTTCAAACATTTGAAATTTGATTATGTAACAAGGCATGTAATTTTGAATTATATCAATACATGTAAAACTTATAAACTTGTAATCACTTGCTTTTATTATCTAAGCCTTTAATAACTTATATGTTTGAATTATATCAGTACATCTCCAGTTATTGATCACTCTGTTTGACCTTAAGCCCAAATTTACTATTTGGTCAAAGCCCAAAATTACTAAAGTTTAAGCCCAAAAATAGAAACTGGGAATATGTGGTTTGGTGCGGTTTAAAACCGAAAAACCAAGTTTGTAAACCGCAAAACCGAAACCGCAAAAACCGCACGGTTTCGGTTTGAACTTTTATAGAAACCGCAAGTGCGGTTTAGGTTCGGTTTTCGTCAAAAACCGCACCAAACCGAACCATGCTCACCCCTACTAACTATATTAAAAGTTCTTGTTTCTCTGGAAAGTTAGCAAAAAGACTTTTCTAATTATACCAAATCTAGTAAAATATTATTCTAGTAAGTATGCAATAATTGGAGTGTTACAACCAATCACAAAGATAAAGGATAGACCAAATTTAATTGATCACTAAAATTTTTATGCTTCAACCTCATTATGAAAAGGAAGTACCAGAAGATTTCGTCTAATTACATGAAGTTAAAACGTAAATATAAGTTGACCATTGTGCCATCCAAAATACATCTAACTCCCTAAAGCACTAATGTCTTAGAGGAGTGATGGCTTGAGGAAAGGTGCAATGAGGATAGAGATTGTGATGATATTATATCATAATGATAATACCTTAGTTTGGTCATAAAATTATAGAAAATTGAGCTTTTATTCAAAAAAACAAAATACAATCATTTATCGAGTTCCCATCACAAAGGTAACCTAAATCCAACAAGTTTTACGACATTGACAGACTAAGGAATGCTCTGATTATTCCATGAATAGCCTTCAGAAATTTGTTTGGTAAATAGTTCGTATGATTAATAAATGCAACTTTCATTAGCCAAAAATAATTTATGCAACTATACTTTTAGCCATTATTAAAATGTAACTTTCTTGAGCCATTATTAAAATGCAATTTACTTTTAGCCATTGTGTCGCTTAAACTCTTTTGCTTCAACCTAGTACTAGAAGGTTTCGTTTCATCATATTAGTTAAAACCTATACATGTATTGCCTATTATAATCATTCACAATATGTTTAGTTTCGAAAGTATTGATGTGTAAGGCAAAAGAGAAATGATTACTTGAAGTTGCTCATAAAATAATGAGAATAATTAGATTTTATTCAAAATAAAAATACATTTATTTCTAGAGTTCAACACAAAATTAACCTAATTCCAACAATAATGACGATGATTAGCAGGCTAAGAATTGTTTTGATTGTTCAATGAGTGTTCCTTGCAAATTCTTCCGAGGTATCGAAAGTAATCAAAGGGCCACGAGTTGTCGCAAATGTAACCTCAATGAAGAACGAACTTAGACACATAAGGATTGCGATGAAGTAAAAGTAACTTTCATATATTATGCAGCACTGATATGCCGATGTGATGATATATGTATATACAAAGGAGTGGATATTTTTTTGTGGTAATCTATTAAAAACGATTTACTTCCATACCTGCTTAATCAAAAAATAGAAATCTTTATTGCACATTTGTCTACCCCAAATTTGGTTTACTATTTATAGTTCTTAAATTATCGTTGTCAGGATTTATGAATCGAAGCAAAGTGAGATGATAAGAAAAATGTGTGCCCAAATTATATTTGACCTTTAGTGTTTGATATGTTGCATAACACTACAAACTAGTGTGGATCTATGTCCTCAACCAATATCGGATCAACCTGATTTTTTATAAAATTTAATTTATATTTGCAAGGACTTGAAAATTATATATAAATTATGAAAACTTCTATTTATTAATCATACGAAGTATTTATCAATAAATATAATATGTAAAAATAAAATTACGACCCAAATATGTATAATTTATATGCTTTAATTGTAAAAAATAGGAAAAAAACGAATAATGGTCGGGTCTTGAGAACCGAGTTGACCCGGGTCACTCAAAAGCCGACGGATCTAACCGGGTTTCGAGAAAATAAATCCCGATTTAATATGACCCGTTTCTTCGACTAATATCAGTTCAACCGGCTAACCCGGTCGAGTCTAACCGAATCTCAAACATTGCCCTCAACAATAATTTATTTTATTTTTAGGTCACCTATTTATTTAAACAAAATTTTGATGCGTCAAAATATGTTTGTATATTTGTTTATACCAACTCTTTATAAAAGTATCGTTGGAATTTGTACAGTTTTTAAAATTAAAGCTTATTTTAACATATTAAAATAATAAGATTATAAATTATAGTGTAAAGATTTATTTAAGTAATCATAAATTATTTTTGACTAAAGAAAGATGCATTTTAATAATGGCTAAAAGTAAATTTTTACATATTATATTAATTGTTAAATAGTTCTTATGCTTAATAAATGATAGTTTTCATAATTTATATATAATTTTCAAGTCCTTGCAAATATAAATTTTTTTTATGAAAAACCGAGTTGATATGATATTAATTGAGGACACAGATCTCCACTAGTTTGTAGTGTTATGCAATGTATGAAACACTGAAGTTCAAATATCTTATCATCTCACTTTGCTTCAATATATAAATCCAGACAACCATAATTTAAGAATTACAAATAGTAAACCAAATTTGGAAAGGTGCAATAAAGATTTTTATTTTTAGATCAAGCAGGTATGGAAGTAAATTTTATTCAATAGATTACCATAGATGAATAATCCACTCTCTCTATATATATATATATATCATCTGGTCGGCATATTAGTGCTGCATAAAATATGAAAGTTATTTTTACTTCAATCACAATCCTTATGTTTCTAAGTTCGTTCTCCATTTAGGATACATTTGCGACAACTCGTTGCCTTTCGGTCTATTTTGATACCTCGGAAGAATTTACGAGGAACACTCATGGAACAATAAAAACGATCCTTAGTCTGCTAATCATCATCATACTTGTTAGAATTAGGTTACTTTTGGGGTGGAAACTAAGAAATAATTGTATTTTATAATATTTTTATTTTAAATAAAATACAATTATTCTTATTATTTTATGAGCAACTTCAAGTAATCATAATAATCTCTAAACCTCATTTCTCCTTTGCCTAACACATCAATACTTACGAAACTAAACATATTTTGAATGATTATAATAGGCAGTACATTTATATGTTTTAACTTCATGTGATTAAACGAAGCCTTCTAGTACTAGGTTGAAGCAAAAGAGTTTAAACGACACAATTACGACCAGTTGACAACACTTTTTTTCCCTCTCTTTGTTAATGATGATTTTAGTAATTTTCTTCACCTTTGGTATATGTGTTTTGTATGTATTTTCCCCCCTCATATTTTTTGATATTATTTTATATAATTTTTATTATCACATGATCTTTATGTAGGTGCTTCATACTTTATTGTATTAATTTTGAACAATTAATATAAGGGAAATTTCTTAAAAAGTTAAATACAAATTTGGTGTACAAAATATCACAAATTTGGTATACAAAAAGATGAATATATCATATTAGACAACACAATAACAATTAAAAAGTAAAACTTTACTTTTAGCCATTATTAAACTACAACTTTCTTTAACCAAAAATAATTTATAATTACTTAAATAAATCTTCGCATTATAATTTAGAATCTTATTATTTTAATATGTTAAAATAAGCTTTAAAATTTAAAATTGTACAAATTTCAACCATGATTTTATGGAGATGGATATAAAGAAATATACAAACATATTTTGACGCATCAAAATTTTGTTTAAATAAATAGGTGACCTAAAAGTAACATAATTTATAGTTGAGGGCAATGTTTTGAGATTCGGTTAGACCCGATTAGGTTAATCGGTTGAACTGATATCAGTCGAAGAAACAAGTCATATCAAATCGGGATTTATGTTCTCGAAACTCTGTTAGATCCCCCGGCTTTGGAGTGACCCGGGTCAACTCGGTTCTTAACACCCGACTATATTTCATTTTTTCCCTATTTTTCTATAATTAAAGCATATAAATTATACATATTTGCGTCGTAATTTTAGTTTTACATATTATATTTATTGGTAAATAGTTCGTATGCTTAATAAATGAAAGTTTTCATAATCTATATATAACTAGCCGGGTACCCGCGTAATGCGGCGGCGGGTACCAAGTGATAAATTTCGTAACGAGCAACGTTTTTTCATGACCATTGTTTACATAACTTTGTTATAATATGGTATATTCATATACTTCACCACCTAAACAACAAAAATATGCCATTAAAATCACCAAGCTCAAAACACCGAGGTGTTGGCGGCGAAGTTAGTTAGCGGTGATAGAGATGACCATAACTACGGTGGAACCATTTGGTGTGTAGGGCTGCTGAGAGTTTTTATTTTAGAGAGCAGAAGTGTGTTTTTTAAGAGATAGAGAGAGAGAAAGAGATCGTTTTGAAATTAAAATGACTGTTATAGTGGGCTGTGTGAAGTTAGAGCAAAAATGGGCTATATAAATGGGTGGTAGATAGTTTGATTTTCATAAATGTTGGCAGTTACATACAATCATCTTAAATCTAACTACTTTATAAAAGGTTTATGACTTATTCTAATTATAGAAGTCTTAAAAATTTAAGCCATAAACATTACTATAAAAAGAAATTAAAAGGTTAAACCAATATTATTTATTTCGTAATTAAGCGTCTTTATGTTTAGTCCATTTTATAACCGTCCTCATTAACTTTTGTAATGACATTTAAATATTATCGGTTACGTTTTAACTAAATCATAATTCTATTTTTAATATAACTTTCGTAACGTTTATTTTATTTAAGTATAAAAGTATCATTTGGTTAATGCAAAAATCACAACAATTTTTATCCCTCTATCATACTTCTAAAAAATCTTACTTTTTTTGGTTTCTTTTTAGAGTCTCAGAAAATTTGTATACGTCATCAAATTCAAAAATAATGTTTTGCTTCAACTATTACTATGGTGAACTTATTGTTGCTATACATGCAATTTCCTAACGTGAAAATAAAGATCGAGTATGTGATTTTTGTGTTATTTTTCGAATACTTTGCAATGTGGCGTGATCATCTTTTCAATAATATGCATCACATAAGCAATATTGTAAATACGCTATCCTCATAATAAACGTACAAGTGGAAAACATTCAATCGTAAGAGAATTTTGTTACACGGGTACCCACCGCTGCAATGCGCGGGTACCCGGCTAATGAGATATAAAACCTTAAAGTTGTTACAAACACACAATTAAAAGCATCTTTTATTTTTTAATAACTATGAACGACTGTTATTGACCAACATTGACAAAACGCATGTATTTTTGCTATATAATCATAAATCCTTTTAAATGGCTATTATTATCTATTCCTAAAAAATTGTATGCATTAAAATGGACTCTATTCAAAAGTGTATATGGTGAACAAATTTGACTAACCACTTATTAGTTTCTTATTAAGGAAATCTTAAAGGCTTAAAAAATTAAGACTACTAAATATAGAAAGGAGTTAAATCCTTTATAAAGTAGTAAGATTTTCAAGTCCTTGCATATATAAATAATTTTTTTATAAAAAACCGGGTTGATCCGATATTGGTTGAGGACATAGATCCCCACTAGTTTGTAGTGTTATGCAACGTATGAAACACTAAGGGTCGAATATAATCTGAGGACACATTTTTCCTATCATCCCACTTTGCTTAATTCAAAATCCTGACAACGATAATTTAAGAATTACAAAATAGTAAACCAAATTTGGAAAGGTGCAATAAAGATTTTTATTTTCGATTTAGTAGGTAAGGAAGTAAATTTTTTTTAATGGATTACCATAGATGAATAATCTACTCTCTATATATATATATCATCGCGTCGGCATATTTGCGTTGCATAAAACATGAAAGTTATTTTTATTTCAATGGCAATCCTTATGTTTCTAAGCTCGTTCTTCATTGAGGCTACATTTGCCACAACTCGTGGACCTTCTGTCGATGTTGATAGCTCGGAAGAATTTGCGAGGAACACTAATGGAACAATCAAAACAATAATTAGCATGCTAATCATCGTCATTCTCATTGGAGTTAGGTTAATTTTATGTTGGAAATTTCAGAAATAATTGTCTTTATAGTATTTTTATTTTGAATAAAATCTAATTATTCTCATTATTTTATGAGCAACTTCTAGTAATCATAATAATCTCTTAACTCATTTCCCCTTTGCCTTGTGAATGATTATTATAGGCAAAACATGTATATGTTTTAACTTCATGTGATTAAACGAAGCCTTCTAGTAATAGGTTGAAGTAAACGAGTTTAAGCAATACAATTACGACTAGTCAACAACATTTTTTTTCTCTCTTTGTTAATGATGGTTTTGTTAATTTTCTTCACCTTTGGTATGTGTTTTGTATGTATTTTTCCCCCTTATATTTATTGATAATTTTTTGATATGATTTTTATCACCAAATTTGTTCTTGATATCCATGATCTTTATGTATGTGCTTCTTACTTTATTGTATACATTAGTTTTGAATAATAATATAAGGGAAATTTCTTAAAAAGTTAACTACAAATTTGGTATAAATATATTGGATTTTAATTTATCTTAGAGTGATAAGCACTATTTTTCACTAAGCCTGGAAAAAGGTGAATATATTATGGGTAGTTGTATGTGCGCAGCAAAGATTATGTTACTTCATTTTTTTGATAGTATGTATTGTTTAACTTTGCTTTGGTACTATTATTGTTAGGGCTAATTATCAATCCGGAAATTTAGGAGATTTTTTTGAACGGGTCGAAACAAATTATTCTTTCAACAAAGGTTTACGACAACTTGGTAATCGGGTAACTTCAGGAAAAATTGAACACTTAGGAATTTAATTTTCAAGTACAATAATTTTAGGTTGCCTGGTTGTTCATAAACAATTAGACAAGTGTCAAAATCTTCTTGAAGTTGTTCAATTGTTGAGTTGCGCTAAACTCTTACATTTGAACTTGTTCGGGAAACTATCCTTAATTTTTGGACTCTTTGACAATTAGCCCTAAATAGAGAATGAATTCTAATTACACAAAAATGATCTTTGAACATTCCAGATGAGAATAACGCCAAACATGACATGCTAAAAGTGCTTGGGTGTATTTTTCCAAACTATTTAGGTAAAAAATCACAAATAAAAAGCAAGTTCATTTGCAGATGTGGGAGTTGATTTGCATTATAGTATGCAAATGAATATGTGAACCATTTCCCGTA
This sequence comes from Glebionis coronaria, assembly GCA_025667525.1. NCBI lineage: Eukaryota > Viridiplantae > Streptophyta > Magnoliopsida > Asterales > Asteraceae > Glebionis > Glebionis coronaria. Next base: position 706,134,609 of record CM046875.1, on the reverse strand, counting down.
TAGTGTGTCCCAATCAAACAAATGAATGTGGAAACCATTTTCCATGCACTTAACCACATTCTAAAAAGGTTTAATTATACGATGCGTCGCAAAGCGCAGGCACAGTATACTTGTCTAAAACAACACATATTGATAATAATGTGTACCTTGATTTGTTGAGAGTGTAAGGGTACTTTGACTTGGTTCCAAAAGTGTGTACCTTGACTTGTTGATTCACCAATAAACTGATACTAAAAGAAAGAGCAAGATCAACTTGATTCAAAGGATATATTGCTAACATGGTAAAAATGATATAGAAAGAAAAAAATACTTATAAAACTTATGTTACCTCACCTCAGACTTATACGCAACTTTTTTCATAGTAAGACAAAGTACATGTACCCTACAAAAACACATATTTATTAATTAAACACACACAAAATAGAGACGACACTTGATCGTATGCTCGATAGTTGAGTGAAAACCGAATAGAGATCGTGTTTCATATATAGGATGCTTCTGAAACAGATTTACGAGTACAATTTATACACATAAATGACACTTTTGTATTAAACGTTACGGCGTATATAACTCACCATGCACAGTTTTGTGTTAGGAGTAATAAATTAAGGTAATAAATACTTGATATTTAATTTTAAGTTTCAATTTGGGTTTTGTAAAAGGTAACCCATATTTTAAAGCATACCGTGTGATATGGTTTTTGGTTGAGTGTTTATAAAGAGGACATTTCCAAGATGTAACCCTTTTTGCAAAAGTAGTAAATGTTATAGGTCATTTAGAAAAGAGTAAACAGGCTCATTCTAACATGTGTTACCATGGAGCATATATTTGCAATTGCAATTATCCCATATCAGGCCAGGAATAAACATTTTCGTTACTTATATATTAGTCGTGTAATGGTGTTGACTAGTTGAGATGAGCAGGGCCGGCTCATTGATTCGGGAGGCCCAGTGCGAAATTAGAAATGAGGCCCCCCTATATTACAAAGAAGTGTTTTATAATATGTCAGCATGGCAGTTTGATCGCAAGTTTCTAATGGATGTGTCCTTTTTTTTGTTTTTCTTTTTTATCATGACAGTTTGATTGTAAAAATTGTTCTACGAAATGGGCTTTTAAAATTTACTATACAAATGGACATATTAATTTAGAGGCCCCTTTTCATTGGAGGCCCTGTGCAATAGCCCCACTTGCACAGGGTGATCTCCGCCTCTGGAGATGAGTATAGTGTTGGTTACTATCTGTATTGCATTAGAGTATAACACAACAAATATTTGTAATATTCCACTACAATAACAGCGTGATCATCTTCTACTAAGTCTTAATTTTTTTTATTAATACATGGTTATAATACTCGTGCATATACAGATTTTTTTTTTAATTTTTGGATAATGTATTTTTATCTATTAAAAACAAATAGTTTAACTTTTGTTATATTTGTGCATCCATGCACAATTTAGGCAAACTCATAGTTTAAGTCATATATGTTGGAATATTGATGGTTAAGTTACCATGGAGCGAGCATATGTTTGTAATAATCCCACATCGGGCCAGGGATAAACATTTATGTTACATATATATTGGTCGTGCAATGGTATTGACAAGTTGAGATTAGTATGGTATTGGTCACTATCTGTATTGCATTTAGGTATAAAGAGGAAGAATATTATTAATACTAAAGGTAACATTGTAGTGATTAGCTTGTACAAAATCTTAATTTTTTTAATCACATATACCACACACGTTGTAAACATTAATTTATAAAGAATTACACGAGACTGTTCTAACAAGGTTGAAAAACCCGCGCTTCGCTGCGGTGCCCAAGTTTTAGCCTATATCAAGTATTTAGGCAATATCCATATCATACGCCTTCTATTTAAAAGAAATACGTCAATAATTCGCACATGACAAAATAGAAACATAAAAAGTAATAGACATTAGCAACCTCTAATATATTCTTAAACTTGATAAGACATTAGTAGTTTGAGGTCATCCTGTAATTTGTAGTACCCATTTGCGCACCTTAGGCATTGCCACCATCATCACCATCGTCCTAATTCTCTTTTAGAAAATCACCTTGGAACTTAGTCAAGTCAATCTCAGTTGGCTCCATGCTCCAGTATACATACTCAGTGACATTTTTTAGCAGACTATTTTACAACTATCAAGATAATAAACATGCCTCATCATTACTGATATTTTTAGGAGTCTTTTTTTGCTGAAGCATTCAGTAATATTCGATCCATCAAGATCAATCGTTACCAGCATCAACCATCAGATATTGATGCTATTCTTGCCTTTATGGAATGAAGGGTTTTTAACCTAGTGATTAAATAGCAGAAAGTGATAAAGAGTAATAGATAGCAACCACCAAAAGCAACCATTAAATTTGCTGCAATTATCTATTCAGATTATACAAAGATTTAAATACATTTTTTTACGTCACAAAAGAAAAAGGTAGCTTTTGTATCAACTGTGGATTGCCACAAATTAACTTGCTAAAGTATCTTATAAGATTGGGTAGCAATGTTTATGAAATCATGAAGATAATGAAGCTTAATACCTCAGTTTTATAATATATTTGAGCTTGGGCTTGTTGCAACCATCTCAATCTCAAGTAGAACCATATTCGTGCCAATGAATGCATCATCAGACATCATACCCTTTGGTAGAAACATTTACAGCTTTAAAACGATTACTACATTTTTTAAACAATTTAAATTTTAAAGATTACCTCCCTCCTTAGGTGACAAAAGCAATACTATTCGACCCATTGGGATAAAACAAAATAACAGTATGTGGAGAAAATTGTCTTAAATATGTACCGTCACTGGGTTGGTGTGCGTCGAAAAGCTCTTGAATGTCATCAAACACCACATGTTCTATAAAAAATCTAGTCGAAAACCTATATATGCTTCAAACATTGATCCATATGTGACCCCTGACCATATGCCATAAATCTAAAGTAAATGGGTCATTGACAGCGAGTCTATCAAAATAAGTCTTTCACGATAACTGTATAAGCTGCCTTGCACCAAAAAAAGATCACTGTTAATTTATATAGAAAACACATACACTTTAATTCAATGTGTCTAGGGAAGCTTGTTCACAGTATAGAAAAATCACAAACATTAGATGACCTAACATATATGAGTTACCAAACTCAAATCATTAATAACGTGATGAGATACTTTCCTTCAGTGATATCTTTATAAGGAAAATTAAGGGACATTAATAATAAAGAATATGTTTGCTTCAAAAAGAGACAATGGTCTTATTTTTACGACTCATTTTTCTTTTTCAGGTTTATGACGTACTACATGAAGATCAAACATTTGATGCCGCAATATTTTTAACTAATAAATAACTTGCAGCCAACAACTTGACCTTAAACTTATACAAACCACTTTTCACATACTCCATTTCTCTTAAAAAAAAAAGGGTTCACAATGTAGGATGGGATGTAGAATTGTACCTGCATGATAGTGGATGTTTGGCTGTGAAAATATCTTCAAAAGGTATAACACGTGGCTTGAACCATATCACTTGCAATCTCCATCAGAGCATGTATACCTGTGAATGCATTAAGAAACTCAAATATGAAGGTATAATCCTATTCCTAGCCTTTTGTTTGTCATCTTCCAAGTGAATGAAAAGAGAACATATAGTTTCTTACAGTCGATTGTTTTTTTAAAATAATTGGTTGCAACGATCTGGGAAATTATTCCACTCATTGTGCAATATGCGATCATGGTATCGTGACCCATTTGACCCATTGACGCATTAAAGAGCAGGGTAGTATGCTTCTAAAAAACCATCCGTGTGAATCATTTCAAGCAACTCAGCTGAATGCATCAGTTGTTTCTGGCTGCTTGTAACCGACCCAAATCTCAACAGCCTTTTTGATATTAGAGATTGATAGTTTCAGTTCTTTCTGTAATAACTGAACCACACAGTACATGGTTGTATCATTTTACTAATGAGAATGATACAATACAACTATGGTCAGTAGAGTGTTAGCATATATAAATTTAACCTTTTTAGTAGACATACCGTTTTAGCCGATTTGCCATGTTTAGTCACTCTTAACATACTAAAAACAAACATACATAAGTAGCTAAAGCGTATGCAGCATATGAAGACGCGGAAGGGAATGACTGAGTTGCTTATTAATAGTACGTATCCATTTGAAGTCAGATTTTAAGTGCTTGTTTTACAGTAGAGTGAAAAAATAAGTCTCATTGCCCAAGTATTGAGAAAACTGACACAAAACCTTATTTATCTTGAACTAAAAAAAATATTCAAGTGAGACGACTCAATTCGACACAATTCATACATCCATATGAGTGATTTACTATTGTTTCACAACCTACACCGACATATCATCAAACCCTTAATCTACATCCCATAACAATAAGCCGTTAAAGGAATAAAAATCCCCAATACCGTAACTATGAATTTGTCACTGAATTGAAACACATTCATATCCATAAATAGAGAAGCAACTGATAGTAAAATGATATTCCTTACCCGTCGCATCGAGCATTCAGCACCCAAAAACATTGAATCTTTTAAAGATTTTTCCATCATCTCATCTAAAAATCCAATTCAATGAAGACTTCCATTAGGTAAAAGAAACGAAAATCAATATTTAAAATAAAATTAGATACTAAACATAATTAGCCTATAAATTATCAAACAATCAAATAAAATTAAAACCCAAATTGAAATCACCATACGAAGTGAAACACAAATTAAGGAATAATTAAAAACGGGGCTTTATTACCTGAATCATTGCCGATGATGATGAACCACTGCTCTTTTTTATAGTAATCAAGATCTGAATGTTCTTTAGTGGTGATAATCTGAAAATTAAAGATCGTGCACAATGAAATCTGTAACTTTTGGGGATTTTGGGTTCAGCCACCTACCCCGTTGCCTCTGCTTCTCATCAGATCTAAAAAAACCCCAAATTTTGGTGTGTGTATTGCTTTAGTATGTGAGATTTCTAGACAGAGAAGAACTAAGATTTCTAGACAGAGAAGAACCAAGATAACTGTATCTGTTTTTAGAGAGAGAAAAAAAATCTAGTTGCTGACATCTGTGTTTAGCGATGTAAAGAGAGTTTTATTAAGCGTAAAACACGTACTATGGGAAATAGGATACGTGGTATGTGTAATAGAGCTTCCCATGTTACCAAGACACGTGGTCAAAAAAATTTCCCGCCAAAATGGAGTAATATTATTAAAATATTTCCAACACTTCCTAAAACAGTAATAAGTATTAATAACATTAATTTAAAGAGATAATTGAACGAAGAGGTTTTATAAAATTAATTTAGAGGGATAAATACGAAACCACTTCCGGTTTTCATTAGCCATTAAATTATGAATTCTTTTTTTTTTCATTTGTTCATTTGGATACCATACTTTTCTTTGGATATAAGGGGACTTATCCTCACCATCCATTCTATTTTAATCCAATGGATATGATTAAACACAAAATATATTTTCACCCTCTTTTTTCAAACATTAATATCTCTTAAACCGTTAATCGTTATGCGAAAAAAAACATACCGTTACGAAGAGCATTTAATTATCTTTCTATAGATATGCTATATGATACACTTTCGACAAAAAAAAAAATTTCTTCGTTTTTTTCACATTTTCGAAAATTATCATATATGATACTAATATCATATATGATGTATCACCAGTATCATATATGATATAGCGTATCATTTATGATAGAAACCCATATCATATATGATTTAACACTGTTATCATATATGATGAAACAGTTTTATCATATATGATATTTCACGTGAATTTTAACAAGAGGAAAAAATCGAAATTTTTTTTTTCTTCGAAAGTATATCATATTGCATATTGGTAGAAAGATAATTAAACGCTCGTCGCGATGGTATAACTATTTTCGTTTAATACTTAACGGTTTAAGAGATATTTAAATTATAAAAAATAGGTGAAAAATAAAATATATTTAATCTTATCCGTTAGATGAAAATGAGATGGATGGTGGAGATGAGTCCCCTCATATCCAAGGAAAAATATGGTATCCAAAATAACTCTTCTCAATTACTATTCGTTTCGTTTTTAAATAAATGTGCACTATTAATTTTTGAAATCATTTCTTTTTCAACTTTGAATTTAAATTATTTTGTTTGTGTTTAAATAATAATTGATGCAACATATGTGAATCGTGAACGGATTGGGTTGATATATTTTCGTTGTTATAATTTTTATAACAAGAACAAAATAAGGTCAAAATTGAAAAATAAGGATTCCAAAAATCAACAATGAATATTTATTTTGGGACGGATGGAATATCATAATCCGTATAAGATTATATATAGTCTACCTACAATAAACACACATAAAAACATAATTCTTTTTGTTTTTTTTTCTCTTACTTTTTATACAATCACAATTTTATTATTAACTAATTAATTAACAACTTTTTTAATGTTTGTAATAATAAATAGTAAGAGTCATATAATAAATTTAATCTAAATCTTTTTCATTTATTTTTAAAAGTAAATAATAAATTTGAAACAACTCAAAAGAAAAATATGGAATCTATTTTAATTAATAAAACAAAATAATTTACAAGCATCTAAAGCTTGAAAAATTAAAATGATTTCCTAAAATAACCCCTAAGTACAACCAATTTATGCTCAAGCATTAAAATCGTCTTAAAAACATTGCCTATTTTAACAACTATTTTGTCCAAACCTGGATGGGCGGTTTGGCTAAAGTCCAAAACGTAGTTAGCCCAAAACCAAAAATTAAAACACATACAATTCAAATTTTAAAAACTGTTTTAAGATATATATGAAAATAAATGTGTAATAAACCACTTATCTTAAATATATTGCATACACACGCTCCATAAACTTTTGAAAAAAAAAGACAACTTAATAATTTTATGGACAACCCAACACATTAAGATTTATTTGTGTACGTTTAATTTTTAAGTTTTAAAAAGTTTAGGCAGTTACCATATGATTTTAGTATTCATGTTAAGTATTTTGGTAAACTAAATCAACATTTACCATAAATAACTCTTCACTACATTTCATTTTTAACACTTTTAAAGATAAATACACTTGACATTCTACTAAGAATTTTCTTATTTTCATTTAGTAAAAATTAAATTGTAATTTTCATATACTAAATTGTAATTTTAAACACAAAAAGGTTAAATTATATATGTTTATAAACAAACGATGAAAGAAAATTATTTTTAAAAATATAAAAGCAAAAATAGTTTTAACAAAAATAAAAATAATACTACATATATATTTTTGAATAATTTTTTTTTGTTATATAAGTATGGCAAGTCATATGTCCAACACCTACCGATGTGAATTTTTATTATAAAAAGCAATACGCGTGAGGGATTTGCGTTTCGATTTCAATGCCATCAAAACCTTGCCAAATATAACCCTTTTCAACTCTTCTCCTACACGCTTCATTAATCTGTAAAGCACTTTAAAGCACTTTATTTAAATTTTTTAAATTTTCAAAAACAACATCGGTTACAATTGAGCAATTAATGTCGTTGAGAAACATTCATACAATCATCTCTAAAAATAAGTTATGGTTTTTAAATTGAAATCATATACATTTTAGTCCCCTCTTTACCATCAACCCCGCCCCCCCCCCCCCCCCCCCCAACATCTTGATGAAATGCACATGTATACTATATGTTTTTTCCATAGTGAATAGTTTGAAAAAATTAGGGCTTTTTGTATATCTGCATAAATATAGTTTTTAAAAAAATAGGTTTTTTATATATGCGTATAGGGTTTAATTGGATTGGTCTTTTGTACAGAGTTAAAGCTTGCTCCTTTCATGGATAATATTGATGTCGCATTCACGACTAATCCTGTGAATTCTATGTGTTATGGTAAGACTTTTTTTTAATCTTTTATTGTTTATGATGATTAGTTTAGTATTGAATATTTGGATACGATATGCGGTGATAGTATGAATTTAAGTTGTTTGGGTATTTATATGTTGCAACCGTGAATTCTTTAAGAAGTCGAATAAGTAAATACATTGCCATTGTTAGTGGTTATGTTGTTAACTCTCTCATGCTTTTTAGAACCATGATTGGTCATGCTTTTTTAGTGATGTCAGGTGAGGAAGGCTGAGTCGAATGGGAAAGGCCACATTGGATGACTGTGGCTCCTCGAGAATTGAGTTGTATAATAAACTAACCATGGGTCCACAAGTAAGTAGTTTGTCTTTGAATTTGTTACCCTTTTTTTTGTTTGGTCCAGTTAAGAAAAAAGTTACAATAGGTTTCAATACATATGTATTCGATTATTTAGTTTGTTGTAATATTTTGTTTCACTCTTGCTCATTTTTATAGCTATATATTATTCAAATTCAAGCCACCTATATTGTTTTCACATAGTATGTGTAGGTTTGCTATATCACTGAAAATACTGGGTGAAATAGTAAAAATATAGAGAAACATTGTGCTAATAATTACTTATGGTTTCTATCTGCTAAACATTACTATCATTTTTGCTTGCTATGATTGATGCACATTTTGCGCTGAGACTAAATGTTACTCTGTATTGAATAGCTGAGACTAAATCTTTAGATTAGCTATTATTTTAGATTTTTATTATGCACTTAAAATGTTTGTTGAAATGTCAATCATTGTTTCTCTATATTTATGTTTTTCCATGGAGGATAATGATATTAATTGAACTATCCTCGTTACTTTATATTGTTACCACAAGACTAAACATGTTTTTGGTTGTGTATGAGAAGCAGATTATTTTAAAGTTATCTCTTTTTCACTCATTTTCCTTTATTGATTGGTTACATTAATGTGTTACTACAAAGGCTTAATTTGAATGATAAAAACTAATGCACTAGCCATATTCCTTTTCAATCACTAATCATTTGTCATCTATTACGTGATCAGGTTGCCGATCTAATAAAATGGCATTCGAGGAGATATCCTTTTGAAATGATATTTTCAAACTTGAAAGTTGGATCATAGAGAAATGTAGTGACAAGATCTTTCTGGATGTGTGCACAAGTACTTTACCAATGGGTAAAAATTTTATATTCTATATAGATTTTGAGAATTATGTATTCGGCAATTCAGTTACGCTTGGTACTATGTCTTTTTCCATTTATGCAAAAAGTCAAAACAACCATGATAAAACCCGCCTGATATTTTGAGCAACTTCAAGAGAAAAAAAATCCCTAGCCATGTTCCTTTTCAATGACTAATCCTTTGTCCTCTGTTATGTAATCAGATTGCGTACATGATAAAATGGCATTCTAGGCGATAACCTTTTGCAAAGTTATGGGATAACATGTCAAAACGGGTGTTAGCCGATGTACAACTAAGGTGAGACCCATATGCTAACTTATATTATGTGGTTTGTTCAATTAAATGATAGGTAGATATTACACGGTTTCTTCAAACATATAGTTTATCAACAACCTTATGGTTTGTTTATGTCAACTATATTATGTGGTTTCTTCAAGTAACTGATATTATATGAAGATAATTAGTGATTAATCACTATTCACATTTGAGCAAACACAAATGATCAAGTAGGAAAACTTAAAAAGGTAATATAATGCTTAAAAATTGATGTAACATTTTTTTATATATTTTGAAATTTCAGGCGTCAAAATAAATGACTACATAAATATACCAACTCTTATGATATACTAAAACACTGATAGTTGAAGATTTGACTTATAATATTGCATAAAACAAAAGAAATGGGTTTGGGTCAAAACGGGTAAATATGATGCGTCTGTCTAGGTTGGCTCAAACAAAATCATCACATTAATTCTCTGATTTTTATAAACAAATTCGACATGTTTCCCTTATGTGAATATGTTTATCATCACCAAGAAGATCCATTTTGAAGAAATATAGATTAGCTTGCCTTGGCACAATAATATTATTAGTAGTAATAACAGCTTGGCCAAAATTGACATCCAAGAAAATGTGTAATAGACATGCCAAGCTTGAATTCCATAGAGGCAATGCGGAGACCATCCTTTGCAAATCTTTTAGCAGCAACAAGAAATATTGCCTGCAATAACATAACAAAATGTGTGGAAAATGGTTGTAAACTAAAACAAAAAATATTGCATGCAAGAACATAACAAGATGTCAACTAAATATACTAAATATGTTGTATCAAGGTAAAACAATGTTATTGCATAGTATGATAGTATGTCATTTGTATGGATCCGATGCCATATTGACAGTTTAAGAATAGCAAATCTGATCGGTGAGCATAAATGTTGTAATGACAATGATTCAATTTGGATTAGCATTTTCTTTGAAAGCTATTATCTTGGATTTCATCTTATATTTTTATATGTCGTATCGTCTATTATAAACAAGGTTGAGACGTGGTACGATTGATCTTATCATTTTTGAATTTTACGGTGTTATATGATCACTTTTAGTTTCATATTGGCTTGGCACACTATATAGAATGTTAAATGTTAAAATTCTATAAATCCATCACATATACGTAATGATTTGATTTAAATATTTCATATTCTTTTTATTATTGTTTTCATCTATTACATAACACTTTTTAATTTCTTTTACTATTAACATATATTTATTATTTCTTACAAAATTACTCACAACTCGTGGCCCTTCTGTCGATGTTGATAGCTCGGAAGAATTTGTGAGGAACACTCATGGAACAATCAAAACAATAATTAGCATGCTAATCATCGTCATTCTCATTGAAATTAGGTTAATTTTATGTTGGAAATTTCAGAAATATTGTATTTTATAGTATTTTTATTTTGAATAAAATCTAGTTATTCTCATTATTTTATGAGCAACTTCTAGTAATCATAATAATCTCTAAACGCATTTCTCCTTTGCCTAACACATCAATACTTACGAAACTAAACATATTGTGAATGATTATTATAGGCAATACATGTATATGTTTTAACTTCATGTGATTAAACGAAGCCTTCTTGTACTAGGTTGAAGTAAAAGAGTTTAAGCGATACAATTACGACGAGTGGACAACACTTTTTTTCTCTCTTTGTTAATGATGGTTTTAGTAATTTTCTTCACTTTGGTATGTGTTTTGTATGTATTTTCCCCCTCATATTTGTTGATAATTTTTTGATATGATTTTTATTACCAAATTTGTTCTTGATATCCATATGGTCTTTATGTATATGCTTCTTACTTTATTGTATAGATTAGTTTTGAATAATACTGTTGGTCTAGCGCTATGTGAGTTTCTCTCTAACCTTAAGGTTGTGGGTTCAAGTCTCGTTGGAGACATGTGAGATAGATATTGTGAGATAGTTAGTGTGAGTTGTAAAAATTGTCGTTCTAAAATATATATATATATATATATATATATATATATATATATATATATATATATATATATATATATATATATATATATATATATATATATATATATAAGGGAAATTTCTTAAAAATTTAACTACATATTTGGTATAAATATCTTAGATTTTAATTTATCTTAGAGTGAGAAGCACTATTTTTCAGTAAGTCTGGAAAAAGATGAATATATTATGGGTAGTTGTATGTGCGCAACAAAGATTATGTTACTTCATCTCTTTGATAGTAGGTATTGTTTAACTTTGCATTGTTAATATTATTGTTAGGGATAATTATGACTTATGAGTCCGGAAATTTAGGAGATTTTCTTGAACGGGTCCAAACAAATTATCTTTCAACAAAGGTTTACGACAACTTGGTAATCGAGTAACTTCAAAAAAAAAATTAACACTTGGCAATTTTGTTTTCAAGTACAATATTTTTAGGTTGCCCGATTAATATTGTTCATAAAACAACTAGACAAGTGTCAATTTTTTATGAAATTGTCCGATTGTCGAGTTGCCCTGCTCTTTCATTTGAACTTGTTCGGGAAACTATCCTTAATTTTTGGACTCTTTGACAGATAGTCCTAAATAGAGAATGAACTCCCCTTATTGCTAAATAGACCCTCATGGTAAAAAATGGTCCATTGCAAGTTTGCAACGAACGGTTAGCATATTAAATTGCAAGCCATAGTTATTATGTCCCATAATTACACAAAAATGATCTCTGAACATATCAAATGAGAAAAACGTCAAACCTGACATGCTAAAAGTACTTGATTGAGTGCATTTTTCCTAACTACTTAGATAAAAAAATCACAAATAAAAAGCAAGTTCATTTGCATATATAGTATACAAATGAACGTGTGAACCATTTCCCGTATAGTGTGTCCCAATCAAACAAATGAATGTGGGAACCATTTTCCATGCACTTAACCACACCCTAAATAGGTTTAATTATGTGATGCAAACAAATGAATGTGGGAACCATTTTCCATGCACTTAACCACACCCTTAAAAGGTTTAATTATGTGATGCGTCGCAGAGCGCGTACACGATATACTTGTCTAAAACAACGCATATAGATAATTATGTGTACCTTGACTTGTTGAGAACGAACGTGTACTTTGACTTGGTTGCAAAAGAAAAGAAATGTGTACCTTGACTCGTTGATTCACCAATAAACTGATAAAAAAATGAGCAAGATGAACCTGATTCAAAGAGATATGTTACTAACATTGCTAAATTGATATAGAGAGAAAAAACACTTATAAAAAAACACGTAAGGGAAATTTATACAATACCAATTCTAGGCATGCTAAAATGTTTCATACGATGCTTCTTAAACAGATTACAAGTAAATATACACATAAATGACACTTTTGTATTTAACGTTACGACATATATAACACACAATGCACATTTTTGTGTTAGGAGTAATAAATACTACTTGATATTTAATTTTAAGTTTTGATTTGGTTGAGTGTTTATAAAGAGGACATTTCCAATATATAACCCTTTTTGCAAAAGTAGTGAATTTTTTAGGTCATTTAGAAAAGAGTAAACATGAGCATTCTAACATGTGTTACCATGGCGCATATATTTGCAATTATCCCATATCGGGCCACGAACAAACATTTCTGTTATTTATATATTGATTGTGTTGGTCACTATCTGTATTGCATTAGAGTATAACACAACAAATATTTGTAATATTCCAGTGCAATAACAGTGTAATCATCTTCTACGAAGTCTTAATTTTTTTTATTAATACATGGTTATAATACTCGTGCATATACAGATTTTTTTTTAATTTTTGGAATGTATTTTTATCTATTAGAAACAAATAGTTTAACTTTTGTTATATTTGTGCACCCATGCACAATTTAGGCAAACTCATAGTTTAAGTTTAGGGTTTGTTTGTTTGATTTTTTATTAAGTTATGTAAAATTAGAGTGACTGTCGAAATATAAGATGTGATTATAGATAAATATATAATTGTTTGTTTTAGTATCTGAATAAAATGTTTGAAATTGGGATAATTACTATTTTACCCTAAAAAGAAGTTAGATGAAAATTACAAGTAAGAAGTAAAAGGGTAAATATGTAAAATTATGAAATAAGTCACTGACTTATTGTAAAGACCCTATTCATCTGACTTATTCTAGAAAGACAAGTATTAATTTTAAGCCTATAACAAACAGACTGCAACTGTCTTAATTTACTCACTTGTTTATCAATTAAGACCTATTAAGTTCTTATTATACACTACTATAGACTATAGAGCATATGTTTGTAATAATCCCACATCGGGCCACGAATAAACATTTATGTTACTTATATATTGGTCGTGTAATGGTGTTGACAAGTTGAGGCGAGTATAGTGTTGATCACTATGTGTATTGCATTAGAGTATAACACAACAAATGTTTGTAATATTCCAGTGCAATAACAGCGTGATCATCTTCTACGAAGTCTTAAATTTTTTTATTAATACATGGTTATAATACTCGTGCATATACAGATTTTTTTTTAATTTTTGGATAATGTATTTTTTATCTATTAAAAACAAATAGTTTAACTTTTGTTATATTTGTGCATCCATGCACAATTTAGGCAAACTCATAGTTTAAGTCATACTGTATGTTGGAATATTGATGGTTAAGTTACCATGGAGCGAGCATATGTTTGTAATAATTATTAGACGAGTCATTAGCTCAAGCCCGTTTGTGGGCTTGAGGTAATTAGGTTTAGGGTTTTATGATGGGCTTGGGCTAATGACTCGTCTAATAATAATCCCACATCGGGCCAGGGATAAACATTTATGTTACATATATATAGGTCGTGTAATGGTGTGGACAAGTTGAGATAAGTATGGTGTTGGTTACTATCTATATTGCATTTAGGTATAAAGACGAAGTGTAAAAACCGCATGCTTTTACCATGAATAGTGCCCTTAAGATCGTACGTCCTAGATTAAAACTTACCTCATGTAGTATTGATCACATTCATGTGCTAATAATCAAGCAAGTGCGTACGTGTATGTCATGACAAGTATCGATTACGTACGAACCCATGATAAACAGTTAATAATATATCACGTGAACATAATTAAATCATGAACACCATTTAAAATACTAACTAAAATAATTACGTAAATACTTATAATATATTTACGAGCGTTAAGTTTACGATAAACGACACGTTAAAAGAAACAGAAACACGTTAAACACGAGCACGTTTAACCACGAACGAACACGAAACATCGGGACACGAGAAAGGTACGGGTACCCCATGTGGGGCCCCCATACCCACGGCACACATGCATGAAATGGGCTTAGCCCATGGACTTTTCAAGTAAAGGGGGGTAAAGTGTTAAACTTGTTTTCACTTTTCATTTTACAAGAAATAAACTAAAAACCCTAAAAATAGTTTTCTCCTCTCCTTTTTGCTCTCCTTGTGCCGCCACCCTTACACCACCATAAGAGGGTGTTTGATTGATTTTGATCTTAAAAACAAGTGTTAGAATACGTGTTTGTTCATCCTTTTTCCAAGCTACATAGTGGTATACCTTTCTAACCCTTCCTTTTAATTCTTTTTAATTCTTTTAATCTTTGATTATTTTCATGAACATGTTATTATTTTTCTTATGAAAACAAGATAATTAATCATTGATCTAACATGTTTTGGTATTAAATAAAATCAAGGAATGATTTAAAGGGGTGTTGTTTCTAGCCGCCTAGCAAAACAAACCCGAGGGGGGTTTGGTTTGCTATTGCCGCCACCACCAAGACCACAATTGGTCTTGGTTGGCTCATGTGGGACCCACGGCAGCAAGGGGACACGTGTGCCCCGGGTTTGGCCCGGGGTACGGTGTCGAATTCATACCCGATTCATGGTTCGTTGGTTAAAATCATGATCTATGTTACATGTAATTTTTATGAATCATGAACTTAAGATATAATTAATTAATAACATGAAATATTAATTAAATCATGACTTAGGTTATTTTAATTATTAGTTTATCATGACATTAATTTAACCTAAGTATTTTATGTTATAAGTTATAATTAATTAATTATTAAAACATGCCTATAATTAATTAATTTAGACATGACTTAGGTTATATTATTATTAATAATAATACACATTTTAACCTAAGTATTTTCATTTCATTTTAATTATACATGTTATACTTTAATTAAAATGCTTAACCTATAGTTTAATTAAAATACATGAAATAATAATTAAACTATACACTATATCGTATGACTTAAGAATAAGCTTATAACACTTAGACTTACATGTTAGCTTATGAAATCAGCTTAATTCTAATTATGGAAACTTCTATTTATAGAAACTTAATTAAATAAGGCAGCTAATCTAATTATGGAAACCTTCTATATATGGAAACTTATTTAATTAAGGCAGCTGATCTATTTTTGGAAACTTTCTATTTTTAGAAACTAATCTATTTTAGGCAGTAAATTCTATTTTTGGAAACTTTCTATTTTTGGAAACTTTCTATTTTTGGAAACTTTCTATTTTTGGTAACTTTCTATTTTTGGAAACTTTCTATTTTTGGAAACTTTCTATTTTTGGAAACTTTCTATTTTTGGAAACCTGCTATTTTTGGAAAGTTACTTATTATTACACAGTAAGTATATTAATGCATGAAACAACAGTAATACTTAATCAGATTAATCAGAATACTAGATAAACACAGTTTAAGGCTTTAAACAGTGAACCATGACCTAAAACATACCAAATCAGCTATAACAAGACACAGAACCCAGTACGTAATCAGTGAATCGATACTTATACACGTGTGTATTCATGTAGCGTTAGTGATCCAGAAGTAGGAGTCTTTCTTCCGTTCATTCACTGGACTTGAGGTACGGATTCCCGTCCTTTCAGTATGGACATTCCTTCCTTATTAGGATTTCCCCGTATGCAGCCAACTGTTTTCCCCAGCATTTGTTTTATTGTTTTGAACTGCTTATGTTAATTTAGCATAAACTATAGCCATATACAAGCATGACCAGTTTCACCTAGTTATGGAGGTACCATAACCATAGCATTGGAGGCACCGATGTTATGACTTCCCCACGGCGGAGTGATTGCTCGTGGCGTCCCTTTTCAGTTTGGCCATATTATTATATCAGGTGGGGCGTATGGGTGCATCCTAGTTACATGTTTTATTCAGTTTATCATGGTGAATGTGGTGTGTGCCTTGCACCCTTCACAAGGAGTTGATCCCTCCTACCCAAATCAGTATATCAATTAGAGGCATCCCCTCTAATCAGCATGATGAGGTCACCCCTCCAAGTATTCATGCACGTGACCTTTTCATGACCTATATGGGCTATGGTATATTTATGTTAAAACAGTTTTCACAAGAGAGACATAAGGCTTTTCAAACTATAAAACCAGTTTTCTTGATACTTAACCAGTTTTCTCAGAACTTAGTCTTCCGCTGTTATATGTTACATGCTTATCCTATTCATGCTATATTGTACATCCGTGCACTGAGCGTCTTGCTCAGCCGTTACTTTCCTTTCCATGTCCCAAAACGGCAGGTACCTAAGACTCGAGCATTTGGAGGACGCGCATAGGATGGAAGCTGCCAGAGACTTCTTTTCCTTTTTGCCTTCATATAGTTATGCTTGTTTAGTCTTTATTCAGTTCATTTCCTTTATTTATGTTTTGGGCTTATGTTTGGGAACCGATGTTTGATTCCGGTTTTCCCTATGGTCATGTATGTTTTACTACATATCACCTTGCATGCTTTGATGACACGCCATAATCACGCGTGACATTCCATTTATAGAAATGGGGTGTTACAATTATGGTATCAGAGCCAAGGCTTCGACCTGTAGGCTCTAAAACTCGACCTGTGACTAGTGGGTAGTCACCAGGAGCTTCCTAAGCCAACGATTGTTATTCCACGTATTGATGTTTCAGCGCGTTGTTATTTTAACCATTATGTTTTCAGCACCTTTTTGTTTTAGCCATGACGTTTTCAGCACCTTGTTGTTTTCACCATGATGTTTTCACCAGTATCGTCTTACTAATATGGAATGAACAACCGTCATCCATACTTAGTTATGTGTCAGTGTCTATGCATGATGTTCCTAGTGAACTGTGATTATGTGAACTGAACCCCAGTAGTTCATAATTTTCACATAAAATTTTTTTCTGTTAAGTTTTGACAATGACTTTTAATTATTATGTTCCATGCATTCATGCATTTATATCATATGTCATCTGTTGCAGGAATTTTGACTAAGTAATGGTTGGTACAGGACTGGCCCTATTTAGTCGCATGTGCTTTTATCGAAACTTTTAACTTTGGGACCGACCCATAGGCGTCCCCTCGCCATGTCTTTTGTTTTGGAACCGACCCATAGGCGTTCCTTCGCACATATAAAGGTTTTATAAACTACATTACGCATTCATGCACTGTGTTTCATGCATAAAATTGTTCTCATGATTTAAATTGGCATAAATTTTTTTTCATGTCCCCTCATAAGTTATTATGTTTTTATGTCAAGTATGCCTTCATACTGTCATGGTTAACTTCAGTTTCATGCTGATTATGTTATACACTTCTGCGTAATAGATCGTTTCATGTTTCCCCATGATCATTCCGTCTTCATGTTGATTATGTTTCACGCCTCTTTTGTTATTTACGTTGTCCTGCAAGACATTGTTAGATTTCTTGAATCATGCTTTCATGATAGTCATGGTTGGTTTTCATTGATCATGCTGTCAGGCAAATCATCGTTGAATTTTGTGCAACCACACTTTAGCGTTTCTCTATGCAACCAGAATGATGTCTATGCTAATACTGCCAGGTTATCATGATGGTTTTCCTAACCATTTAACCGGTTTACTTTCCTTAAATCAGGACAAATGATCGAGCCCATACCAATCATTTCATGTGTATTCCATGTGTACTCCACGTACCGTATTTCATGTGTATTACATGTACCTTAATCCATGTGTATTCCACTTGCAATACTTCACGAGTATTCGCTAGTCGATTCTAAATCATCTCAGGCGTATGTTCACTTACTGATATTCTACAAGATTGTCGATGCCGCTCATAGCTTGGAGATGTCACTGAAGGTTGATGCTGCTGATGTTGGGAGACGCTACGAGATGCTGATGCTGATGCTGTTCACAACCTGGAGATTCTAAAAGACGAAGACAAAGGCGTCGGAGCAAAGCAATTGGACGAGAAGATGCTTCACCATCAGACAGTTCCCATCAATCATTGTCCTAAATTCATAGTTACATGTCACACGTCGTTCGGCTGTCATTTCAGCCATATGAGTGCAAACCAGTACCAGCCAGCCACTCAGCTAAATAGTTACATGAGTCACGGTCATGAGAATGACCGTCATGGAACCTACAGACAAGACGATAGTAACCACTACCATGACAGAAAATATCCTAGAAATCGCAACCGAGGCTCTGGCCGCGGACGTGATCAGACATACAAATGATCAGTAGTCCAACCGATCCGCCAATTCTGGCATATTAACCTAATATTTGTAGTTCTAACTGTTTCACATCTCGAGACACATGTCAAGACATCAGTCAAGACACATGTCTCACGTATACTTTCTGAGGACACATGTCAAGATACCAGTCAAGGCATATGTCACGCTCACATTTCTCAAGACACGAGTCAAGACACATGACTCACGTCTAATTATGGAACATTTCTAAGAAATTCAGGGTACCCTCCAAGGGTATATCTATGTTGTTGTGCCATGTATTAATCAGGCCACAAGAATTTCAATACCGTTATCGGCGCATCAGTGAGAACTGTCACGTTGCCGATGTCACTTTCATTTCTTTCACCATAGTTCATATATTCATGACCATGAAGGACGCCTTTCGTATTCCCACGTATACGATGGTTTTCCTTCAGCTTAATGATGAGATCCAAGCTGCTAACGCATTTTCCTCGGACAGACACGAGATAAATTTTATCCTAATTATGTACTATGAACACCACACCATGCTATGATTCATAATTATGTACAGTAATGTTCAGGCTCCTGAATACTTTCAGCTTGATTTTCCATCAGGAAAATCTGTACAAGTTATCTATGCTTTTCAAGCACGTGCTTTGCTAGCCATATTGCTAAAATTTTCTAGCTATTAGTAACACACGACTACTAAGGTCCTTTTACGCATAACCAACGGATTATTCCAAAATTGTTCCTTACACTCCAGAAGAACCTTCAAGGAGAAGGATGGTACCATGAGATTATGTGCCGACTACCGTCGACTTAAACAAATCACCATTCATGACCGTTATTCTCCTCCACATATGGACAACATGTCCAATCAACCGTATAGTGTTAATCACTTTTCCAAGATCGAACTCACAATCATGCTGCCAACAGTGACGAGTGAAAAAGCAGGACATGTCCATGACTGCTATTCGTGCACGACTCGGTCATGCCAGATTTATGATTTTGAATTAGTCTCATCAATGCTCCAACCGCATTATGAACTTAATAAATTGAGTGTCCATGAACTCCTAAACAAATTCATCAGCATTTTCATTGAGGATAACCTGATTTCCTCTAAGCCTAGAGAAGAACAGGAAGACCATATCTGCACTATGTTGCAAATTCTATGACAAGAGAAATTTTACCCTGGAATTCTTTCTGATATCAATTCTGTTTGATTTCAGTGACACGCTGAATCACATGGCATTCTACGGTTAATCTTACCATGACTCAGCTTATGAGTAAAGAAGAGAACCCGACACTACATTAGGTGTTCTATAAAATCCTACGCTAGGAGAAGTATAGATTCAGAGACTCAGAGTTTCGCAACCTTCCATGTATCAAGTTTCTACGAAGCAGGATACAGTTACGTTCATATCTTCATACCTGTTATACAAACAGGCTAAGATAGGACACCAACAGACGGGTATGTTTTCATCATATGAAATTGTGAATCAAAAAGGGACAAGATCTCCATGGATTTTAGTTACCAGATTTCAGCAAACTCAGAAGAAGCATGATGCTATCTGGGTTATTGTCAACAGATTGATCAAGTCTGCAGAATCCTTACATCCGTACGGATTTCAGAACCAACAGATTGAATGAACATGTTCCAGCCAAGGCTCATCCGATCACTTGGCAATCCCTCAGCTATCGGTCAGACAAAGATTCGTAATTGTACTCCTAACTTACTTTACGTCTTCATTCTAATTCTACGACTTGCTTTTGCGCTCACGTTCATGACACTATTCACGTTCATGATCGTATTTTGGCTTACGATTTTACGTTCATTTCTTTTCTCATTCTGGGAAGTTGCAAGAACTTGTGAGACCAGACCCAAGTTTAGTATAACCCTCCATCATCAGATAGACGTTTCACGTCATATTCCACGTATCACCTTGTAGCGTTCGGCGTTACCGCCATTATATTCTATGATCACGATATGTCTCACATGTCATGTTCATTCCACGTTCCTCATATCATGATCAAAATATGTTACACGTATCATGGATCACGATATGTTTACTCATACTACACTCGCCATATCTCCACGTAGCGCGTTCAAAATTTTTCACGTATCACGTTCAAAATGTTTCACGTACTACGTTTCTTTATGTCTCGCGCATCGTTTCAAATTATCAGTTAAGTCAGATGGTCTTGCATCGTAACGTTTCAGTACCCTTGCACGTTAACTCTTATTTTCCTCGATCGAATTTAGGGGATCTACCTTCCGTTGATAACCAAGAATTTCTTCGTATTCCAAGTCAAGGTCAGGAGGACCAAGATTTATCATTAGTGTCAGGATCTTCTGAAGGAACCGTTCCAAGAGGGAGGCCACTTGGAAACGGACAAGTTCATCCGGACTTCTTATCCATTTTTCTCTTATCGATTAGATATGTCCTTTCAGTCACGTCACGTTCCATGTCTTTTCAAGACATGTCATGTTCCACGTTCCCTTCTACCATGTCACCTTCATTTCCGTTATTTTGCATACCTTTCCAGTTTGATTCGGGTATGTCACTTCTTTTCAGCTTACTTTATCTATAATTCGGGGACGAATTATTCTTTTTAGGGGGGAAGAATTGTAAAAACCGCATGCTTTTACCATGAATAGTGCCCTTAAGATCGTACGTCCTAGATTAAAACTTACCTCATGTAGTATTGATCACATTCATGTGCTAATAATCAAGCAAGTGCGTACGTGTATGTCATGACAAGTATCGATTACGTACGAACCCATGATAAACAGTTAATAATATATCACGTGAACATAATTAAATCATGAACACCATTTAAAATACTAACTAAAATAATTACGTAAATACTTATAATATATTTACGAGCGTTAAGTTTACGATAAACGACACGTTAAAAGAAACAGAAACACGTTAAACACGAGCACGTTTAACCACGAACGAACACGAAACATCGGGACACGAGAAAGGTACGGGTACCCCATGTGGGGCCCCCATACCCACGGCACACATGCATGAAATGGGCTTAGCCCATGGACTTTTCAAGTAAAGGGGGGTAAAGTGTTAAACTTGTTTTCACTTTTCATTTTACAAGAAATAAACTAAAAACCCTAAAAATAGTTTTCTCCTCTCCTTTTTGCTCTCCTTGTGCCGCCACCCTTACACCACCATAAGAGGGTGTTTGATTGATTTTGATCTTAAAAACAAGTGTTAGAATACGTGTTTGTTCATCCTTTTTCCAAGCTACATAGTGGTATACCTTTCTAACCCTTCCTTTTAATTCTTTTTAATTCTTTTAATCTTTGATTATTTTCATGAACATGTTATTATTTTTCTTATGAAAACAAGATAATTAATCATTGATCTAACATGTTTTGGTATTAAATAAAATCAAGGAATGATTTAAAGGGGTGTTGTTTCTAGCCGCCTAGCAAAACAAACCCGAGGGGGGTTTGGTTTGCTATTGCCGCCACCACCAAGACCACAATTGGTCTTGGTTGGCTCATGTGGGACCCACGGCAGCAAGGGGACACGTGTGCCCCGGGTTTGGCCCGGGGTACGGTGTCGAATTCATACCCGATTCATGGTTCGTTGGTTAAAATCATGATCTATGTTACATGTAATTTTTATGAATCATGAACTTAAGATATAATTAATTAATAACATGAAATATTAATTAAATCATGACTTAGGTTATTTTAATTATTAGTTTATCATGACATTAATTTAACCTAAGTATTTTATGTTATAAGTTATAATTAATTAATTATTAAAACATGCCTATAATTAATTAATTTAGACATGACTTAGGTTATATTATTATTAATAATAATACACATTTTAACCTAAGTATTTTCATTTCATTTTAATTATACATGTTATACTTTAATTAAAATGCTTAACCTATAGTTTAATTAAAATACATGAAATAATAATTAAACTATACACTATATCGTATGACTTAAGAATAAGCTTATAACACTTAGACTTACATGTTAGCTTATGAAATCAGCTTAATTCTAATTATGGAAACTTCTATTTATAGAAACTTAATTAAATAAGGCAGCTAATCTAATTATGGAAACCTTCTATATATGGAAACTTATTTAATTAAGGCAGCTGATCTATTTTTGGAAACTTTCTATTTTTAGAAACTAATCTATTTTAGGCAGTAAATTCTATTTTTGGAAACTTTCTATTTTTGGAAACTTTCTATTTTTGGAAACTTTCTATTTTTGGTAACTTTCTATTTTTGGAAACTTTCTATTTTTGGAAACTTTCTATTTTTGGAAACTTTCTATTTTTGGAAACCTGCTATTTTTGGAAAGTTACTTATTATTACACAGTAAGTATATTAATGCATGAAACAACAGTAATACTTAATCAGATTAATCAGAATACTAGATAAACACAGTTTAAGGCTTTAAACAGTGAACCATGACCTAAAACATACCAAATCAGCTATAACAAGACACAGAACCCAGTACGTAATCAGTGAATCGATACTTATACACGTGTGTATTCATGTAGCGTTAGTGATCCAGAAGTAGGAGTCTTTCTTCCGTTCATTCACTGGACTTGAGGTACGGATTCTCGTCCTTTCAGTATGGACATTCCTTCCTTATTAGGATTTCCCCGTATGCAGCCAACTGTTTTCCCCAGCATTTGTTTTATTGTTTTGAACTGCTTATGTTAATTTAGCATAAACTATAGCCATATACA
The DNA here is from genome assembly GCA_025667525.1 of Glebionis coronaria. NCBI lineage: Eukaryota > Viridiplantae > Streptophyta > Magnoliopsida > Asterales > Asteraceae > Glebionis > Glebionis coronaria. The sequence goes on along the minus strand of CM046875.1, from coordinate 706,110,975 downwards.
AGCATGACCAGTTTCACCTAGTTATGGAGGTACCATAACCATAGCATTGGAGGCACCGATGTTATGACTTCCCCACGGCGGAGTGATTGCTCGTGGCGTCCCTTTTCAGTTTGGCCATATTATTATATCAGGTGGGGCGTATGGGTGCATCCTAGTTACATGTTTTATTCAGTTTATCATGGTGAATGTGGTGTGTGCCTTGCACCCTTCACAAGGAGTTGATCCCTCCTACCCAAATCAGTATATCAATTAGAGGCATCCCCTCTAATCAGCATGATGAGGTCACCCCTCCAAGTATTCATGCACGTGACCTTTTCATGACCTATATGGGCTATGGTATATTTATGTTAAAACAGTTTTCACAAGAGAGACATAAGGCTTTTCAAACTATAAAACCAGTTTTCTTGATACTTAACCAGTTTTCTCAGAACTTAGTCTTCCGCTGTTATATGTTACATGCTTATCCTATTCATGCTATATTGTACATCCGTGCACTGAGCGTCTTGCTCAGCCGTTACTTTCCTTTCCATGTCCCAAAACGGCAGGTACCCAAGACTCGAGCATTTGGAGGACGTGCATAGGATGGAAGCTGCCAGAGACTTCTTTTCCTTTTTGCCTTCATATAGTTATGCTTGTTTAGTCTTTATTCAGTTCATTTCCTTTATTTATGTTTTGGGCTTATGTTTGGGAACCGATGTTTGATTCCGGTTTTCCCTATGGTCATGTATGTTTTACTACATATCACCTTGCATGCTTTGATGACACGCCATAATCACGCGTGACATTCCATTTATAGAAATGGGGTGTTACACGAAGAATATTATTAATACTAAATGCAAATATGTAGTGATCAGCTTGTAAAGTCTTATTTTTTTTTATTTTTTTAATTACTACCATAATCAGGTATAAGATCCATATCTTAGGGAGCAAATAAGTTCCATTGCTTATTCTGTGTGAAGCTTTCATATATGATCATCCAGCCAAGATCCATACCGAGATTCCGATAAAATGATTGCACATGTTTATCTTTCCAATAGCATACTCAAAAGAATCATCGAAAAATAACTTCACACACCGTGATATTTTCGTATTACTCAAGTCATTAAGGTTACCAGGTGTCTACACTTCAAGGCTTACTCAAAAGAAATATTGATTTGGGTTTTTGATCGATTTTTCCATCTTCTACTCACCACCACACACACGATTGTATTCACTTTCTTCACTGATTACTTCACCCCCAAATATACATCTCCCAAATTATAGATATAATCACTTATTTTTTATCACATTTTTTTTTGTTTTGGAGTCTATGATTTGTTGATTTATTTTTAAAGGATATGATTGGTTTTCACTAATTTTGTTACTGATTGTCGTAGTGGTTGAATCAATGAAAGGTTTTGATCTCATTTCGTGGCTTTTAAATAGGTTGTGATGATGGTCTTAGACCCTGTTTTGGCGGGTTTGAGTAACTACTGGATTATGCGCAGCTTGGCGAGGTTGTAAATATCTGTTTGTATTACGGATGGGCGTAACGGTATTTTGCCAAGGCGACCTTTTTAGGTTGTCGGCTTACCACCTGCTTTGCATTCCGTGCGTATGAACTACTTTCAACTTGCTATATAAGCCAAGTCGGATAAGCTCATATGCTGCTAAATAAGCATATTGTGACATAAGCATGAATTGTTTCTGGTGGTATATGTTGTTAGGGGCATTCATGATTTAAACGGGTTCAGAACAGATGGGATTCCCCGTGGTTTTCATGCCGCATGCATTTTAGAACCTGAGAAAGGCCGTGTATTTGGTTTATAGCAGGTTCTACTTATTGCTATTTAGTTTGTTATTGTTTCTACTTAAAATCAAGGATTATGGTTTGCCATTTCTTATACTTTGGTTTTGGGCTTAAGTTACATAAGATCAATCTTATGATGCTGAATTGTGGTTTGGTATGCTTATGTCATCAATTGCTAATTATTATAGCGCTATTTTTTCATGATTGACTGTCGCTTAGCTTTATGATACTTATTTGTAGTGGTACACGTTGTAAACGGCGATAATGCTTTTGAATGATGGTTTTCATTGGTATTCATCTAGGCCACCAGGCCTTTCGTTGCCACTATATATGCCGGGTAGCGAACCATTCGTTGCCGCTATATATGCTGGCTGCGGATGATGGTGTTGTTGTTTGTATGCATTTATACCATGGAAACTAAAATAAGTTGCTGGACCGTGTTGTGAAGGCTGTGATCAGTAGCATTGTCTTTGATCAAGCAGAGTTTACCATAGTTTTGGCGGGGTAACTCACTTAAGTTGCAGCCATGCCTTATCCACATTATATTATAAGCGATGTTTGTATCGTTGCCTTACCGATGTTCATGGTGGTACTGCGTTGATGATAATAGAGGCTTTTCTTATATAAAGCGTTAACTTTGGATTTGGGAGTCATGGCTTACGAATTGAAAATAACATGACTTGCTGGAATGTGCAACTATATTGGCGATGATGAAATGTATGCGTATGGAATGTTCTGGCAAAGGTCGTTTGCCAGGGCCCGTATCTTGGCGGGGCGACCATTTGGTCGCAGCCATGGCGGCTTTCTCGGTACGCCTTCCATACCTCCATATCTGAGCCTCTAATGCTATGGGTTACCTCATCGTTTCTACCCGTTGATCTGCTCCATTTCATTACCCGATCTCATTAGTCACCACCGGTCAGCGAGCTTTCAGGTACTACACAATTTAGAGGTTTATTCTCATTACTTAGCAGTTGGATATTAGTTCAAACATTGATTATTGCCTTCTAAAACCATCAATTTTAGGGTAATAAGAAAAAGTCACTGATTATTCACGAGCTTTAATCAAAAGAATAGCATTTCAACTTTTAGTGAATTCATGCTTTCTTTTAACGATTACAAGAAAACGTCTAGCATATATCCTTGATTTTATTTTGCAAATCCTCGATTTCTTTACGGATGGAATGATAGTCAGTGAGAATATGGTCGACGTTTATTTTGCAGCATCAGACGAGGAAGACCTCAGACTCACTGCTACATCGAAGTCTATTTCATATGCCATATCAAAGCTCTAAGATAAACTTGTTCTCCTCCTCATGGAGTTGATAGCTTCTAAGTTGTGATGACTAATGCTAAAAGAATAACCAGGTACAACAATTGTAATAAGTATGACATTTTGTCCAATCCAAGATTCTGATTTGAAGTAGTGTCCACAAACTTTCTCAACCCAATCTAGTAGCACAGTAAGTCTTTGCCCATTTTTAGGTATTTTGCCTAATTCATTTGCTTTTATAGTGTATAATGCCATTGTATTGTTTCACTTTGCCATTAGTTGTAAAACTGAGTTGGTATTTTACCTCGAAACTAATATGCATTACCCACTGCATATCAAGTTATGAGATTTAACGCACTACATAAGCTGATAGAACAATTTTGATAGAACTTTATATTTTTTTCTTAATACCGATCTTAATCCTTTTCTATAGGAACATCAGCACCATTGTATGTTGATTGCTGAAGCTCAATGTTATGGCACCGTAACCATTTAACGAATTATTTCACGACATGGCCAGCAAAGCAGGGTATATATCGACCTTTTAGTTGAGCTAATATCGATCCTAGCGTGACGGTTAGTTGAAGTATTATCTATAGTTATTGTTTATGATTTATATACAGACAATAAGGTTTGTTTGGACTGAATGGTTGTTGGAAATCAAGTCTTTTCACCTCAATTTGAATCTTTGAACTTCGTATTCCTGTATAACATTCATTACCATACAAGCTACTAAAATTGCACAGCAACAACAATGTCACAAAGTAATGTGAAAAACACGTCATTGTTAGATCTTAAAAATTATGCACGTACTTACTATTATTGAGTATTACAGTATCATTTTTTTAAGTAATCCTATGCATTGACTTTGAATTATTTTATGGCCATCTTTGTGTCTAAAGGTGATTGTTAAATCACCCATGTGCAACGTAAGATAAAGAATAATAATAGGTAAAAGAAGAAGCCATTTGTAGCAGCACCAATTGTGGTGGAACCAACGTTACCCATTCATAGCAGTAGCAGTTACAGTTCCTACGGCAATTGTTGTGGAACCAACGTGTGGCTCTGTTACGAAACACTATGAGATAACAAATCCGACGATGTTGGTTGCTATCCGTGGAAATCCTCCGCTGTGAGTTTTTTTTTTAGTTTCTTATGTATTTTTTTAAATACCGAAGTCCCGAAAACCAACTCAAAAATCCCCGCGGCGAAGCGCGGGCATTAATACTATTAACGTTCATACAAGATAAAAGGTAATTGACTTATAAATTAATGCAGTGAGTTTCTGAAACCATCAACAAATATTATCTTATGTGTCACTCTTAGATATCAGCTAGAATTTGACAACAAATTTGTTGTAACCCGAGCATTAATTGGGAGCTAAGAAAGTTTAACCACTTTAGAGAAATATAAGCTGATATCATGGAACAACGCCTAATGGCAAAAATGTTTGTGACTAACACTGCAAAGCGTGTGAGGCCAAGTTCAATTTCAGCAAGGTGTAAACAACTTTGAGAGGCCACGCTAACTTCCTGGAAAGGAAGGGCTTTACCTAGTTTATGTTTGTATGACAGTGGGCTAAAACCCCGTAAATTAGTCGGTTAATGTGTCAGAAATCACGGTTAAAAAACAAAAGAAAAAAAGATATCATGGCAATTTATAACGGAACTGTGGCCTGCCATAATAATAGAAAAATCATGAGTAGTAAATCCATAGTGGATTAGATCTTTATTAGATCTTTACTAACAAATGAGACAAGTTGCATTGCATATTCTGTGAGAAGCTTTCATTTTGATCATTCACCGAAGATCCATAACAAGATTCTGATAAAATGATGCACATGTTTGTTTTTCCAATGGCATACTCAAAAGAGTCAACGAAAAATTAAATTCACACACCGTGATATTTTCGTATTACTCAAGTCATTAAGGTTACCAGTTATCAACACTTCAAGGCTTTACAACCCGGTGCAAAAGTCACAAAAAAACCATATGTTGCACTCTCGATAGGAGCTCTAGTGTAGTGAGTGTAAAATATTGAATATATTTTATTGATTGAATGCCCCAATTACATAACATAACATATATATTTATAACAAATACGTACCTTTAAAAATAAGCAATCTTAACTCAAATGGACCCAAACTCACAATCGGGCCGGGCTCTAACCTAGCCGTCTAACACTCCCCCTAGTTTGAACGGTAGCTTTGCGAACGGACAAACTGGAATGAAGATTGAAATCATCTTCTTTTCTTCATCTTATTTTACATGGTATCAGAGCCAATTTAGATCCAACAACAAAAATTTTCTCAACCTCCGGTCATCGGCCTACATGCCGGTGATCCGGAGGGATCCTCGTAATTTTTCAGTTTTATTGTTTTTCTTTTATTAAGATTTTCTCTTTCTTTTCGAATGCATAAACCCTAAACACTAGCCGTCAAAACAAAATTTATGTTAAATCACCTTTGATCAACTATTTTTTTTCTTCATCTATTTGTGTTCGTTATCGAACATCATTGTCGTTTACAACAAAAGATGATCATCAAATTGCCGCTCCCTTCGAAATGCAAAACATGTCGCGCAAAGGATGATACCGCAAGCAATAAGCAACTATGCCGCCAAAAACAATTATACTTCGCAAAAAAAAGATGACGAAAAGAAGAGTTGCTTTCAACATTCATTCCAGTATGTCCGTCCGGAAAGACTGCCCCTCAAACTGCGGGGGGGAGTGTTAGACGTATTGATTAGGGACCCAAGCTATTGTGGGTTTGAGGTCCATTAGGTTTAGGGTTTAGCTTATGTTGATTATTGTCAAAGCTATGTATTTAGTATAAATATATATGCTCGCTCATGTTTAAGTCATTAAATCAATAAAACCCTTTTGTTATATTACAATGACGGCCTTAGTAGTAAGAGTTGAATCGAGGCTTGGAAGCCACATAAACTTGACGAGAGAACTTGATATCCCCAAACTGTTGAGCCGGTATTTCACGGTGGTCAATGGATCCGGTCGTAGCATGCTCAGTCCCAACCACAAACATGCTTTTCTTTGTACCTCTGCATCACAGAGGTGTTGGTCAGTGGCTTAAGAACGTGGTATAAAGTCCCACCGAGTGTCTCACGATCACTAACGTCATCTTTGACATCAGGGACCGAACCAGGAGACAAAACAACCAAGTGCACTTCTAATATATTAAACAATTAATGCTACAAACAAAGTTTTTAGGGACCAGATGCATTTAACAAAAATCTAACAAAAATTAAAGTTAATTAATAAATTTAACATTATGCAACAAAAAATCCATGGATGTCCCGAACCCCCGAACCCACCCTAGTTCCGTCTAAGATATTACTCCAATGTCACTACGTGAATGTGCAACAAGAAAATATTGACATGTATGCAACATTTGTATTACCAAGTTGCGGAGTACAATAATACTTAGGCTCTGGTTGTTTATAGCATATGTAATAAAGAAACGGAATTGTTTTATGATAAATATGTTTGGTTTACATTAGTGTATGACAATAGGAATTAAAAAATCAAAGAAATACGTAGAACCATTCTTCATTTACGACACTCGAACCTCGTTTGATACGGTATCAGAAATACGAAATAAGGTAAAGAAAATCGGTATGGACCGGTACCAAATCAGGAAATTCTCGAAAAAACAGGAAAAACCCGGTTTCCCGTTACCGGTACCCATACCCTTACCGATATCCGAATCTTGTTCAGTACGATACCGATACCACTAGTTTATATTCGCGAAAAATCAGTACCACGAATTCGGTACGAAATCCATATGGTACCAATACCGTGCTCATCTCTAATTGGGCACCTTTTGTCGCTCATTCTATGTTGAATTTTTTCCAGACACTTCTTTTAAAATTCTAGTGATTTGTTTTTTAATTTTTTCACAAGCTTATTTTTTCAAAAAAAAAAATACTATGTCGTTTAAGATCTAAAAGATAGAAACAAATTATATTAATTGAGAGTCACCACTTTTTTTGTTTGGCGAATGAGATTGACTTTCCGAGTTCTTGAAATTTTATTCTTCTTTTTTGTTATACAACGAGGATATCTGATGATTCATGTGACAAAATAGTCATTTTCTATGTAAATAAATTATTTGTTAATTTAACTTTTTTTGACATCTTTTGAATGGTGATAAAATATCACTTACAGCTTTTTATTAAATTTCTACATGCAAGAACGAAGATGATTTATGTGGCTACTAGCCTACTAATATAAGAACGAGATGATGAAACTAATATGAAGATGAGAAAAACCTTTTTCTTCCATCTTTTTTTTCTAGTTAGGTTTGACAATAACACCGATAAAATGTTACCTATATATTATAAGTTAATCCAAACGGCAGATATGAAAATGATATACCTATTATCATTCCACCTTATATCGTTACCTAACCCATTGTGATTCATGCGAGCAAACAAAACACGCCCTTAAAGGTAAACTTTAAGTTGTAAAGTCTAACCCAACACCTTATTTTACCTCCTTGAATAAAATTATCTATCCATTTTTTGGAAAGTCTTACGTAAGAGGACTGGACAAGTCCAAACTCACAAACTAGCATGAGCTTGACCGATCCAGATCAAACGTATTCGGTGAGGTCTTCGGTCTGGTTTTACACATAACCAGTTAATTTGTTTTGTTAAACCGAACCGATCATTGTAGCGGAGCGAATTGGATTGCACACATTTCGATCCGGTTTTTATCCGGTGTTTGGGTCAAATCGATTTTGATTCGGTCGTTATTCAAGAACGATGAAATACACTATGACATACCTCTGGCGTAAAGTTATAAGACCTTTGATGAATACATTGCATTTATTCGGGTAACAAAGAGAAACAATCCATCAGGTATTACGTGTTTCATTGAGTTGAGATGCCGATAAACTATTTTTATTTGGGCTTTTAATTTCCTGAATTTATTCACTTTATCTAGAGATAACATGAAAATAAATTCTTTTTTGTGAACTCATAATTACGCTGTTTAGTTAGATGTACATCACTTAGGGGGTGTTTGATAACTACTGTGTGATACAATTCAGCACTGATTATCTAAAAATGAGTCGGTCAGCATGTTTGATAAATTAAAACGTGACCACTGAATGAAAAATTGCACGCTGAGTGATTTTGCAAAATATGTAAACAAAATGATTCAGGTTGTGTTTGATAAAGACTTAAAAAGTCTTAATTGGAAAATTAGTAAGTAAATTAAGTTATAAAAGGTTTGTTTGTTTTGTGCTTAATATTAACACATGACTTTCTAGGAAAAGCTATGAAAGGGAGGGTCTTCATATTAAGTCTATAACTTAATTTATAATTTTACATATTTACCCTATAACTTCTTCACATATAATCCCATGTAGGGGTGTAATCGAGTCGAGCCGAGCTCAAGCTTAGTAAGGCTTGAGCTTGGCTTGATATTAAAATTGTAGGCTTAACCTTGGCTTGATAGCTTGTCAAGCTTTACCAATTCAGGCTTGAGCTTGGCTTGATAAAAGCTTGAGTTTAGCTTAAAAAGCTTGAATGTGTATAAATTTAATTTTTTTATAATAAAACTCATCAATAAACATATGTATAAAATAAAATAAAACAAAATTCATTACTTAAAACAAAGTTGATTTATTTAACACTAATAAAACCAATAACAAAAATATCGTACAATCTTGGTTTCAAAATGTGTTTTGCACTCTAACACGATTAAGGTCCCAAAAGCCATTGCATGGTGTGAATCCGAGCACAATTTAGACACGTTGCGTTTAGTATTAAAAAGAGTAAAAAAAATATTTATACACATATTGTATTCCACCAAGTTCGAGTAAATGCAATAATAGAATGTACAAAAATAAATCATTTAAAAATACAAAGAACTAAAATATAAATATAATTAGAGTTAAAAGTACTTCTAAAATATATTATTTATTTACGAAATTAACCCTTAAAATTAGGTTAGTACTCAAATTACAATTTGTTGCTTATATAAATTTATCATAAAAACATATTTTTAACAGAGCTTGAAAAAGCTTGATAAGAACTCGAGCCGAGCTATCAAAAGCTTGAGCTTGAGCTTAATATAGTTTCGAGCTATTTTTTGGGCTTGAGCTTGATAAAAACTTGGCTTAATCGAGCCAAACTCGAGCACGAGTTACTCGATAAAAGCTTAGCTTGATTACACCCATAATCCCATACAACTTCTTTTTAAGGTATGAAAGTAAATTCTTTTTTAATTTAGACACTCTATTTCGCATATAAAACAAACAACTATATATTCATTTAGAAAAAAAAAACATCATATGTCCATACAAAAACTTTAATTTTATAGGGTTTAATAGAAAAAGTAAACAAAGAGGCCTTACCCAAATATCCTTTATGTTTGTACTTTAATACTTTCAATTATTAAATTCATAAAAATATTGTGATGGTCTCGATAGAATCACAACATCATTACTTTTATATGATTAAATATAGTATAAAATTGGGCCAACTCATGTTTTTATGATGTTTGTTGTTTTAGGATGAGTTTCTTTTTAGTTTTGTACTAGTTATAAAACCCGTGCACGCACGGGGTTTAAACATAATAAATTTTTTTTAATTATTAGGTTTAGTTATTTTTATTTGTATCATTTACTAAATGTATGTTCAATAGCATGTTATTCAGATCACTTTTAACTATTTTTTTATTTATGAATCTATTACTTTCACCCACATATTTTCTTTTCTAACTATTATTTTTATTTATGAATCTATTACTTTCACCCTCATATTTTCTTTTCTATACGTTAGCGGTTCTTATTAACATACAAAAAAAGCATGCAACCATTTTCATTTTGATGAATGATGACACCTTTACAAAATGTATATTGTATCTGATAGTTTGATTGTAATTGCTTTTTCAAGACGTTCTTTCCATTTGATGATCTCTCTTAACTATTTGTTGGACTTTTAAAGTTATTATGTCTTAGTTTTTGTATAAATAAAATTTGTTTTATAAAGTTTTTTTAAGTGAAAAGAAGATGAAGTTAATGACACAAAGTGATAATGTCTCGTTGGCCAATAGTGATTATACAAATTACCTTTCCGCCATCTTGTTAATCACCACCCATAGATTGAGTTTCTGTTTCATTTTGTTTCAACAAAAATAGAGCAAAACTTTTGGTATTTTGTTTCAACAAAAATAGAGCAAAACTTTTGGTAATGCTATTCTGTGTTGTTAGTTATACTGACTATGACCTATAACATCAATGCAAAGTTGCAAACAATAACAAAAATCATTTTCTAACATAGCTATAATATTTTAAAAACAAAACCAAAAATCAAAATTCCTATTGATTTATATATGCTTAGAATATCATATTTGTCATTTTTATCATCGCCTAACAGAAAATCCAACCTGGATTTTCTAGCTTTTAGGAGCAAATTTTCTCGACTACCAATATTTGTTGTCCATCAAGTGATTTACTTGTACATGGTTAAGCAAGAAAAAAGCATCATAATATGCTCTTGCAACCTATGCATCCTAATGAAAAAAGAAACAGACTCAAACTCACCAGCACTTCAATTCCTTATATTCTATGTATGTCATCTTCCAAACACCCCTATCAAAATTATAACTATTGGCCATTTGTATAACTAAGTTAAAAGCCTAAAATTATACATCTAACTGGATTAAAAAACACAGATGAACTACATATGCTAATGAAGAAATTAGCAAATCTTTATAATAAATAGAGCAATCGGCACATACCATATCACCATATTTAACAATTTATATAAGTAATGTCATTGAGCAAAACTGGTAGTACTCCATATGAAGCTAACCACAAGTCTCCCAAAACGCTTTCAGCAAGAAAGTAACCAAAAAAAGTACTACTTCTGCTTTTAATATGAAAAAATGTACATAGTAAAAAACATTTAATATCTCAAGAATATAAAGTGCTTATAAAGAAGTTGACACAATAACTGAGAGACTTAATTACTCGAAAGGAATCCAAATGAAAATAAACTTGAACGCAGGTGATTAGTTACCAACAAAAAATTCACAATTACATGCATTTCAGTCTGTTCATATAAGTCGAATTGGATTAAAAGAAGTAACTGCATACATATTCCAATCTTTGTACCTAGATATTATTAAGGAAGAATTAAGGTTTGTAAGGGAATAAATAAAATAAATATTTCTTATTTAGGTAACATTACGGTCCATTGCACGGGTAACGTTCTGTTTGAGATAGATATATTAAATGAGCCACGTTACTACCTCCATCTCATAAATATTGCACATGTGACTATAGATGCAATGTCATGGTACATCATATAATACTCTGCAAGATAGCATACTACAGAGCTCTGCGTGCACATGGAGATAAGACATCTAAGCTAAATATTAATGTTTGTTTGTGCATATTAGTAAAAAATATATGATCTAAGTCGTTATCCAGGAAAAAGTAGACATACGCTGCAAGGATGCAAGCTGGATCTCAAGAACAAATGTTATTACAGAATCCCTATTCTTTCCCTGTGATTAGGAAAAAAGCCCATTCAAATTTTGAGAAAGTTAATGTAGATAACTACGTCTATGAAAGGGTGGGATTATCATAAACTAATGTAAGTGGAGACTTCTGCTTGTAAAACTCGGGTGTGAGAACAAAGTAACCCTATAAAGTCAACCCTATCCGAGTTATTCCGAAATAAACAACTTAGCGTCTCAGCCTATCAATCACACAATTAAACTTAGGTTCAAACTAATCAAAACATGAAACCAAAAGCTCTACATTTTTTTATCTAAATCTAAAGTACCTGATTATATTCTTCTCCTTATTCTTTTCTAATAATGTTTTTGGCTTATGCATATTTCAATATTTTAGCCTGCAAATATGCATATAAGTATTCCAAAAGTTATATAAAATAAGAATTACCTTATGGTCGCGGCACGAATAGGAGCTATGACATCTCTATGCGCTACCTTCTACCTTCCAAAGATGGCTCGCTAAAAAACGACTCAGAAATAAGACCTGGTGCACCATATCCTATGCTTTTATCTAGTTACTGGTTCTTTGTTGAGGTTCTGAGTGATGGTATCACATTTCTTCCCAAATATGACGATGCTAGAACACTCCAAATTATTGTACCATTCGCTGTTATAGATCTTGCAGAGGAGACCAAAACAATGACGATAGTTGTAAACCACCAATCTACATTTTGGACGTAATAGCCATATTATTACTAAAAGGTGGCTAAAAGAAGCTTCGACGATATATGCATTAAGGTGGCTAAAAGAAGCTTCGACGATATATGCATTGTTACTACTGCTGCTACCAATCAAGAATGAGAAGGTTATAATTCAAGATAATATACCTGCTAATGATGTCATGTAATTACAACAGTTTTGATGTTAACCAATAGCAACTCAAAACGGTTACTTAATCTTAAAACATAAATGTCTATTTTATAAAAAAAAGTGTAGTACCTCTCCAATCTGCTTCAATTAGATAATGTGGCGACGCATATCGTGTCTGATTCTCCTCATAATCCTCTACTTTCATCCCCATGAAAATCCTCGTTCCTTCATAGCAAATGTGGTATTCCACTTTTCGATTATAAGCCTGACTTTTAAGCTGTTCCTAAAACCAGAATAAAGCGCCACAATATTTACAACGTTTATTGCAGTCACCCAGTTCCATATATGGCGACGAATAACTTGAAGTGTGTAGTGAATAGAGTGTTATTAAAATGCAAGAAATCTAAAAACTAAAGTACGTAAGAAATGAATTTACCTTGATTCTGGAATTTCAGTGTTCACATTTTGAGGACTTACATGGTCTCTAGGAATCGGGATGCTTGAGTGGTCTCACATCAAGCGCCTTCTCACGTTTCTATCAGGAAGAATGTATTGTGTATTGGCTCCTAATTCCCAAAAACATAAAGAAAAAAAGAAGTGCACTATAACATTCGATTAATTTCAAAATTGATTAGTGACATAAGACGAATGCAATTAGACGCGGTTATAATTGAATTTTCTAATCAGTTTGATTTGAGTTGAAAGTTTGCCTTTACGCGCTTATCATGTGATTCAAAGGCTTTCTCCTTCTGTTCTTGTTATATAACTTGTTGCATATGTTTACTTGTTGCATATGTTCTAGGAATCACAATGGTATATGGATTTTTGGTGGGGTTGTTTGGGTGTGCTTATTTATATCTCTTGTTAAGGGATAAGAAGTTAAAAAAACCCTCGTTATTAGCACATTAATACGCAGTCCAAAACAGCCTATTTATAAGTAACAGTTTCCTTACCAAATCCTAAACAGCCCTTATATCCTACGACAGAGAATGGAAATCATAAATAACCAAAAAAAGGGTAAAATTTAGTTACCATATATAAAGTATCATAGGAGATATCAGTGCAAAACAGTCACCTGAAATCATGAATCAAACTCTTCATTGAATACTCTACTATCCTGGTTTAGTAGCATCAGTAGTATTAACTGATGCAATATGAAAAGCACATTAATATGTACAAATATTACAATAACTGAAAGAAAGTTGTACTAATACACTGTTTTGAGGCCCTTTGACCCTTTATTAACTGTCATTTAAAATCACTTAAATTAACTACTATCATCTTCAGCCACCTCAAGGAAAGCTTGCAACTTTAAGGCTTTCTGATACTACAACATCCCATGAACTGTTAAAAATTAAACCTTTTTTCTATACTTTCATATGTGATATCTCCTATGATATGCATTACCTAAGCAGCATATTAAGTGACTTAAGAACTTTGCGCATGAGGTGTACAAACTGGAGTCTGCATTGGCAGCTACCCCAATTAGAACTACAGTACCAAGACAATCAAACTTACTTCAGGAGTAGAAAAGGTTGTTTTTATAGGTAACCGCGACTATGAAAGTGTACCTGCGGTCATGCTCGTTTAAGCTCATGCTCAAGATGGGTAAGTTTATGTCTATACTTTGTCGCTGCTTCGTGGTGTATAGTAAACAAAACACGACCATTGACAGCAGCCATTTTCACCTAATGTTTAGGCACAAAAGTTAGTATTGTTCAATAATAAATGCTAAATATTTTCTTATTCAATCTTGAGATTATATATCAGAAGTGCTTATAATTTAAATAAGCAGTTTAGCATAACCAACTTCACACAACTTACTATAAGCAGCTTAAGTAGGCCTCTACAATCACGTACGGTAGTCCTTCTACTCATATTTTCTTATTTAAACCTAAAATAAGCACCTAAAAAAATTACAACCCAACGTTTGGTGGTGCGTGAATCTTTTTGGGCAAAAATCTATACCAAAAATACATGTTTTGACCTGAAGCCATTGCAAAAGACGCACATTTTTTCACCAAAACTTTTTGTTATTCTGCTAGGTTGAAGAATCTAAGCTTCTGGGAGCTCAAGGTCTCTGTATGAAATGGCAATTAATCTTGCAATATATATCTCTGAAAATTGCAAATTGAATGAGCAAGTAGTAAAAAGAGAAAATACAGAATAATATACTTAACTGCATTTTTGTAGATTTTTATTCGCGAGTTGCAGTTTTTAAGAAAACATGGTTTTCTCAAATCAAACAGAGAAAAGATTGAGAGTACTTTTAATTCGTTTAGTGACAATTCTTTGTTGGAGTTAAGTAAAGAATTAAAAGGGTCATTCGATTTCAATAAAGACAAATGTAACTTTTGACAACCTTAAGCTTGTTTGATGATAGTGTAGTTTTTTTTTAGAATATGGTTTGAAGCTAGTGTTGGAAATCATGCAGGAAAAGGAGGATCGTGGAAATGCACAAAAGAACATGGAAATAGCAGAGAGGAAAAAACTTGAAGGCGAAATAGTGATACCTTGTTATAGTAATTGCCTACTGATTTTGAAAAACTTTTTTGTTTACAGAAAAGTCAAATATTGAATCACAAATCAAAGTTTCTAGAGCTGATAAAGAAGCATTGCTTCATGGCGCAAAGTCTGATCTGCAATTGAGACGTGATAAATGATCATTGGTCCATAATAGAAGATAACTTTGAAAAGCAGTGAGTACTAAACAACACATTCCTAATCAGCGTTCGATAAATACTTACAAACAATAGCAGATCTGTAAATAAGCCAATGATCATTTATGTTTCGGCTAACCGCGATATCTTTTCTTTCATGATAGATACAAATAGGTCATGTGTGATAGAAAAAACGAATATGAGATTTTGGATTTTTTTTCACTTACCGAGGAAAAGCTGGTGTCCTTTATTATCCATCAGCATCGGCAAGTAACCTCAAGAATAATCCCATTGGGAAACACTTCTTTTACTTTTCAGTAGTCGGGCAATGGGGATGGTTTCATCGTATTCGACAATCTCCTTAGCTTCTGTTCGAACCAAGAACAACCCGTTCAAGATAAAAACTTCCTATTCATTCAATATCTGAAAAAACTGGTAATAATAATTGAAAGAAATTCAGAAGGAAGTATAAATAATTTGATACAATACCTTTTTTTATGGAAGATTAGCCATGATTGCTAACAAAGAATTGATAAAATGGGGAGTGTTTGGTATCATATATCAAAGAGCTGTAAAACGATTAATCATATATGATTAAAACCAATGTAATTATGATATGATTCTAAAGCTTTTGAATAAAATAAAATATGGATGCTTTTGACATGTTCGGCCGCATTTCTTATAAGTAAAAAAAAGTCATTTGACACGTCCAATATGAAACACAACTCAAATTGACCCATCAGGAAATAAATAGGTCAAATTTATTATCGCTAGCTATGGGTGAAAGCATGTAGTAGAATGCATATATTTAAGTATTGACTTTTAATATATATACCCTAACTAATTGATACCACGATACTCAAAATGTCATACTTGTAAACTTTGCAACTGATATACTCTTATTGTTCTAAAACCCCGGTTAATAGCATAGTGGATACAATGCACTAAGTACTTTTTATTTGTCATCAAGTGTAGTGTGGCTGAATTTTCAACTTATTCATAAGCCCAAATCCATCATTTAAAAAAGATATATCAGTAGACTGCAAATCATACACACAATGGTTTTATAGGCACAAAATTTTATTTACCTGCGACAATCCATCTCCCGTTGTTGACATGTCAGTGATGCGCACATTATCTATTTCATGGATCGAACCATCCTGCTCCTTTGCGTAGTAATGAATCTTAGATGTCCACTTGGTGACAAATAAAAGTTCAAGATTATCATGAACGATTGGAGCAAAAACGTGTACTGAGATTTTTTGGACATACCATTATAGTTGGTGTCATATCTTTTAGAGGGCGTGATACCAAAAAAGTATTCAAGTTATTGTCAAATCTACAGACTTGTCAACACCCACTTCCTGCCTCAACCGCATCCACGCTCGCCAATTTCTCCTCTCCAGGGCCTAAAATTACCACCACGACCATGAACATTGCCACACATATTTGGCATATTACGCCCACCACCATTCCTTAAACCTTCGCGGCTATTCCTTGGCCTAGAAGACACAAACAAAAAAATATATACAATAAGGAAATATGTTAACATCAACAGAGTCTAGTCTTGCAAAATAGACAGTTACATCAAAGAAACAAAACAATGAACTTTCATGAGGTTCGTATCTGAACACACGATTAGCAAAAGCAGCAACTAATTCTCCACGACCGAATCCAGATCTGCAGGTAATAATAATAGTTTAACAAAGAGTACGTTGTTTTATTTATGCTAAAGTGCAGCTCAGAATCTCATATGCAAAAATTCTATAAAGCATTATATCAATGCCAGCAAGCTTGGACGGATTGTTGTTGGAATAATATTGATTCCAAAGTGATAGAACTTTCACTTTGATATTGAATTTCCCATTTGTCCGGGTTGATATTCAACCAAATAAAAGAGAAGCTGCTAGCAGGATGATGATAACTTTATTGCAATGAAACCAATAAGACCCAAAATACTCTTAGTGGCTATCTTTACTCTAAAATGCGCAGGTTTGATTGTTGACCAAAAAGACAGCTGACTTATAACTCCAAATACTCCTAGTTAAAATCGTTATAAATTGCTAACTTTTTTTATCCTTCAAGATGCATCATGATCATACTTTTTAACTGCAAATCCAACACATCACATAGAAACTTAGTGCATCTATCCCCACCCACAAAGAGTTTATGGCGCTGGACTATTATATTTTGGAAATCGAGATTATAAGTAGTTGTGGTGTCTAGTTGCACAAACTTTCCTATATGCCAAGTTTCCTCTTGGTCACTTGTATGCTTGCAGCAACCATTGAAATCTATAAATTTTTAAATATTTTAAGTTTGGCAGGTATGATTACTTTTATCATGGGTTGAGAACTAATATGAAATACTCGTATCTAAGTAACCTTTTTTTCCTATGTAAAACGTTTTCCAGCAAATCAATGTTTTAACATCACTATAGAAACTAAAATCCTATATCAAGGAGTGCAAATAAGAATGACATGTTACTAACCATCTAGGCAATCCTTGAATTAATACCGATAGGAAAGCAGTCTACATACACAAAAGGATAACGCATTGTGTTTGGTGCAACACTTATACGTAATTTACAATGAGTGAACTAAATCTTAACTGAAAAAGACAATTTTAATCAAATCGGATTATGAAATTATTACATGATATTTAACAATTAAACACACAAATCACACATATAGTTTTACGAAACAAATTGAAAAAAATTGATTAGAAAATCTGATCATATATTGTGATTTTATTCATCATAACATAGCAAACCCTAATTTAATTAATCCTTATTAATTACATGAATCATGACAGAATAATACCAATGGAGAGTACTCACCCAAAATTATAGAGGTGATTTTTCGGGAAAGAGTAGGCATTACTGTTGATCATATCCATTGATTGTTAGCTTCAATTTTGGTTTTCTTGTTCGTTAGATTTTGGATGAAAGATATATCTTTTGCTCAAAATTTAAAATTTTTGTTTTGACCTCTACATTATTGTAAATTTTCACCTAGTCTTAAAAGTCTTAAGAATGATTGTATCAGCCCTAAAGTTTATAATATTTCACCCGTTTTTTTAAAGTTTTGTTATTTTCATTTTTGACACATATACTTTTTATCATATATTTAACTTTCATAAAAAATAAAACGTAAATTATTATTTTTTTACTAAATTAAGGAATAATTAAACTTTTCAAAGGAATAAATTAAGTGATTATTTCCTACTAAGGAAAGAATCTCTTGGAAAAGTCCCTATTTTGAGTTTTGCTTTACAAAGAAAAAGATTACTTTTTTATATTTACATTTATTTTTACAAGATAAATTCCCGGTATAAGAAAATATTTTGTTTGTTTTTAAATCATACTGGAGCCACAAAAATAAAAAAAATGAACCGAACTAAAACTAACCGAAAATAAAATTTAGTTTTGGGTCATAATCGAACTGAATCAAATTATAAATTTGATTTTCAAAATGAATATAGGTTCGGTTGAATTTTAGTTCGATTCGATTTTTAGTTTAACAAAAATCTTTTTTACTTAAATAATTTGAACCGAATAAATCGAACAACTTGTGAACTGAACTGAAAGACACCCTACACTGGAGGTCAAAATGGTAATTGTACTTTATTCTGCATTGACATTCAGAATATATATAACAAATAGTTTTTTGATTCAAAATCATAATGACTCGGCATTTTTGAAATATTCAATACCTCTTCTTATTGAGCGCTAAATGATATTACATCCGTCACATATTAATAGTCTATATTACTATTTTGGAACGTCTCAAATTAATAGTCCAGTCCAAAAATAGATAAAAAATGTAGATTAAGTTTACCATATTACCCTCACTTGAGGGTATTATTACAAACAATAAAGAAGTTGTATATTAAATGGTTAAGGACAAAATTGTCATTGTGTAAAAAGTAAGAGAGAAAAAGCTGAAAAGTGATGTTTTTATTAATATGCGTGTTTTTGGTCAGTGGACTATTAATATGGGACGGAGAGAGTATAATTTATGAAACAACCCTTTAGTGATTTTTGAAAAAAAAAAGTTGATAGCTTATAATTGATACAGTTTTATCAAACAACTCTTAGTGATTTTTGAAAAAAAAAGTTGATAGCTGGTAGTTATGTTGTTAGGACCATTACATGGAAGTGTGTGCCGACTTAAACATAACCATATAATGAACCCAGCAACAATATACTTATAACAACATGTATAAACCATATACGCTAGTGTATATAAGGTTGAAAGAATTTGTTTATTTGATCCATGTGGGACTTAAAATACAATTTTAAAAAGGCAACTATGCTCAAAAAGCTGCACGAAAGACATGTGTTGCCGTAACGTATATTGTTGATGTTTCATCTTTTATAGCTATGTCGTTGGGTTAACACTCCGAGCAAAACTAACTCGTTTTATTTTGTATGTTTTAGAAATTCGAGGAATCCGTTTGCTCAGAAACATTTTAGAGAGAGAGAAAATATTGTTATACTTTGTGTAAATATTGTGTGAGGATACGTGTATAGTATATCTAAAAGGGAAAGAGAGGGTGTTGCAACGACTGAAAAATTTTGGAAATGACAAAAAATTTGGAAAAAAAAGTTTGATGATAAACAAAAGGGTATTTCCATAAATGACTATTTTACAATGTTACTTTCTGAAAATGGTCAAGTTTCCCAAATATAGTCAAGGCGACCGGGACAACCGAGACTATCCTCCCTGCGTGACACGTGTCCCGGTGCCTCGGTTGCCTCGGATGCATCGGTTGCCTCCGAATTCCAAAAATACACTAGGTCGCCTCGGATATCTCAGTTGCATCGGTTACCTTGGGCTATTTTAAAGACATTAAGATTTAGCTGACATTTTAACGACAACGTAATACAAAAAGGCTATTTTAAGAAAATCCCCTAAACAAAACTCGTCTTATAAACTAGATTATATAGCAATTCATGTTCTCATAAACCCCGGTAACAAAGAAACATACATTCCTGGTACCTTAAAGCTAAAAGCCGCTACATCCAAAATAATTTGAATCCTTTGATAAACCAACTAAGATGGCTCAGTTGGCCACGGAGGATTTTTTGGTATGTGAGTTCACTACCAACCTATAGGTTGTAAGTTAAAGGTTTGCTGAATGTATGTGTGAAATATAATATGAAATATATGATATAAGTTGTGAAAAGAAAATTGACGTTCTGAAAAAGTTTAAATCCATCAACAGTTTATAGGTTGGGCTTTAATATTCTTAGACCATGTTTATTGGTAACCCAAACCAATCGGTCGGAGGGTATAAGTCAAAAAAAACCAATATTATATTAAAAGAAACATATCAAAAGAAAGAGAGGGTCACGACCCGGTTGTTGTATGACTTTCAGATTGGTGAGCCAACCTGCCATTTGTTTGAACCCGCCGACAATACAACAACATCAGATAAGTTACATCCAGATTGTATATCCACATACACACATAACTTTTAAGATCAGCCTTGTAATCAAATTTGTTAAGGGATGTTTGGAGTTGTATATTTGACGTTTATTTGTGTAATCTTTTTAAGCAGCAAAGATTGCAAAAAACATCCAAGATGATAAAGTAAGGGGTGGTGCAAGTGAAGAGTGATGATGGCTACGTTTTTATGTGTGATAGTTTTTAGGGTAATATTTTTTGTTTAGGTTATATTTGGACTAATTAGTATTTTGGGCTGACATACTAAGTTAAGTGGACTCTATTATATACAAATTATATAAACAACTTCTTATTAGAATTTATTTAATATAGTTTAATATGAAATTTTGAGTAATTGAATAAATTTTAAATAAAATAAATGATTAAAAAATTGAAATTGATTGTATTTTTTGATTATATATGTGAAGAAGTAAAAATAAAATATTTTAACACAAGTTACAACTTACAACAAAATAAATGGTATCACTAGTGGTCCATAGGCCGTTTAATTGAGGAGATCAATTACACTATTGTTGTTGCAATAATATATAAATTCCCATTAAACATCTACATAAATTTATATTGCACCAACAATAGTATACTGATTCCAAAATTAAGGGAACAAAATATACTCCAAGTTATATAATCTAGCAAGAATTTACTTCTTTGATCCATGTGGGATGAAAAACTTAGTTTCGAGAAAGAAAAAAACAACAACTAAGCAAAGTGGCAAACAAAGACACATCTTGACGTAATGTATGATTTATGTTTTTTTTTATGAGCTAGCCATGTCTTGATGCAAGTGACGGCGGTCATATTTCCAATGTATGTCGTCCGGTAGATAGCGAACAACTAAAAAATGTAATTGTATGTATTTGTTTCTAATTCGATGGAGGGGTGTGGTGAAAAGAAACGGTTTCGGTGCTTCGGTTTACGCCACGACACCACCCTTTCTTCTTCGCAGGTTGTTCGCCATTTTGTGACGAGGAGAAAGACAATTGTTTTTACTTTTTTAAAAAAAAAAATTGAGTTTATGAGTGAAGGAGGTATCTTTGTAGGGCCAAAGTGGAGAAGAGAGTGAATGTCATGAGAAGGTATTTTTATGAGTTGATTTGTTATGGGGTGACGTTGAGATAATTAACAGCAGCGAAATCAAATGGAGAAAAGTTTCCTCTCTAATTTACTTCTTGCTCTAACTTTTTATGTGTTTTGTTATTCATCGTTTTGACTTGTATCGCGTATAACGTGTGAAACCCCATGGTTTCGAACATGGACCATTTAGAACAAACTGGAAAAAACAAGTGGCAAAGCTCGTAATGCATAGGAACTCTTCTTATGTGACCCAACTCATATTAGATTGGTGGTTATTTCTTAAAAAAATTTAGATGGAACACTATTTATATATTTATTAATTACAATATATTTTAACTATCTATAAATGATAAATATTTACATCTTAACTTTAACCCTAATTATTTAAAAAAAAACACGATGACACATAAAATGAGATATAGTTATCAAACTATTGCATATATTTGAAACACAAAGACCAACACTCCTTGATAGTAAAGTCACATGTCCAAAACTAGTCATGCTGGTTATTGTTTTTTAGATGAGATGTTTATAATTTGATTTTTGTTTTGTTTTAATGTGCTTAGTTTATTCACTTAAGAAATAAATACAAAAATAACATAAACTATTTAATACTTTGGCTTTTATATGCTTAACTAATCAATTACGAGTTGAGTTATTTTGCAACGTATTTTTTACTTGCAAATAAACGAACTAATTCTAGACATTCATTAATTAAGATTAAACACTGAAAAAAATTACAGAGGGGTCATTTTTGCTAAAATATCAAAAAAATTGTAAAAAACGGACGGAGAGATTAAAATTGTAAATTTTCCAAACTGATTTTTATCGACGGTGATATTGCACAAGTGATAAAACAATAAAATATCAGAACTGATAACATTATTTTATCACGAGCGATATTTCACTAATTAAAATCATTTCAAAAAATTTACTATTTTAGTCTATCCACCCGATTTTTGAAACTTTTAAACTTTTTGTGAAAAATAATGTCTCCGTGTTTTTTTAATCTTAAGTTAATCTTCACTTTTAGACATAAACATATAACTGACATAACAACAAAATACTCATCTCAAGATGCCAAAACAATATACCTATGTAGATAAGCTGGCAAGAATTTGCTTCAAACCGAACGTAACTTTACTGACAAAAATGTAAGTTTACTGAAGAAAACGTAAGTTTACAGACGAAAACGTAAGTTTACTCACGAAAACGTAAAATTACTGACGAAAACGTAAGTTTACTGGCGACAACGTAAGTATACTGACGAAAACGTAAGTTTACTGAGTTTACTGACGAAAATGTTTACTGACAAAAACGTATATTTAGTGATGAAAACGTAAAATTACTGACGAAAACGTAAGTTTACGGATGAAAACGTTAACTTACTGACGAAAACGTAAAACTAATGACGAAAACCTAAAATTACTGACGAAAACTAAGTTTATTGGCGAAAACGTAAAAATACTGTCAAAAACATAAAAATACTGTCAAAAACATAAATTTAGTGAAGAAAACGTTAAAATACTGAAGAAAAACGCTATAATGACGAAAACGCGAAAAAACTGACAAAACTTAATTTTTTTCAAAAGAAACGTAAAAAAAGTGACAAAAACGTAAAATAGGGTTAGAAAAAGATATGAGAATATGTTTTATTATTATTTGGGAAAAGAAATAGAAAAGTGTAAAATGGTCTTTTCTAGTTTTTTATATAAAAGTGGAGAATGAAAATTTCTCATTTTTTGAAAATTTTTGGAAAAAATTGCAACTAAACAAGTTTTCTATTTTTCTATTTTCAAATGAAATTTTTTCTAGAAAAATAGAAGATTTTTCTCCAACTAAACACACCCTTAGTTTTCCATATAAACAACTAGGCAAAAAAACTAAAAATGTTTGTTATTCATGTTCTTTGTATGATTGTATTTGTTTTTCTACTTGCCTTACGTATACGTTTTTTTAACAGCGATATTATTAATAAGCAAAACTAGCAAGATGCTAGGTTACATGGAAATGAGATATGGGTTTTTAAGCCAATCGTTCCAAGTGAACGCGACTTTACACCTAGCTTTACACCAAGAAAAGGAACTCGAAACTATAATATCAAACAAAATAACCTTCGAAGGCTTATCTCTGTCAAATAAGAGTCTGTTACGAAAACCCCATAAATGCCACCAAGTGACATAGAAAACGCCTTCCATCATACTTTTTAGGTGTGTAGGTCTTCGAATACTAATGAGCCACTCCAACCAATCTTCATATGAATCATACTCCACGTAATCAACATTCCACCATCGAGCGATTCTTTTGTGTATCTGATTGATCATATTACAGCGCATGAATAGATGAGTGGTAGTTTCGACCCCTTCGTCACATAAAGGACATAAAATAGAGTCTATCTCCATGCCTCGATGCGAAATATTATACCTGGTAGGAAGAGCATTAAGATTAATTTTCCATGCAAGAATGTTTACTTTGATCGGAACTAGCTTAACCCATCTGGTCTTAGAAGTCACGCTCGATGAACGCTTGTTATCAATCAATTTCCGCAACGAAGCTACAGAAAAGATGCCATCCCTGTTAAGATTCCAAATATATCTATCAACCTGAGGCACTAATTTAATACTCCTAACCACCTCAATCAGACCATCGAATTGTGCTTGTTCTGCTCCGCCCCTGATGCAGCGACGTAAAGAAGTATTAAGATCGGGTTCTTCCAGTTTGGAATGGATACTAACATCCTTACAGGTTTCAAGCGCGTATATTTTGGGAAAAACATCTTTCATCACACCTGCTTCACACAAATAATCCTTCCAGAAACGAGTAGTTTTCCCATCCCCCACCTTGATGTTACAGAATTCCAAAAAATCCACTCCGTAGTCTTTAAGTAATTTAAGCTCCTTTACTATCGTTAACCAACAAGACCTATGCGAACTGTTCAATTCCATACCGATTTTCCCTTCTTCCCCGTGAATGGATTTGATAACACGAGTCCATAGAGAAGCAGGATTAGTGAGGAATCTCCACACCCATTTGAGCATTAAATCCCGATTCATAGCGTACATGCTAGCTATACTGAGGCCTCCAAGATCTCTATCAGCAATGACGTTACTCCATTTGGTCCATGAAGTTTTCTTATTATTCTTATCATGGCCATTAAAAAACATACTACGAATGGACTCCAAATTTTTCAATACTTGCATAGGGGTTTTGAATATTGACATATGAAAAATAGGTATAGTACCTAAAACTGATTTTAACAGTGTGTACCTTCCACCAATAGAGAGAGCACCCCTTTTCCATTTGGACAGTCTATCATTAACTTTATCTATAACTTCTTGCCATGCTTCTATTCGGTTCATATTACCACCCACTTTAGTGCCTAAGTATTTAAAAGGAGTATGGAGGACCGAACAACCAAATTTGGAAGCAGCTTGTTTGACCTTTATATTCTCCTCATGGACACCCAAAATCTTGCTTTTGATCATGTTAATTTTAAGACCCGAGGCGCGCCGAAAACACTCCAAGACATTCATAAGCGTAACCAAATTACTATCGCACCACTTGCCCATAAACACCACGTCGTCCGCAAAAAACATATGGGAAATATTAAGCGATGAATTAAGATTAATACTCTTGAACATCCCTGCATCAACCACTCGCTGAAATGAAATGTGAAGCGTTTCCATGACAAGAATAAATAAGAAGGGGGACAATGAATCACCTTGTTTAAGACCTTTAGAAAATTGGAATTCCGTTGTAGGACAACCATTGATGAGGATAGATCCTTTATATGACCGCAAACAACTTTTGATCCAAAGACGCCATTTATTACCAAACCCGAATTTATCAAGGATCTCATCTAAATAATCCCATCTAACCGAGTCATAGGCTTTCTCGAAATCTACCTTAAAGATTAGGGCTCTTTTTTTCTTTAAAGAACACCATTGCATGATCTCTTGAAAAATAAAAGGACCTTCCATAATTTGTCTATTCGAAACAAATGCGGACTGAACTTCATGAATGAGATCACCAATAACGGAAACTAGCCTATTAGCCAAAATCTTCGTGATGATCTTATAAAGGCTGCCTGTAAAACCCGCATGCTTTTACCATGCATAGTACCTTAAGTTCGTACGTACTAGTTAAAAACTGTCCTAATATAGCATGATTACGATTACGTGTTAGGAGTTTATGTATTACGTACGTGTTAGAACACGATAAGTATTTTATTTGCACGATCACGTAATAATTATTTAGCAATAATTAATCACGAGCATACGATCACGAAATCACGAGCGTAATTAAAACACGAGCTATTATTAATTACGTATATATATTTAATACGAGCGTAATTAAATATATAAGAGTATGGTATTTACGTAACGAGATCATTTAAAACACGAACTTAATTAAACATAAACGAGTACTAAATAACAAGACACGAAACGAGTTACGGGAACCCCACGGGGGAGTCCCTACCCGCGGCTAAAACAAGGTAATGGGCCAAGCCCATTACCAATTTTACTAAGAGGGGGTTAAATAGATTTTTACTACTCAAAATTACTTTTACAGAAGATTTCAAGAAAACCTAAAATCTCCTTTTTCTCCTCTCTTTGTGCCGCCACCTTCAAATCACCAACAAGGTGATTCATTGATCTCGGATCTTGAAGTTTTATTGTTTGTTCGTGTTTGTTCTTCACCCTCTTGATCCACGAATACGGTAAAACCTTTTTTTTTACCTTTTTCTTTTTAATTAATCTTTTATTAATTATGAACACGTGATGTTTTTTATAAAAACACATTAATTAAACATAGATCTAACATGTTTTGATCATTAATTAATCAAAGGGTCGATCAAAGGGGTGTTTGTTTTGGGCCGCAAGGTACAACCGACCCCAAGGGGGTTCGGTTTGTTTTAGCCGACCACCACCAAGACCTTTTTGGTCTTGGTTGGTGCGTGTGGGTCCCACGGCAGCAAGGGGTACCCCGATTTGGGTCGGGGTACGGTGTTGTTTCATATCCGGTGCATGTTTTTAGGCTTAGATCCGGATCATGATTATGTTAGTTGTTTATGTTATAAACTTATGTTAAAAATTAAATTAATAAAAAGATGAGATTAATTTAATAACATGACTTAGGTTAATTAAATATTAATAATCATGAAATTATTTTTAACCTAAGTATTTATATTATTAAGACTTATAATTAATTAATTATTTAAAAACCATGGATATAATTAATTAATTAAACATGACTTAGGTTATATTATTAATATTAATAATACATATTTTAACCTAAGTATTTAATATATTTAATTAAAAACATGTCATACTTTAATTAAATATTATAACCTATAGTTTAATTAAATTACATGAAATAATTATTAAACTATATAATATATCATATGACTTAGGAAATAATCATGAAAACACTTAGGCTTATTTATTTAGCTTATTTAACCAGCTTATTTCTAATTATGGAAACTTTCTATTTTTAGAAACTTAATTAAATAAGGCAACTATTTTATTTATGGAAACCAGCTATTTTTAGAAACTTATTTATTTAAGGCAGCTAATCTATTTATGGAAACTTATTTATTTAAGGCAGCTAATCTATTTATGGAAACTTTCTATTTTTAGAAACTTATCTATTTTAAGCAGTAAATCTATTTTTGGAAACTTTCTATTTTTGGAAACTTTCTATTTTAGAAAACTTTCTATTTTTGGTAACTTTCTATTTTTGGAAACTTTCTATTTTTGGAAACTTTCTTTTTTAGGAAACCTTCTATTTTTGGAAAGTTACTTATTATTACACAGTAAGTATAATAACACATGAAATATCAGAAATACTTAATCAGATTGAACAGAATATAAGATTTAACACAGTTTAAGGCTTTAAACAGTGTAAAATAGTAAGAACACATAAAATAAGCTAAGACATGATATAAAACCAGCTATGTATGTAGTAAGCAGATACTTATTTCATGTACGTATTTATGTAGCACTAGTGTTTCGGAAGTAGGATTCTCGCAGTTCATCGTTCTCGTTCACTAGACATAAGGTACGGATTCCCGTCCTTTCAGTATGGACATTCTTTCCTTATTGGGATTTCCCTGTATGCAGCCAACTGTTTTCCCGTAGTATAAGTATGAGTTTGATTGCTTATGTTTTAAATATGATTACCTATAGCCATATACATGCATGACCAGTTTCACCTAGTTATGGAGGTACCATAACCATAACATTAGAGGCACTGATGTTATGACTTCACCACGGCGGAGTGATTGCTCGTGGCGTCCCTTCAGTTTTGGCCATTTATTTATATTTATCATGTGGGGCGTATGGGTGCATCCTAGTTACACGTTTTTATTCAGGATTTCATGGTGAATGTGGTGTGTGCCTTGCATCCTTCATAAGGAGTTGATCCCTTCTACCCATAAAACCAGTATATTAAATTAGAGGCAACCCCTCTAATTTGCATGATGAGGTCACCCCTCCAATTATTCATGCACGGTGGATTTTCATGACCTATATTGGCTAATGGTAAAATATGACAAACAGTTTTTATAAGATAAACATAAGACTTTCAAACTATAAACCAGTTTTATTAAGACTTAACCAGGTTACTCGAGACTTATTTTTCTTCCGCTGTTATTATGTTATATGCTTATCCTATTCATGCTTTATTGTACATCCGTGCACTGAGCGTATTGCTCAGCCGTTTTCCTTTTCTATGTTCCCAAAACGGACACTAAGAGTACGTGCATATGGACTGGAAGCTGTCTAGCCTTCTTTACATTATGCATTTCTTTTCTTTAAGATACTTATGCTTTGGACATTGTTTCGTCCTTATTCCTTACTATACTATGTTTGTGTGTGATGAGCTTTACTTTTGGACTACCGATGTTTGATTCCGATATTTTCCTTTATATGGTCAAGTAATGTTTAGACATTTTACCTTGTATGCTTTGATGACACGCCATAATTACTTTGATATTTCCATTTCCGAAATGGGGTGTTACACTGCCAATGAGGCTAATTGGCCTAAAATCTTTCACCATATTAGCGTTGAGGGTTTTCGGAATTAGCGCAATAAAAGAAGAGTTACACCCACTTGCAAATTCCCCCCTAAGAAAGAAATAATTAACAGCCGACACCACGTCCTCTTCAATAACGTCCCAAAATCTGCGATAAAATCCAAAAGTGAACTCGTCCGGTCCTGGCGATTTATCTACACCGTAATCCCAAACAGCCCGCTTAATTTCCTCGCGAGTAACAACCGCTTCTAATTCCTCTCGCTGATTAAGATTAAGAGAATTAGGAAAATCAAAATTAATAGAAATGCGATAATCATCGGCTTGTGTGAATCTCTCTCGAAAATGGTTAAGAAATTCACTTTTGACTGAGTTTGGTTCCTCAATCCACGTACCATTCTTCATGATCCCTCTTATGCTCATTTGATTTCTTTTTTTTATTAAGAATACCGTAAAAAAAACGCGAGTTTTCATCCCCTTCGACCGCGAGTTTTGCCTTTTGTAAGTTTTCAGCAGCAATCTCTTTGTTAAAGTTATAAATCGAATTAACAATCTCCATTCTCTTACAAACAACCTCATCTGTGCTCTTACCCGAATCAATCAGCTTGTCAATCTTTGACAAATCATCTTTAAGTTTTCTTAAACCAAGTCTCGAATTAGACGTGTTGCTAAAGTTCCATTCACGAATTTTTCCTTTAAGAAATTTGAGTTTCTTTATAAACTTTCGCATGGCATTATCGCTTTCATTTGGGGCAGAAATCCAAGTATTCTCCACGAATTTAGCAAATTCGTCTTTAGTAATCCAATGATGATAAAAACGAAACGGATGTGGACCATAATCGATTACAGATTCACGAAGGAGAATAGGCCTATGGTCTGATAAGTAACGATCGAGGGTGATTGCACTAAAATTAGGATAAGAATTCCTAATATTCTCAGAAATCAAAAATCGATGGAGCTTGCTCATTTTATTCGTCGTTTTATGCACCCAAGTATAGGCACAACCTCCAAGAGGAACTTCTGTCAGACCTGAATTATTGATAAGAGAATTAAATATCATTGCATCGCGAGCATTAAACTCTGTGCCATACCTGTCGGATTTGTGCCTTACGTATACCTTTGATTTTGGGTATATACTAAATATGATACAAGTAGCTCATAAACAACATACAATACCTTGGAACAAGCACACCATAAATTATATACTTGCGTATTTCTATCTCCTAAAATTAGGATTGTAAACAAATTAAACGTTTAGTAAATATTTCATGAAGTAAAATGTTCGTTTATTTATAAATGAACGAACATGAACAAAATTTTATTCTCGTTTAATTAAATGATCGAACATGAACAAAAATAATTTCCGTTCATTTATGTTCGTGAACGTCCGATTATACGTTCGTTAACATTCGTTTATGTTCATTTATTTATTTATGTTCGTATCTCCTATTTTTAACTGTATACTCTTTATATATGCCAATTACAGAGGTGTTATTTATGTGTTAACTTATCTAGATAGTAACTCAACACGACATAGAGATTTATGAGGTAGCCATGTCTTGATGCAAAGTGAAGGGTAGCTCATAATCTCCATGTCCCGTTGAGTCACTATTTGACGCATTAATAATTGTGTTGCCAAACTTATCCCGAAGATAAAATGCGAAGATAGCGAGACGTATAATTAGAGAGTATTGGATACATATAATCAGTGAGAAAGTGCTTGAAATTTAAAAAAATTGTATCATATTGGTTGGGTACATCTAGTCGATTGTTTCCACGTAAAAAAAAGGTAAGACACGGAGATTATTGTTTTCACAAAAACATTCAAGTGTGCTTTCACTTAAGTATACATTGCACCAACAATAATACCTTGTACCGACCTTATATAAACTATATATTTCAAGGTATATAAGCTAGTAGAAATTTGCTTATTTGGTCCATGTGGGATAAAACTTAGTTTTGAGAAAAAAGATATAGAACTTAGCAAAAAGGTGTACTAAATACTAAATACACATCTTAACATAACGTATATGAGTCACCTTTTTTCTATATGATTTATGTTTTTCTTGAGAAATTCTTATAAGACCTTGTTTCGACGAGATAAATGTTGTAAATGTTTCTTATGAAAAATGTCATGCCCTACTTATATTGAAGAGAAAGTGCATCTTTACTAAGGAAATCTGAATCATCACAACATCACATAGGAAAATGTCCTCAAAACTTAGATGAATATCTAATGCTAACTCATGTCAACACCGGACTTTGAGTCGATAAACATATTTAGATATAATTTATTAGTCGTTTGCTTATTTTTTAAAGTTCCTATGAAATATAAATATTTTTTTATTTGTTGATTACAGAGGAATTGTTGACGCGTGAACGTATCTCGATCGGAACTCAACTGGACATTAAGATTTATGAGCTAGCTTGACATCACGGTTATTGCCTAAAAATTTCAGATGCTAAGGTTGAGGTGTTTCTTCTTAATCTTCATCCTTAACTATGTTTCTTAAAAAAATTTGAGAGTCCTTTGACAGAGATACATATGGCCCAACGTTTACTTTTGATGACATTAGTTTCATATAGTTTATTTTCAGTAGCATAAATCATCATTAAACAAGAAATACAAATGAATTAAATATCAGCTAACTATTTTACTAAAATATTCGTCGTCCTTTTGTTAAAAAAACAAAGACCAAAATCTTATCTCACGTGTTTTGTTAGAAGAAACATAATTATTTTATTAAAAAATGAGTACACATTATACGAGATACCGCTAAATTATAAGTAGGGACGAAATCAGAACTAAATATCGTCAGTGTTGCCTAGGTAATTTATCGGGATATGCATTTCTTGTTGGTTGGGGAGCTCGGTACCAAAAATGTACATGGATTTAAAATAGTTCCGCCAAATACCATTTATTTTTAAATATCGCCGGATGCATATAAAATTTTAAACAGTAATACTAAACATTTAAATAGACCGGATGCATTTAACATAAATTTTAAAAAAATTCATAACGTTCTATACACCCGTAAAAATCCCAGCCACTAGACGTTCACATAAAATTATCGAAGGCATAACTAACTGACTTAGCTCAGTTGACCACCAATGCTCCACTAAATGGTTTATTAGTACAGATTTTCTCGAGATCTTGAATTCAAATCAATTTCCAACAGCATGCCTCAATTATTTATGAGTTGCCGCCATATATTATATTTAAATGCTTCGGTTTTGTATTTAAAATACTTGTGTTGCCTTTATTTTTTATATCGTATACAGGTATAAAAGTTTTTTTTTTTGGTTGCCTCGTGTAAATCTAACTGGTTGCCTCCATTTTAAATACACCACGTGACTGTATCATTTTGGTTGTGAATGACACGCGGTGACTTCTTATTGGAGATGTCTTGGTTGCCTCGATTGCCTTGTGGACATCTTCCGAACATTTCAAATTAACTAAAAAAGTTGACATCTCATAGGTATGTTGTCGGGCACTAGACACATTGGTACTTTGTCCCAAAGTATATATTGCACCAACAACAATATATATTTATTTCAACTTATGTGAACCTTAAACTCCAAGGTATATAAGCTAACAAGAATTTGCTTCTTTGTTCGATGTGGAATTGTGGGAATGAAAACTTGATTTAAGAAGAAACATTAAGCCAAAAAAGTGTACCGAAGATACAATTTTGATGTAACTAATATTATTCATGCTTTTTTTTGGCGTCTTGTATTTCTTTTGTAAAACTCTCGTACGCTGCTATCGCAGTGCTGTTGCAAGCCGTTTTTTAAGAAATGTGATGCCAAACTTCATCTGAATATAAAATGCAAAGATAATTATGATGAGAATGCTAATATATTTTCGATTTAGTTTTAGTATATCTATACTAAAGTCGAGTTCAAGCATGTTTATGTTTGTCATAAGTATTGATCGAAAGATATTGAGACGTATAAGAGTGAGCTAAAGACGTATTGTGTTTTCTTTTCTTTTTTAGTAGCTAAAACGTTTTTATGTAAACGAAATTATCTATGTAAGCTTTTGTGTAGTAGTGATACCACATGAATGATTTTTGCACTTCTTTCATCTTGTTACAAACAAAGAAAATTAAGCTATATTTTTTAATTTAAACATTATTTGATTGTCGAACATGAAAACAAAATAAGAAAAAGTAACGAATAAGATTCCATATATCTATTTTACATAGAAATTTTTGCGTCAACAACAATAGACTTATTTCAACTTGTGTGAATTATATACTCCAAGGTAAATAAGCCACTAGGAATTAATTTTTGTGTTCCATGTGGGATTGAAAACTTAATTTTAAAAATAGACAAACTAGCAAAAGGTGTACCAAAGACGGATATAAGTTGAGACCCAAAGATAGTGAGACGTATTTATTAGACGACTAGGTCTACTGGCCAAACTCGACTATGAGTTCGTGGTTCATTAGATTTAAAGTTTGATAGTAGCTTATTATCTAAACTATGTATTTATTATAAATATACATTTTATCTTATATGTAAGTCATTTGATCGATAAAATCTTTTTGCTATATTACATAATGTCACGTCTTTAGGTAAAATTTACCGACAAAAACAGTTACCCTTCAGTCATCGGCTACTTGTCGGTGATCCATAATGATCATTTCTTCTTGCTCTTGTTTTTCCTCAAGTAAGATTTTATTTCGTGTTTCATTCATAGGCCCTAAATCTTGGTAGTCAAAACACACAAAATATGTCGAGTTGTCTTTGTTAAAGATCATTGTCATGATAACAACAGTTGACTACCAAATTGTTAATGTCTCTTAAAGGAAAAGCAAGCCATGACGTAAAATATAAAAAGTTGCTCGTATAGAAAATGGAAAAAAACGCGAAACAATATAGACAATTATGTTTTCACATCCAAATCCATCTACGTGCAAACAAACAAACAAGAAGAGAAGAAAGAGAGAGGACGAAAAGAATAAGATGATTTCAGCATTCAATTCGGCATGTCCTTCTTAAAGATTGCCATTTAAAATGTGAGAGAATATTAAAGGGTAAATGTCAAAAATACATAATGTACTTTACAAAATTATCCATTATGCCCACTGAACTCTTTATGTACGAAATACCCACTCGCCACATAAGATTTTGGTCAAACCATTTGAGTTAACTTTGACTTAACAGAAGTTAGAATTTTGTTTAACATTTTTTTATCTTTTCATTAACTTTTAACATCATCTTCGTAATCTTCATCACAGAGGTGGCGCAAGGGGTGTGCAAGTGGTGCGCTCGCATTGGGCCTCCATGTATAAAGGGCCTCATTTTTCCTAAATTTATATATAAATACGTTATATATTAAACATATATGAATTATGTAATTCAATTTTAGATGCAATTGGTTTTTAATTTCCAAGTGAAACGGGGCCTCTTTTTTGTTTTTGCCTAGGGCCTCCAATAATCATAGGACGGCCCTGCTTCATCATATTCATCATCTTCAAAATCCAATCCCCATATCCAAATCAAATGTTATAACCACCAGTGCAATAGAGAACTAAACAGCCCCCTTTACCCTTTCTCATTTCACTTATAAAATATGTGTGATATTTTAACCACCATAGCTCTGATTAATCTCCTACCACCATCACGTCACTATTACACCACCACATATTTGACTTAATCACTCATTTTTGTAAACATATTTTGGTGCTTTAATTCAAGACTCTTTTTTTTGTAAATGGTGGCAGATTATCAAAATAGTAGGGTTGTGTGGCTTTTTTTTGCAAGTGATTGTGTTTGAAGTTTCAGATCTGAACTGTAGTGATCTCCGACCACCATCCCTGCGGTTTCCGCCACCACAACTAAACCCAACACCATAACCGTTCCCTCTAAACCCAGATCTTCGACAACCATTACCAACATCACGATGCTAGCGTTAATGTTATATCTTGGAGTGATGAACATAGAGATCTTCATCAATCTGGCTTAATGAATAAAGAGATCTTCATCGTCAGAAACATTGGCTAGGTTTTCTTTTATAAACAGATAAGGATTGGCCTAGAGATGGTGGTGGCGGTTGGCAATGGTAGGAGATGATGGTGCTTCAGGAGAGATGTTGGTCATGGTTGGTTCGTCATCTAGTGGTGGTTCGTGGCTAATGGTGGTGGTTTGTGAGCGATGGTGGTGGTTCCTGGCTAATGATTTGATAGGTTTTTGCTGTGAATTGGGGATTTGATTTGGATATGGGGATTGGATTTTGAAGATGATGAATATGATGAAGATGATGAAGATAATGTTAAAAGTTAATGAAAAGATAAAAAATGTTAAACAAAATTCCAACTTCTGTTAAGTCAAAGTTAACTCAAATGGTTTGACCAAAGTCCTACGTGGCGAATGGGTATTTCGTACATAAAAAGGTTCAGCGGACATAATGGATAATTTTGAAAAGTATATTGTGTATTTTTGACATTTACCTAATATTAAACGACTAGTTGTACTAGTCTAAACTTGAATGTGGACTTGTGATCCATTAGATTTACAGTTTGCTTATTTTTCAAGCTATATGTGACATGTGAGGATTGATATTGCGAATTTGGAAAAAAGATCAATGTAGGTATATTTTTGTCCTGAATTTTTTAATGTTAGCCAAAAATTGAACTAACATAATGATCAACAATCCTCCATATAAGCACACTGAGATACCGTTAAGGTATGCTATTGCGTTTATTTGAATCACGAACAACACTAATCCTCAAATTTGGTTTTATATCTAGTTATAACTTTTTAAATAACATTACAAGTCACAAAAGGTTACAACATCTGAGAGTTGTTACGACACAAAGAGATCAATCTATATTTTATTACTTCAAATATCCACACGGGAAACAAAAAAAAGTCGTTGATTCCCTGATTTTCTTTTTATAACAATAACATGAAGTGCCAATTCACTTAAATATAGATTGCACCAACAACAATACCCTCATCTCAACTTGTGAGAACCATATAGTTCAAGGTATATAAATGAGCAAAATTTTGCTTCTTTAGTCCATGTGGGATTGAAAATTTTAGTTTTTTAATGCGGGGATTCCGGCCTAGCTAGAACTCCAATAGACACCAGTTTGCATTTATCTAAAAATAGAGGCGTAGGCGTTGCCCAATTAGAGTATTCAAGAATTATTGGAATGTCAATCAATGTTTTACAAACCGGTTTGACCTGGCCGGTTGAATCGGTTGAACCGTGAACCAGCTCGGAGACCGGTCCGGATGTGACCGGGTTTTTACTTGTTTGAGAACCGGATTGAACCGCCGGTTTTTCGTTGACCCGGTTTGGTAAACCCGGCCGGGTCACGAATTTTTATAAAAAAATTATTTCAAAAACTTTTTTTCATCATTTTTTTTGAGTTTTAATGATAAATTAAAGTGATAGTAATTAATATTATTTAAAAGGAAGTCAAAGTTAACTTAAAACATTAGCTAATATTGTTTTATTATGATCTATTACAAACTGTAATTATAAATTCATTATTTTTAATACTTGTACTACAATGTTATAATATAAAACTAAAAACCATGAGTAAAAAATACATATTTTTCATCCATTTTGTTGAACGAAATATAAGTTATAAGATAATTTAATACTACATATTTTTTTTAACTAATATACTACAATTAAATATAAAAAAATACTCCGTATACATATATATATAACCGGGTTGACCCGGCGGTTCAACCGGTTGAACCGGTTGACCCATAAACCGGTCACTAGACCGAGTCAATTAAAAAACCAGGTTTTAAAACATTGATGTTAATGTATTTGATGACATGTACCAGACCTGACTTTGACATAATGTATATTATTCATTATTTTTCTGTATAATTTATGTTTCTCTTGAAGAAGTTTTATACTATAATTTAGCGAGATAGATGTTATTAATTTTTATTTTGAGAAATATGATGCCAAACTTATTTTGAAGTGAAAATGCATCTTCTGCTAAGAAAGCTAGTATAATTTTGACATTATGGTTACAAGTCTCTTAACGTTATTGTGACAACATATGGAGTGGAAGATGATCTAAATTATTGCCACATCACATAGGAAAAACAAAGTTAAAAAGTTATATATATATCAATGTTAGTAGCATGAAAATGTTAAAAAGTTGAGAACTGATAGTTTTTTTTAGAACACCGAGTTAGTAGTTAGTGATTTGAGGTTACAGTGACATCCAATTGGGTATTATGCACGTCTCGAACCTTCTCCTTAGAGGATAAACCCCACTCCTGCTTCTTAATTCGGGGCCCTGAAGGTTCTTGGTAAGACTAGAACTCGAGACCTATCCAAGAAATGTTGATAAATTAGTTGCAATCATTTGTTCAGTTAAACAATAAGCTTACAACTAACCCAACAACAATGTACTTGTTATATCAACATGTGTGAACCATATAATCTTATGTATATAAGGTGGTAAGAGTTTGTTTCTTTTATCTATGTGTGATTGAAAACAAAGATTTAAAAAGGTAACTATTGGCCAAAAGTTTGCACAAAAATACATTCTGCGTTAATGTTTTCTGTATGATTTATGTTTTTTAAACTCATATCTCACTTTGGCAAGAATGGTGTTGTTTTTTCTTGGGCTAATGGCTTAATAATGAATAATAATTGTCATAATTTTCTTTTATATGTATGAAACTATTTTTTTGCCATTTTATGTACTAAATTTTAATATTTGGGTTTTTTAATGTATTATATGACCATCTTAATTTTTATTTTACTAATATCGAACGGACAAAATGGTAATAAAATACACTAAAAACCTCTAAAATAAAAGTTTAGTATATAAAATAGAAAAAATAGTTTCATATATATAAAAGAAAATTACGACAAGTATCGTACATTACTCTTGTTTCTTTTGAGAAAGGTGAACCAAACTTGTCCCCAAGATAACATGCGAAAGTAATTTAGTTAAGAATGCATAGTTTAATTTTGATCCAAGTTTTAATATATCGATTATTGCAAACAAGTTAAGATTATCATATATTCGTTGCAAACATATTCGTTGTGGTCTTCGGTCCATACTTTTCATAATATTTGTTTTGGTTCGGTTTAAAAAAACCGTTAATATGCTTTGTTTAACAGGACCAACCGGATCGAATTGGATTGAACACAATACGGTTCGATTTTTGGTACAGCGTTTGGGTCATATCGTTTTTCTGTCCGGTCCAGTTTTTAGCCGTACTCGGTCTATATCCTTGTAAAATAAATATTTAGTACGTTTTTATAACAAGCGTGGTTTGGTAGCTATTTCACATTTTTTGAAGACTTGTGATAAATACGTTGCATTTATTTGGACCACAAAAGACAAACAATCAGTGATAGAACATTTCAAAATTGGCCATGCTTTGGGATGGGATGTCGTCAACTATTTTTATTTTATTCAATTTTATGAATTTATTCACTTAAGAAAAAGAACAAAGAAATCAAACTATATTTTATTAGTTCAAATATTAATTTTTATCCAAACGATAATTTTTCTTAGGGGCCGTTTGGTTCAAGATATTAAAATTATGGAATTCTAAATTCTAGTATATTAAAATTCCTCAGAATTTAAAATTCTAGAATTTAAAATGCCTAAGCCTGTTTGTTGGGAATCTAAACTTATTAGATTCCCTGATCATTGATTTAAACATAATTAGGCTGATAGATAGTCCCTTGCTTGTGCCTAGGAGGCAGGCAAGTTTCGCAAGACTCACAGAGATCCAAGTCTCTGTGAGCAACCTCAGAGGAGTCCATGTCAGAGACATTGTCAGGGAAGTCGAAGAATTACCTGAAGACATACTCATTGGCTGTGATGGATAACAGCCAAGATGTATCAGGGACTCTGAGGGGTTGAGAGTTAACAGGGGTGGCAATACCCTGATAACTCTCAGCACACTTTGGACATGCCATTTGTGTGTTCGAGACTATGAAGAATAAGGAAACTGTTTTTGACAACTGTTCCTTAAAGCATAATGGAAGACTACCAAGAATAGAAGGACATCATGTGACTGATGTGGGAACTTGTAAAAGCTTGTGTAGTCGACATCAAGTACTGTTTAAGTCAAACTCGTAACACTATAAATAGGATGTGTATCCATGCATTAAGATTTAACACTTTGAGATATTAAGAACATTAGTGCATATAACTTAGTGAATCAAACAACTACGACTGTATTCATAAGTTAGGGTTTATTGTTGTTCAAAGTGTGCACAACACATTGTCATCAAACTGTGTTATCCATAACACTTGTAATTCTTTATTATACAATAATAAGATTACGTTTGAAAAGTAATACCTTGTGTTGATTAAGTTAAGATTAGGGTTTCTTGCATTGATTAGGGACATTTCAATTGGTATCAGATCGGTGTTTGATATTAAAACCTTCAAGAAACATCGTTCTCAGTTTTATAATCAAGATCCACCATGCCGGAAACTTCTAGCCCACAATCACCTTCCACAAACCCATCTTCACCAAGACTTAACCCTCCAGCCAATGACGATGATCTACCCCAACTTCTTGACTCAAGAGGTGGATCACACGTAACCAGTGTACCAGTCTTTGATGAAGAAGACTTTGCCAGTTGGAAGAGTCAATTTCTTGTATACCTTGATGGACTTGAACCTTTTCTCTTAGAAATTTTAGAAAATGGTCCATATATTCCCATGGCGCTTACATCCACTGAAGAAAACCCTCTTCCCAAACCTATCAAACAATGGACTTCAGCTGATAGGAAATTAGCAAACCAAGATAAACGTCTCAAAAGCATCATAATTTCCTGCCTTCCCAAGCATATCATGAAGTCTGTCATTCAGTGTCCCACAGCTAAACAAATGTGGACAGACCTCATTCTTGGCCATGAAGGACCCTCTGAAACAAGAGAGACAAAGATTCAGGCACTCAGACTTCAGTTTAATGCCTTTAAGTCACTTGAAGGTGAAAAGGTTCAGCAAACCTATACTAGGCTGAAGATTCTTCTAAATGACCTGGCTATGAATGATGTCACTATTGGTCAAGCTGAGATCAATGCTACTTTTGTCAACAGCCTTCCAAGAAAGTGGCTGAGCATGAATCAGACTCAGAGAGCTAACAACTCAATCAAAAATGATACCCTTGCTCAGCTCTATGGTAAGTACAATTATGAATAAGGGCTGATCGATACTATCTACAAATCAGAGACTGAAAGATTTGTAGTCCAAGGAGCATCTTCTAAAGCTTTGATCTCTGCAACACATTCTCATGACAGCGATTCTGATATTGAAGAAGATACCCGTAGCAGCCAAGAGTTCTTGTCAGACCTCAATGTAGAATTCCATGAAAGAGCGTTGCTAGCCAACCAAAGAAGATACTACAAAAGATCTGGAAGAGTAGGATCAGCTAGTAAACTAACTGACAGGTCAAAAGAAACATGTTTTGCCTGTGGAAAGCTTGGACATTATCAGAAAGATTGTCCTTCTACCAAGACATCCTCACCCTCTTATCCATCATCTTCATCCAAACCCTACAAGTTCAAACAACAGAACAACTCATCTCAATCCAATTCTTCAGACACTGAGAAAAAAGATTACAAAAACAAGTATAAGGCACTTAAAGCTGAGTTAGAACAAATGAACTTGAAGATTGAAGCTCTGTCCAAAAAGAAAGGTGGTGAGAAAAAGACAGAGAAAGGGTTGGTTGCTGAAACTTATGATTGGAATGATGAACCACTGACTTCAGATGAAGAAGACACCACAAGAGTCAGGGCTTTTATGGCAATAGCTGAGGATGAACCAGCTGTTGGAAAAGGTGATGCTAGATCAGGACAATGGGTTGACATCACAATGAAAAAGGTACACAGGCTTTTATCTATGTCTGATAGTGATGAACGTAAGCATGTCCTTGATTACACCATTGTTGATTTGCACTTTATTGAGGAACAAAGAAAGAACCTACTTGATAAGTTTCACTCTATTAAATCTGAAATGATAAATGCTAAGGCTGAATGTGAAACTCTCAGGCGGGTTAATTTAGAGAAAATATCCCTGCAAAATGAAGTAGCTAGATTAACCTTGAAAAACATAGCTTTAAATGATCAAGTCTCTGAATTGAACAAGATTATTGAAAAATGGCTGTGTGCTAGGTTTACTATTGATGAATTGCTTAGGGATGAAGTGCCTGCTGACTTAAACAGTGATATAACTGCTAAGAATAAAAAGCTGAGGATTCTCACCAAACCCAAAGACATTGTCTTTAAATCTACAGAGACTATTCATATGTCAGATACCTCTTTGACTAATGACCCTGTCTCTGAAGATGTGGCTGAGCTACCACCTTTGCCCAAACTCTCTGGAGTTGAACCTAGCAGCTCTTCTAGATCTGCTAAGGACGAACTTAGGACAGATATTGAGAATCCTCCAGCCAAAGTTTTTCGTGTGCCTGCTAAACAAACTGGTAAACAAGTAGCTTTTAAGCCTGTCACTTCTAAAACTGTGAATAAGGTTGACCACACCACTGAAGATCGCCTGTTGTCTCTTATGAAAGAAGTAGAACTCTTGAAACAACACATTAAGCCTTCCGCAGAATGCTCTACTTCTCATGAACCTAAGTCAGTCCTAGGTAAACCCAAAGGGGAAAGGTTAATCAAACCTTATTGCAATGTATGTAAAAATTCTCACCATTCGACCTTAGATCATGACAGACACATGGCAGCTAAAAGAGCTCAGACACCCTCTAGGGACAGACCACAAAGTTCCAAAAGGCAACAGGGAAATTACAAATCTTATCCTCCTTGTAAATTCTGTGGGTTCACAGACCATCACTCAGACGAGTGTGGTGACTTCCCTGGGTGTGATATCTGTGGGAGTTACAGCCATGAAACAATGAACTGTCCATCCCAACGCCAAAAGTTTTTCAGGAACACAAGAGTTGCTAACAAGCAATTCAGGGAACCCACTGGAAAGTGGGTTCACCATAGGAACTAATTTGTTTCTATGTATCTGTGCAGAAATATCTCAAGGAATCAGTATGGTATCTAGATAGTGGCTGTTCTAGACGCATGACAGGGATTCAACAATACCTGCACAGATACTCAAAGGAGCCAGGTCCCAAAGTGGTGTTTGGAGATAACTCTTCAGGTGACACAGAAGGATATGGCTCAGTGAACTGCAATGGGATCACTTTTACCAGGGTTGCATATGTGAATGGTCTTAAACACAATCTTATTAGCATCAGCCAATTATGTGATGCTGACTATAAGGTTTTGTTTACTAAGACTCAGGGAACCATATTCAACAAAAACAATGATGTTGTGCTGATTGCACCTAGAAGGAGAGATGTTTATGTCATCAACATGGCTGTGTGCTCTGAAGACAGTTCAAATTGTTTTCTTGCCAAAGCCTCTGAAAGTGTCAACTGGCTGTGGCACAAAAGACTGTCTCATCTCAACTTCAAGAACATCAATAAGATAGCCACTCAAAACTTGGTTGCTGGTCTACCTTCAGTAATGTTTTCCAAAGACAAAACGTGTTCTGCCTGTGTCAAAGGAAAACATCACAGGTCTTCATTCAAGACTAGGCAATCATTCTCTATTGACAAGTGCTTACATCTCCTTCACATGGACTTGTTTGGGCCTGTCAAACCTCAAACCATTAATCACAACAAATACACCTTGGTTATAGTTGATGAATTTTCAAGATATACATGGGTGTTCTTCCTCAGAAGGAAAAGTGATGCAGCTGAAACCATCATGTCCTTCATCAGACAGGTTGAAAATATGAATGATGTTAGAGTCAAAGCTCTAAGAAGTGATAATGGTACAGAATTCAAGAATCATCAACTTGAATCATTTTGTGATGAAAAAGGGATTTCTCAGAACTTCTCTTCAGCTGGCACTCCTGAACAAAATGGTGTGGCTGAAAGAAGAAACAGGACTCTAATTGAAGCAGCAAGAACTATGTTAAATGGTGCAGCCTTACCAAAGCAATTTTGGGGAGAAGCTGTTCACACTGCCTGCTACACTCAAAACAGATCAATCATTGTCAAAAGACATGGTAAAATCTCCTATGAAGTTTTCAGAAAAAGATCTCCAGACGTCAGCTATTTTCATGTGTTTGGATGCCCTGTGTTTATTTATAACTACTGGGATAAACTTGGAAAGTTTGATGAAAAAGCTGATGATGGTTTCTTTTTGGGATACTCTCCAACAGCCAAATCCTTCAGAGTATTCAACATCAGAAGACAAGAAGTAGAAGAAACATTCCATGTCAGATTCAATGAAGATGATGAAGTCATACAGAGAACAGGAACAGAGGGTGATGAAGTAGATTTTAATGAAAATATTTCTTTCCCAAGTGATGAGTTCACAGAACCCAGACCTACCAGTCATCATCACTCCATCACTCTCACTCCTTATGTCCCTGCTTTTGACCCTCTGTCTACTCACAACATAGAAGTTTCTACCTCTCAGGAACTTGATGAAGAAGAACCTCAAATCTCTGATGGTTCTTCTCATGATATTGATGACTCACAAATTCTTCAAATCTCTGAAGATTCTCCTGCTGATAATGAAATAGCTTCCCTTGATATGGCTGAAGAAGACTCTGACACTGAAGTAGTCTTTGAAGAAAGCCCTCCTAGTCAGCAGGATGAGACTCAAATTGTATCAGCTGTGCTCACAAGTACCCCTGTTCTTGAATCCCCAGCTCCTCAAAATAAGTGGTCAAGAGATCAACACATTCTTCTTGTCAACATTATTGGGGAACCAAATGCAGGGGTCACAACCAGACAGTGAATCTAAGACTCAGAGTCAGCCTCAGCCAATGAATGTCTATTTGCTGAATTTCTTTCACAAATTGAACCTAAAAGAGTAGTTGAGGCTCTGGTAGAAGAAGGATGGGTAGCTGCTATGCAAGAAGAAATCAATCAGTTCAAAAGGAACAAAGTATGGACACTAGTGCCAGCTCTACCTGGAAAGAATATCACAGGCACTAGATGGATCTATAGAAATAAGATGGATGAAATTGGGAACATCATCAGGAACAAGGCTAGACTGGTAGCACAGGGGTTCTCTCAGACTGAAGGAATTGATTATGATGAAACATTTGCACCTGTTGCTAGACTTGAGGCCATCAGAATCTTCCTTGCTTATGCTGCCTATATGAACATCACTGTGTATCAGATGGATGTTAAGAGTGCCTTCCTCAATGGTAATTTGGCTGAGGAAGTGTATGTTGCAAAACCTGAAGGATTTGAGAACAGCGAGTTTCCCAACCATGTGTATAGACTTCACAAGGCAATGTATGGTCTGAAACAAGCTCCAAGAGCATGGTATGAAACTCTTTCAAATTTCTTAACTGAAAATAAATTTATCAGGGGTTCTATTGATAAAACACTCTTTACCTTCAAGGACAAGAGTGATTTCATCATTGTGCAGATTTATGTGGATGATATCATCTTTGGGTCAACAAATGTCAATCTTAGTAAACGTTTTGCTAAATTAATGACCAAGAAATATGAGATGAGTATGATGGGTGAATTAACTTACTTTTTGGGCTTTCAAATTAAATAATGTCCTAAAGGAATTTCTATCTGTCAAGAAAAGTATGTTAAGGATTTACTTAAAAAATATGACCTAGCTGATTGTGCATCAGT
Organism: Glebionis coronaria; assembly: GCA_025667525.1. Lineage (NCBI taxonomy): Eukaryota > Viridiplantae > Streptophyta > Magnoliopsida > Asterales > Asteraceae > Glebionis > Glebionis coronaria. The sequence goes on along the minus strand of CM046875.1, from coordinate 706,066,673 downwards.
GAAATGCCCCATGCTTCCACCCAACAACTTGGGCCCTGATGAGTCAGGGGTCTCTGTCAATGAGACGTTATATAGAGGCATGATTGGGTCACTGATGTATCTAACAGCCAGTCGTCCAGATATCCAATTCTCCACATGTCTCTGTGCAAGGTACCAAGCTAACCCAAAAGAATCCCATCTAGTGGCTGTTAAGAGAATTTTCAGGTATCTCAAAGGAACACCATCCCTAGGTCTATGGTATCCAAAGGAATCAGGCTTTGATCTCAAGGCCTATTCAGATTCAGATTATGCTGGATGCTGTATTGACAGGAAAAGCACTTCAGGCAGCTGTCAAATCCTAGGAGGAAAATTGGTTGGATGGAGTGCTAAGAAGCAAAACTCTGTGGCCATGTCTTCAGCTGAATCAGAATTCGTCGCTACAGCCAGTTGTTGTGCTCAGGTGCTCTGGATGAAAAGTCAATTGGCTGACTATGAAATCTTGTATGACAAAGTACCAATCTTTTGTGACAACACCAGCGCCATTGCCATATCCAACAACCATGTTCTTCACTCTCGTACCAAACACATTGATATCAGGTATCATTTTATCAGGGATCACATAATGAAGGGAGATATTGAGCTGCATTTTGTTCCCACAGAGCTGCAACTAGCTGATATCTTTACAAAGCCTTTGGCTGAACCTTCGTTCAACAGGCTAGTTGCTGAGCTAGGGATGCTCAATATCTCAAAGCCTGTGGCTTGATATTAAATGTGTTCATTAAATGATTGATTCTATATTAAATGTTTTTCACATGAAACTAGGTAGTTACTTTCCAAGTAAATGCAAAAAACATTCTCAAATATTTAATCATTTATTTTTTGGATAACGAGGAGACAAATTTTTGAAAGGTCAAGGGGACCCACTTGAGCAGTCATTTTCGCACCTTGCATTTAATACGGTTGAATAACTGTTCACTTAAGTTTGAATATATATTGTCTTCTTTCTCTTCTCACCCACCACCATTCTAAAATCTACTTCTCTCTCTAAATTCTTATCTCTCTCAACCATCCGCCATTTTCATTCACCTTCAACCTCAAATCCATGGCGTTTTCCGTTCCAAAAGCCTCCAATGTTAACTTCGAGATCAACGAGAGCATCCTCGCCTCCAACAACGCCATTGGATGGATTAAGGCACCAAACAACACCTATTCAGATCTGGTAAATTTCATGCAGAATTGTGACCTAAATGAAGCCTTCACCAAATCTCCATCCACCTTTTACCAAGAATACCTTAGGGAATTCTGGTATTCCGCTGAAGTAGTTGAAGACACCATTACATTTAGCCTTTCATGCAATGAACATCCTTTTGCCTTCTCCCTTAAAGACTTTTCTAGTGTGGCCGGACTAAAACATGGAGATGAATGCCTGAAGGCAGTTGACAAAAAGGCTGTCAAGGAAGCTCTGGCCACACTCAACCCTTGCCATGATGTTAACCCTGCCCTTACACCTGCTGAGGTTCTCGCCAAATCCCCTCTGAAGATTAAGTATTTCACTCCTATGTGGCGTGTCCTCTTCACCCACATTGTGAAGTCCCTGGGAGGAATGCAGGGATCACAAGATCAGATGTCGTTCAATCATCAGGCTATCGCGTATGGATTAATCTGGGGAGCTGATGTTGACGTTCGAAGCATCCTATTCTCAAACCTGGTAGAACAACTGAAGGGAAGGAATCAGGTCAGGGAAAAGAACATCTGTTATGTGCGCTTCCTGTCCCTGATTTTTGAAAGTTTGCTGGGAGATAACTACCACAACAAGGCCTTGACTGCTCTTAAGCCCTATCGCATCACAGGCGCCATCTACAAGGAAATAGGAGCTGAGGATATCCCTGTCACCGCCCATATGCTGAACGTGGCCAACCAGGTACCAAACGCTGAGAAGCCCTTGCTCCCTTCCTCTGAGAAGGTGAATACTTCTAGTGTTGCTGGCAAGTCTATGTCTTTGACCTCTGGGCAGCACACTACTAAGTCCAAGGCTTCATCTGGCCAACAGCCAAAGAAGAAGAAAATCCCCTCTTCTTCCCACTCCAAAGCTGTTATTAAGGCCAAGGAAAAGAAGACTGACACCGCCTCTGGTCCAGATACTCTTGTGGATTCAGAATCTTTGGCTGACAAACAACAGGCGTCTAGTGTCTCTAGGTCAGCTGAGACAACAGGAAACCAGCCAAATCAAGCTGATATCTCACAGGTAATCAGTATACATTTTTAGAGGTTCACAAGCAGCCACTCTCATTTGTCTGTAGGAGAGAGTGGTGAAGTTAGGGTAATCCTCGACCCATAGAAGTCTGTCATTACACTTAGAATACTTTAAGACTTCTGTACACCCTGTCTTTGCACCAGGGAATGATTCATTTGTGTTTATAAAGCACCCCGATGACCCTGAACCCTCTAGACAGTATTCAGGCTAACAACAACCTGAGTATACTAATGTCTCAACCTTGATCAGCTGTACTTCACACAGCCTCTTGGTTCCCTCCTTAAAAGAGTCCCAAAGGATTTATCCTTTCAGGGGGAGCTAAATCATCACCCTCAGCTTTCCTAGGGGCAGCGTAACAGGCGACCTACAACAACATATGTTTCACTCTTAAAAGAGTCCCAAAGGTTTTACCTTTTGGGGGGGCTGAATAATCACACTCAGCTTTCCTAGGGGCAGCGACTGGCGATCCATAAACAACATATGTTTCACAATCAAAAGAGTCCCAAAGGTTTTTACCTTTTGGGGGGGCTGAATAATCACACTCAGCTTTCCTAGGGGCAGCGAATGGCGATCATTAACCACACTTTATTCACACTTAAAAGAATCCCAAGGATTTATCCTTTGGAGTGGCTGAGTAATCACCCTCAGCCTCTCTGGGACAGCGAAATGGCGACCATTCCCCTTATATTTTTCCCTGTTACTAATTACAACATTTGCAGGCTGAAATTGTACAGCCAGTCATCGAGTCTCAGGTACAACAAGAAAAGGAGGCTGAAACTATGACTCAGGACAAACCAACTGATTAATAGCCTGTGTTCAATGCTGATGAAGAAATGCTCGCATTAGAAGATTATGTCTCTGATATTGAGCCAATGCCTGAGGATGAATTCCCTGAGGGAATGTTCGATGAAGAGGATGAAGACGATGAGGAAGACCAGCTGTCTGCCTCTCCTCCTAAAGAAGTAGTTGTGTCCACACCAGCTGATGACAAGACTTCTCCTCTCAAGGAAGCTGTTGATACTCCAAACTCTGCTACCTCAGCAACAACAGTCTTCCAAAGACCAACTTATGATCCAACAGCAGAATTTCTCATGTTTGATCATCCTACCCAAACCAACTTTGACTTAATACCAAGGGAGGATGACTATGCTCAACAAAGCCTCAATATCAAGAATCTTCAGCCAGTACATCATCAATCTGATATTGAGCGCTTATCAAGGAAGCTGGATGTGATCAAGTCAGAGATGCACAATTTTATTGTGACATTTCCAGGCATCATAAAAAAGGCTGTGACTGAGGCTGTCACTGAGCCAATTCAGGATGGTGCAAGAAAAGGTGTAGCCCAGGGACTTAGTCATCTCTCAACACGAATCAAGGATGCTATTGACTCAGCTGTCCCTGCTATGTTCCGTGAACATGAACTCACCCTACACAGGAAATTTAATGCTGTTCGCAACAGGCAATACAACCATGCTAACTTTATTGTCAGGCGTGTTCAGGCAAATACTAATGCCAATGCCAACCTCCTGCTGAAGATTGCCAGGGCTTCAAGAAAAAGACAACGTGCCATGGCTGCCTCTGTGGAGCAGATTGCAAGACGTTTTCAGGCACGTTCATCCAGGCATCAGCAAAGTAAGGATAAACGTGAGGGGGAGAAGAATACTACACTCAACCTTGCATCTGCTGAACAAGGCTCATCATCAGCTAATCCCTCAACTACACCTGTTCCTCTCCAAGTCATCACACCAGTTATAGTACCTGATGATGAGGATGATACTCAGGGGGAGCAACAAGATGGAGCTGACTCATCTAAATCTTTGATCTTAGTTAACATCAGCAAGCCTGAGGATGATGATGAGCCAGCGGCCAAGAAACTAAAATTCACTGTTAGCTCTCTTCCCAAAGCTATTCAAACTCAGGCTCAGACAGCGTTCATCAATAGAGCTGATGTTTTGAAAAACATAAGTGTGGAGTCCTCTGTCTCGAAGAAAGGAAAGGAGATAGTTTTGGTTGATACTGACACCAAACTTAAGAAGATAGCTGCGATGCTAGAGACAGGAGGATCCACCACAGACCTTTCCCACTTTTCAACCTTTACACCTTCCGATGAGATTCCTTTAACCCCTGAAGAAATAGAGCAACAGGCTGAAGAATTCAAAAGACTAAATGAGCTCAAGACAGCCAAAGAATTAAATGAAGCTACTCTGAGGAAGATGACACCACCTGAAAGGGAAAAACAAAAACAAAGGTTGAGGGAAATGGAAGTAAAACGCGCTGAGGCCTTAAAGAAAGTCAAAGCTGACTATGATGCCTGCGTGAACAACAGGTATGCTGCTGGCAAGATAACCAAGTTCAAATACACCATTCATAAATCCACAAACACCCCACAGATGATTTTATGGAGGGAAAACCAACAGAGAAATATGGATGTGTTTGACAACTTCAGGTTAAAGATACTTGGGTTATCAGAATGGTTTGAACTCGAAGCCTTAGCTACCAAAAAGTCTGGACAGGCAAATTTCCTTCTGCTTAAAACTCTTAAGGCCAAGTTTAACTGGATCAAGGAAACAGCAGCCAAACTCAAGATTGATCCCCACCACAGCTTTTTGAACAAGAACCCCCAAAGACAGGCAACAAAAGAAGAAGAATTTCACAAATTGTTAATGAAACTTTTGTTACTGAAGATGTTCATGTGGATGGTATGCACAGGGATCTGATCCTCCCAAATGGTATTGTTGGGCCTGTTGATGGTCAGACATACTCAGAGCCTGAAAGAGGAATGGCATTCATGAACAAGGCCTGCCAGTATGCTTTTTAGAGGGAAGATGAGCTGTGCTTGGCTTCAACTATTCAGCTACTCTGTCACAAGAAGTGTCTCAAGATCAACACAGAGTATTCCAAGAAGTTTGCAAAGACTTTGGAGGATGAAATTGATAATAGACTAGACGTGGCCGAAGCTGAAGAAAGAATCAAAAATGATGACTATTGAAGATGGTGTCAGCCCTTTTACCTTCATCTTTTATTTTACTTATGTAATGAATTTGTAATTTTTATTTAAGTCTTAATAAAATCATGAGGTATGTTTGTTTAGATCTGTTATGTGTAAGAAGAAGCTGTTATACTCACTTACCTTAACTTAGTTAGATCTAGCATTATTTATGTTTGAATAGGGGGAGATTGTTGGGAATCTAAACTTATTAGATTCCCTGATCATTGATTTAAACATAATTAGGCTGATAGATAGTCCCTTGCCTGTGCCTAGGAGGCAGGCAAGTTTCGCAAGACTCACAGAGATCCAAGTCTCTGTGAGCAACCTCAGAGGAGTCCATGTCAGAGACATTGTCAGGGAAGTCGAAGAATTACCTGAAGACATACTCATTGGCTGTGATGGATAACAGCCAAGATGTATCAGGGACTCTGAGGGGTTGAGAGTTAACAGGGGTGGCAATACCCTGATAACTCTCAGCACACTTTGGACATGCCATTTGTGTGTTCGAGACTATGAAGAATAAGGAAACTGTTTTTGACAACTATTCCTTAAAGCATAATGGAAGACTACCAAGAATAGAAGGACATCATGTGACTGATGTGGGAACTTGTAAAAGCTTGTGTAGTCGACATCAAGTACTGTTTAAGTCAAACTCGTAACACTATAAATAGGATGTGTATCCATGCATTAAGATTTAACACTTTGAGATATTAAGAACATTAGTGCATATAACTTAGTGAATCAAACAGCTACGACTGTATTCATAAGTTAGGGTTTATTGTTGTTCAAAGTGTGCACAACACATTGTCATCAAACTGTGTTATCCATAACACTTGTAATTCTTTATTATACAATAATAAGATTACGTTTGAAAAGTAATACCTTGTGTTGATTAAGTTAAGATTAGGGTTTCTTGCATTGATTAGGGACATTTCACTGTTTGGTTGGCAGAATTTATAATTTTTTGAAATCTTAATTTTAGGTTGAACCAATTAACGAATAAATATTTTTTATATATATTTTCTATTTAAAAGATTAAAATTCGAATTTTCACATTTTATATAAATTTTAAAAAAATTATATAAATTTTATAAAAAATATATAACAATTTTATTTAAAATTTTTAAATATAAATATATAAAAATATTATAAGAATTTATATAAATTTTATAAAAGCATTATATAAATTTTATAAATTCTTATACAAAATTTATAAAAAGTTTATATAAATTTTATAAAAATATATATATAAACCTTATAAAAAGTTTACATATTATAAAAAAAATTATATAAATATTATAAAAGAATTCATTAAGTTTTATAAAAATTTAATAAAATTTAAAAAAAAATTATATAAATTTTATAAAAATCTTATAAAAAATTTATATAAATTTTATATAAGTTTTATAAAAAAATTCATTAAAATTTTTTAAAAAATAATTTATTTTTATAAAAAAAAATTTATATATTTTATAAAAAAAATCATTAATTTTTTAAAAAAATTATTTAAATTTTTTAAGAAATTTCAATAAATTTTATAAAAATTATATATATATTTCATAAAAAATTCTATATAAATATTTACTTAAATTTATATAAATTTTATAAATTTTATATAAATTTTTAAAATTTTATAATTTTTTATTTAAACATAAAAACCGAAATAATAATGACAAGAAAAAAGTTTATGAAAAATAATTTTTAAGTAAATTAAAATTCCTCACTTTTTAGAGGAATTCTAATATCCCTCATTTTGGGAATTCAAGGAATTTTAAATTCCTTCTTTGGTTATACCAAACACAATATTTGGGGATATTAAAATGTAAAAATTTTGAATATCCCCCAATATCCTTGAATATCCTCGAACCAAACGGCACCTTAGGGTAAAGGAAGTGGCACTTCTAAATCCCACCGCCACCTTAGCTTTCTTACTCTTCTCACTAACCCATCTAAAACTCACTTTTCAAGGTTAATAAAGAAAAAAAACCACCTCCATCTCATCTTTCCACTATCACTTTTATTTAATTTATTCATATATTCAATTAAAAACGATACACGCGGAAAATAAAAACGATACTCGGATGAATTAAAAAAACACTTTTATTAAAAACGTAAGCAATACATTGGGTAAATAAAAACATTACAAGGATATTAAAAACAACACATAATTAAATAAAAACGATACACAGATAATTTAGGAAGAAAAAAACCTCGGATAGGTTTTTAAAACCTCCCAACAATGAAGATACTGAAAGCGACACCTATACTCAGCTTCATATTCACGAAGGACGTTATTTGTTACATCCTCATCAGTTGCTCCAATTACCCATGTACGCGTTGTGTTGTTGTAACATCCAACAAACCTACACACGTCACACATTAGGGACTTCTATTTGGATTATGTTCTCGTATGTTTGTTTCCTTGGATCATCTAAACGACCCTCCATCCTTTTCAAAACCAAGCCCCAAAAACTACGACTATTTGTTGGGTTACCTGACACGGAGTAATCAATAATAAAGCCCCAAGAATGACACAACGTTATTTCTTCCTCGGTTGTCCATAGTACAGGCGCCATTGGAGAAGTGAAAGAAGATGAATTTGTGTTTGAGGAAAAAGATGAATATGAGTTGTGAAAATATGAAAAGGAAAATAGTGATTATATTTGAAAAAATAGGGATAAAAATTAAATTTTGCGGTAAATAGGGAGAAGTAAACAGTGAGTAACTGGCTATTGGTGGTTTTTTTTCCTAAATTCTCCAACCCACGCGTGGGTTTGTGGTAGGATTGTGTGAGATTAAAGGCAACTCACACGTGGGTTTGTGTCACCTCACACCCACTCGTGGATTTTGGCTACCACTCCCTTCAGCCTTATAAAACTAGCAAAAATCTAAACTAATTATAAAAATAATATCACCCTCACTTAAGGTTACTATTACAAACAATAAGTTGTAAATTAATTGGTTTAATGATAAAATTCTCATTGTGTAAAAAGTAAAAGAGAAAGCTGAAAAGTTATATTTTTATTAAACATGTTTTTAGTCGGTGGACTATTAATATGAAACAGATGAGGCATATGATTATCTAACCATCCTATCCAACTAAATCACAACTTAAAATTTTTAGATAAGATCAAAAGTACGATTGATGAACAGTACAATCCCGTAAAATTTTAGAGACATGAAAATAATTTTTTTAATTACGTTGTTTATATAGATCACCAATGGCAATATTGCAATACTCGCACTATAAATGGCTAATCCTCATTTTAATTTTTTTAATAATAAATCAACTCTGATTTTACAAACCATATGTGATATTTGAAAACATAAATTTCGATTGTCACACGAAAACTTGAAAACGAAGTTCGTCATGGTATATAAAAGTACCCTCTACACAAAGTACAAAGATGAATTTCGTCATGGTACTATAATTCGTCTCACGCAACAATTAACTAGTTATATAGTTTTTAAAAAGAATGATGAAAATGGATTTCAACGGTTTGAAACATGTAATAACCAAGATTTATTCATTCGATCTTCAAACAAACAAAAAAATCAAACATTGAACCGCCCATATCCTTGACCAAGATACTTAATTGTACCCCAACAAAAAATAAATAATTTAAGAAAACATCACTATCACTGCATTCTCTCTTACTTTTTTACAAAATAACACTCTTGCCCTTATATAATTAATTAAGACTTTGTGTATATTTGTAATTTCTAATACTACTAAGTGCAATATATTAAATTTGTTACATGACTTACATCTATTTTTAGAAGGGGAATATAATTTTGAAACATTCGCAATACATGAATATTAATTTGAGACGGAGGTAGTACTAAAGCCACCAGAATATCAATTCAATGTTCTTATAAAACTTACAAAAGTATTACTTAATGGTGTTTTCATTGAGGTGAGATGTCTATAAAACTCGGAAATCTTTAATAGATGCTCCAGGTCACAAACGATGACAAAATCGGTTATTACGACACACGTAAAATCAAACAGTAAAAACTTAAGAACTCAAAGTTATGTCGTCGCCTACAATGATGTTTATGTGTCTAACTAACCACATAATTATTAAAGTTACCAAAACACCAAATGTTCATATAAAAAGTTTAGAACTCATAGTTATGTCGTCTACAACACTGGTGTTTATGTGCCTAACTAATCACATAAACATATCATGCGTCGACGACAATGTATTTATTCCAACTTGTGTCTATCATTGTAACACCCTATTTTGATAAATGGAATGTCACGCGTAATTATGGCGTGTCATCAAAGCATGCAAGGTAACATGTAGTAAAACATACAAGACCATAGGGAAAACCGGAATCAAACATCGGTTCCCAAACATAAGCCCAAAACATAACAAGGTAAATGAACTGAATGAAAGACTAAACAAGCATAAATATATGAAGGAAACAGGAGAAAAAGTCTATGGCAGCTTCCATCCTATGCATGTCCTCCAAATGCTCGAGTCTTGGGTACCTGCCGTTTTGGGACATGGAAAGGAAAGTAACGGCTGAGCAAAACGCTCAGTGCACGGATATACAATAAAGCATGAAATAGGATAAGCATGTAACATATAACAGCGGAAGACTAAGTTCTGAGTATACTGGTTAAGTATTGAGAACACTGGTTTTATAGTTTGAAAAGCCTCATGTTTATCTTATGAAAACTGTTTTAACTTAAATATACCATATCCCATATAGGTCATGAAAAGGTCACGTGCATGAATACTTGGAGGGGTGACCTCATCATGCTGATTAGAGGGGATGCCTCTAATTAATATACTGGTTTGGGTAGGAGGGATCAACTCCTTGTGAAGGATTCAAGGCACACACCACATTCACCATGATATACTGAATAAAACATGTAACTAGGATGCACCCATACGCCCCACCTGATATAATAATATGGCCAAAACTGAAAAGGGACGCCACGAGCAATCACTCCGCCGTGGGGAAGTCATAACATTGGTGCCTCCAATGTTATGGTTATGGTACCTCCATAACTAGGTGAAACTGGTCATGCTTGTATATGGCTATAGATTATGCTAATTAAACATAAGCAGTTCAAAACAATAAAACAAATACTGGGGAAAACAGTTGGCTGCATACGGGGAAATCCTAATAAGGAAAGAATGTCCATACTGAAAGGACGGGAATCCGTACCTCAAGTCCAGTGAATGAACGGAAGAAAGACTCCTACTTCTGGATCACTAACGCTACATGAATACACACGTGTATAAGTATCGATTCAATGATTACGTACTGGGTTTTATGTCTCGTCTTAGCTTACATTGCATGTTTTAGGTCATGGTTTACTGTTTAAAGCCTTAAACTGTGTTTGTCTTGTATTCTGATTAATCTGATTAAGTATTACTGGTATTTCATGTATTATTATACTTACTGTGTAATAATAAGTAACTTTCCAAAAATAGCAGGTTTCCAAAAATAGAAAGTTTCTAAAAATAGAAAGTTTCCAAAAATAGAAAGTTACCAAAAATAGAAAGTTTCCAAAAATAGAAAGTTTCCAAAAATAGAAAGTTTCCAAAAATAGAAAGTTTCCAAAAATAGAAAGTTTCCTAAAATAGAATTTACTGCTTAAAATAGATTAGTTTCTAAAAATAGAAAGTTTCCAAAAATAGATCCGCTGCCTTAATTAAATAAGTTTCCATATATAAAAGGTTTCCATGATTAGATTTGCTGCCTGAAATAGATAGATTTCCATATATAGAAGGTTTCCATTAATAGATTAGTTGCCTTATTTAATTAAGTTTCTATAAATAGAAGTTTCCATATTTAGAATTAAGCTGGTTACATAAGCTAACATATAAGTCTAAGTGTTTATAAGCTTATTTTCTTAAGTCATATGATATAGTGTATAGTTTAATTATTATTCCATGTATTTAATTAAACTATAGGTTAAGCATTTTAATTAAGGTATAACATGTTTTAATTAAAATGAAATAAATTACTTAGGTTAAAATGTGTATTATTATGAATTAATAACATAACCTAAGTCATGTCTAAATTAATTAATTATAGGCATGTTTTAAATAATTAATTAATTATAACTTATAACATAAATACTTAGGTTAAATTAATATCATGCTAAATTAATAATTAAAATAACCTAAGTCATGGTTTAATTAATGTCTCATGTTTATTAATTAATTTATATCCTAAGTTCATAATTCATAAAATTACCATGTAGCATAAATCATGATTTAACCAACGAACCGTGAACCGGGCATGAAATCGACACCGTAACCCGAACCAAATCGGGGTTCCCCTTGGTTCCTTGCTGCCGTGGGACCCACACCACCAAACAGGGACCTTATGGTCTCGGTGGTGGTTCCTTGGCCAAGCCGTGACCCCCCCCCCTTCGGGTACATTTAGGCGTCGGCCAAACCAACAACCCTAAAAACGCCCTTTTTGATTTTACCCTTTAACCAAATGCATGTTTATTTCATGTTTTTAATTAGGTTTTAAAAACATCATGTTCTTAATTAATTTACTAAATCAAATCAAAGAAATAATTAAAAAGAAAGGTTAAAAAGGTATACCGAATGTGTAGATGAATTAAGGATGAACAAACACTAATACTTGTACAATATTCAAGATCAAAATCAACAAGAACACCCCTCCTAGGTGTGTTATGGGTGGCAGCTACAAAAGGGAAAAGGGAGGAGAGGAGAAAACTTTTTAGGGTTTTTGTTTAATTTCTTGAAAAATGAAAATGACTAGCAAAATTTACCTTAACCCCCTTTCATGTAAAATTTGATGGGCTTGGCCCATATTCCTTCCTAATTTCGTGGATATGGGGCCCACATAGGGTAACCCAAATGTTTTCCGTGTCCTGATGTTTCGTGTTCGTTCGTGGTTAAACGTGTTCGTGTTTAAAGTGTTTCTGTTTATTTTATCATGTAGTTTATCGTATTCTTAACGCTCGTAATTATATTATATGTATTTACGTAATTATTTTAGTTCGTGTTTTAATGGTGATCATGATTTAATTATGTTCACGTGAAATATCTATTAACTGTTTATCATGAGTTTGTACGTAATCGATACTTATCATGTCATACACGTATGCACTTACTTGATTAATAGCACATGAATGTGATCAATACTGAATAAGGTAAGTTTTAATCTAGGACATACGATCTTAAGGGCACTATTCATGGTAAAAGCATGCGGGTTTTACAATTCTTCCCCCCTAAAAAGAATAATTCGTCCCCGAATTATAGATAAAGTAACTGGAAGCGAAACATACCCGAATCAAACTGGAAAGGTATGCAAAAATAACGGAAATGAAGGTGACATGGTAGAAGGGAATGTGGAACGTGACATGTCTTGAAAAGACATGGAACGTGACGTGACTGAAAGGACATATCTAATTGATGAGAAAAACGGATAAAAGTCCGGATGAACTTGTCCGTTTCCAAGTGGCCTCCCTCTTGGAACGGTTCCTTCAGAAGATCCTTACACTAATGATAAATCTTGGTCCTCCTGACCTTGACTTGGAATAAGAAGAAATTATTGGTTATCAACGGAAGGTAGATCCCCTAAATTCGATCGTGGAAAATAAGAGTTAACGTGCAAGGGTAACTGAAACGTTACGATGCAAGACAATCTGACTTAACTGATAATTAGAAATGATGCGCGAGACATAACGAAACGTAGTACGTGAAAAATTTTTGAACGTGATACGTGAAAAATTTTGAACGTGCTACGTGGAGATATGGCGAGTGTAGTATGAGTAAACATATCGTGATCCATGATACGTGTAACCTATTTTGATCATGATATGAGGAACGTGGAATGAACATGACATGTGAGACATATCGTGATCATAGAATATAATGACGGTAATGCCAAACGCTACAAGGTGAGACGTGGAATATGACGTGAAACGTCTATCTGATGATGGAGAGTTATACTAAACTTGGGTCTGGTCTCACAAGTTCTTGCAACTTCCAGAACGAGAAAAGAAATGAACGTAGAATCGTAAGCCAAAATACGATCATGAACGTGAATAGTGTCATGAACGTGAGCGAGAAAGAAAGTCGTGGAATTAGAATGAAGACGTGAAGTAAGTTAGGAGTACAATTACGAATCTTTGTCTGACCCGATAGCTGAGGGATTGCCAAGTGATCGGATGAGCCTTGGCTGGAACATGTTTGTTCAATCTGTTGGTTCTGAAATCCGTACGGATGTAAGGATTCTGCAGACTTGATCAAACTGTTGACAATAACCCAAATAGCATCATGCTTCTTCTGAGTTTGCTGAAATCTGGTAACTAAAATCCATGGAGATCTTGTCCCTTTTCGATTCACAATTTCATATGATGAAAACATCCCAGTTTGTTGGTGTCCTATCTTAACCTGTTGGTATGTCAGGTACCTAGATATGAACGTAACTGTATCTTGCTTCGTAGAACTTGATACCTAGGAGTTTGCGAAACTCTGAGTCTCTGAATCTAGACTTCTCCTAGCGTATAATTTTCTAGAACACCTAATGTAGTGTAGGGTTCTCTCCTTTACGCATAAGCTGAGTCATGGTAAGATTAACCATAGAAACCCATGTGATTCAGTGTGTCACTGTAATCAAACAGAATTGATATTGGAAAAAAAAATTCTAGGGTAGAATTTCTCTTGTCATAGAATTTGCAACATAGTGCAGATATGGTCTTCCTGTTCTTCTCTAGGCTTAGAGGAAATCAGGTTGTCCTCAATGAAAACGCTGATGAATTTGTTTAGGAGTTCATGGAAACTCAATTTATTAAGTCCATAATGCGGTTGAAGCATTGATACGACTAATTCAAAATCATAAATCTAGCATGACCGAGTCGTGTACGAATAGCAGTCATGGACATGTCCTGCTTTTTCACTCATCACTGTTGGCAGCATGATCGTGAGTTCGATCTTGGAAAAGTGATTAACACCATACGGTTGATTGGACATGTTGTCAATATGAGGAGGAGAATAACGGTCATGAATGGTGATTTGTTAAAATCGACGGTAGTCGACACATAATCTCATAGTACCATCCTTCTCCTTGAAGGTTCTTCTGGAGTGTAAGGAACAATTTTGGAATAATCCGTTGGTTATGCGTAAAAGGACCTTAGTAGTCGTGGGTTACTGACAGCTAGAAAATTTTAGCAATATGGCTAACAAAGCACGTGCTTGAAAAGCATAGATAATTTGTAAAGATTTTCCGATGGAAAATCAAGCTGAATGTATTCAGGAGCCTGAACGTTACTGTACATAATTATGAATCATAGCATGGTGTGGCGTTCATAGTACATAATTAGGATAAAATTCATCTCGTGTCTGTCCGAGGAAATGCGTTAGCAGCTTGGATCTTATCATTAAGCTGAAGGAAAACCTTCGTATGCGAAAGACGTCCTTCATGGTTATGAATATATGAACTATGGTGAAAGAAATGAAAGTGACATTGGCAACGTGACAGTTCTCACTGATGCACCGATAATGGTGTTGAGATTCTTGTGGCCTGATTAATACATGGCACAACAACATAGATATACCCTTGGAGGGTACCCTGAATTTCTTAGAAATGTTCCATAATTAGATGTGAGTCATGTGTCTTGACTCGTGTCTTGAGAAACGTAAGCGTGACATATATCTTGACTGGTATCTTGACATGTGTCCTCAGAAAGTATACGTGAGACATGTGTCTTGACTGATGTCTTGACATGTGTCTCGAGATGTGAAACAATTAGAACTACAAATATTAGGTTAATATGCCAGAATTGGCGGATCGGTTGGACTACTGATCATTTGTATGTCTGATCACGTCCGTGGCCGGAGCCTCGGTTGCGATTTCTAGGATAGTTGCTGTCATAGTAGTGGTTACTATCATCTTGTCTGTCGGTTCCATGACGGTCATTTTCATGACAGTGACTCATGTAACTATTCAGCTGAGTGGCCGGCTGGTACTGGTTTGCACTCATATGGCTGAAATGACAGCCGAACGACGTGTGACATGTAACTATGAATTTGGAACAATGATTGATGGGAATTGTCTGATGGTGAAGCATCTTCTCGTCCAATTGCTTTGCTCTGACGCCTTTGTCTTCGTCTTTTAGGATCTCCAGGTTGTGAACAGCATCAGCATCAGCATCTCGTAGCGTCTCCCAACATCAGCAGCATCAACCTTCAGTAACATCTCCAAGCTATGAGCGGCATCGACAACCTTGTAGAATATCAGCAAGTGAACATACGCCTGAGATGATTTAGAATCGACTAGCGAATACTCGTGAAGTATTGCAAGTGGAATACACATGGATTAAGGTACATGTAATACACATGAAATACGGTACGTGGAGTACACATGGAATGCACATGAAATGATCGGTATGGGCTCGATCATTTGTCATGATTTAAGGAAAGTAAACCGGTTAAACGGTTAGGAAAACCATCATGATAACCTGGCAGTATTAGCATAGACATCATTCTGGTTGCATAGAGAAACGCTAAAGTGTGGTTACACAAGATTCAACGATGATTTGCCTGACAGCATGATCAATGAAAACCAACCATGACTATCATGAAAGCATGATTCAAGAAATCTAACAATGTCTTGCAGGACAACGTAAATAACAAAAGAGGCATGAAACATAATCAACATGAAGACGGAATTATCATGACGAAACATGAAACCATCTATTACGAAGAAGTGTATAACATAATCAGCATGAAACTGAAGTTAACCATGACAGTATGAAGGCATACTTGACATAAAAAACATAATATCTTATGATGGGACATGAAAAAAAAAATAAAAATTTTTTTATGCCAATTTAAATCATGAGAAAAATTTTATGCAAGAAAAACAGTGCATGAATGCGTAATGTAGTTTATAAAACCTTTATATGTGCGAGGGAACGCCTATGGGTCGGTTCCAAAACAAAAGACATGGCGAGGGGACGCCTATGGGTCGGTCCCAAAGTTAAAAGTTTCGATAAAAGCACATGCGACTAAATAGGGCCAGTCCTGTACCAACCATTACTTAGTCAAAATTCCTGCAACAGATGACATATGATATAAATGCATGAATGCATGGAACATAATAATTAAAAGTCATTGTCAAAACTTAACAGAAAAAATTTTATGTGAAAATTATGAACTACTGGGGTCAGTCCACATCGTCACAGTTCACGAGGAACATCATGCATAGACAATGACACATAACTAAGTATGGATGACGGTTGTTCATTCCATATTAGTAAGACGATACTGGTGAAAACATCATGGTGAAAACAACAAGGTGCTGGAAACGTCATGGCTAAAACAAAAAGCTGCTGAAAACATAATGGTTAAAACAACAACACGCTGAAACATCAATACATGGAATAACAATCGTTGGCTTAGGAAGCTCCTGGTGACTACCCACTAGTCACAGGTCGAGTTTTAGAGCCTACAGGTCGAAGCCTTGGCTCTGATACCATAATTGTAACACCCCATTTTGACAAATGGAATGTCACGCGTAATTATGGCGTGTCATCAAAGCATGCAAGGTAACATGTAGTAAAACATACAAGACCATAGGGAAAACCGGAATCAAACATCGGTTCCCAAACATAAGCCCAAAACATAACAAGGTAAATGAACTGAATGAAAGACTAAACAAGCATAAATATATGAAGGAAACAGGAGAAGAAGTCTATGGCAGCTTCCATCCTATGCATGTCCTCCAAGTGCTCGAGTCTTGGGTACCTGCCGTTTTGGGACATGGAAAGGAAAGTAACGGCTGAGCAAAACGCTCAGTGCACGGATATACAATAAAGCATGAAATAGGATAAGCATGTAACATATAACAGCGGAAGACTAAGTTCTGAGTAGACTGGTTAAGTATTGAGAACACTGGTTTTATAGTTTGAAAAGCCTCATGTTTATCTTATGAAAACTGTTTTAACATAAATATACCATAGCCCATATAGGTCATGAAAAGGTCACGTGCATGAATACTTGGAGGGGTGACCTCATCATGCTGATTAGAGGGGATGCCTCTAATTAATATACTGGTTTGGGTAGGAGGGATCAACTCCTTGTGAAGGATGCAAGGCACACACCACATTCACCATGATATACTGAATAAAACATGTAACTAGGATGCACCCATACGCCCCACCTGATATAATAATATGGCCAAAACTGAAAAGGGACGCCACGAGCAATCACTCCGCCGTGGGGAAGTCATAACATTGGTGCCTCCAATGTTATGGTTATGGTACCTCCATAACTAGGTGAAACTGGTCATGCTTGTATATGGCTATAGATTATGCTAATTAAACATAAGCAGTTCAAAACAATAAAACAAATACTGGGGAAAACAGTTGGCTGCATACGGGGAAATCCTAATAAGGAAAGAATGTCCATACTGAAAGGACGGGAATCCGTACCTCAAGTCCAGTGAATGAACGGAAGAAAGACTCCTACTTCTGGATCACTAACGCTACATGAATACACACGTGTATAAGTATCGATTCACTGATTACGTACTGGGTTTTATGTCTCGTCTTAGCTTACATTGCATGTTTTAGGTCATGGTTTACTGTTTAAAGCCTTAAACTGTGTTTATCTTGTATTCTGATTAATCTGATTAAGTATTACTGGTATTTTATGTATTATTATACTTACTATGTAATAATAAGTAACTTTCCAAAAATAGCAGGTTTCCAAAAATAGAAAGTTTCTAAAAATAGAAAGTTTCCAAAAATAAAAAGTTACCAAAAATAGAAAGTTTCCAAAAATAGAAAGTTTCCAAAAATAGAAAGTTTCCAAAAATAGAAAGTTTCCAAAAATAGAAAGATTCCTAAAATAGAGTTTACTGCTTAAAATAGATTAGTTTTTTCTAAAAATAGAAAGTTTCCAAAAATAGATCCGCTGCCTTAATTAAATAAGTTTCCATATATAAAAGGTTTCCATGATTAGATTTGCTGCTTGAAATAGATAGATTTCCATATATAGAAGGTTTCCATTAATAGATTAGTTGCCTTATTTAATTAAGTTTCTATAAATAGAAGTTTCCATATTTAGAATTAAGCTGTTTACATAAGCTAACATATAAGTCTAAGTGTTTATAAGCTTATTTTCTTAAGTCATATGATATAGTGTATAGTTTAATTATTATTCCATGTATTTAATTAAACTATAGGTTAAGCATTTTAATTAAGGTATAACATGTTTTAATTAAAATGAAATAAATTACTTAGGTTAAAATGTGTATTATTATGAATTAATAACATAACTTAAGTCATGTCTAAATTAATTAATTATAGGCATGTTTTAAATAATTAATTAATTATAACTTATAACATAAATACTTAGGTTAAATTAATATCATGCTAAATTAATAATTAAAATAACCTAAGTCATGGTTTAATTAATGTCTCATGTTTATTAATTAATTTATATCCTAAGTTCATAATTCATAAAATTAACATGTAGCATAAATCATGATTTAACCAACGAACCGTGAACCGGGCATGAAATCGACACCGTACCCCGAACCAAATCGGGGTTCCCCTTGGTTCCTTGCTGCCGTGGGACCCACACCACCAAACCGGGACCTTATGGTCTCGGTGGTGGTTCCTTGGCCAAGCCGTGACCCCCCCTTCGGGTACGTTTAGGCGTCGGCCAAACCAACAACCCTAAAAACGCCCTTTTTGATTTTACCCTTTAACCAAATGCATGTTTATTTCATGTTTTTAATTAGGTTTTAAAAACATCATGTTCTTAATTAATTTACTAAATCAAATCAAAGAAATAATTAAAAAGAAAGGTTAAAAAGGTATACCGAATGTGTATATGAATTAAGGATGAACAAACACTAATACTTGTACAATATTCAAGATCAAAATCAACAAGAACACCCCTCCTAGGTGTGTTATGGGTGGCGGCTACAAAAGGGAAAAGGGAGGAGAGGAGAAAACTTTTTAGGGTTTTTGTTTAATTTCTTGAAAAATGAAAATGACTAGCAAAATTTACCTTAACCCCCTTTCATGTAAAATTTGATGGGCTTGGCCCATCTTCCTTCCTAATTTCGTGGATATGGGGCCCACATAGGGTAACCCAAATGTTTTCCGTGTCCCGATGTTTCGTGTTCGTTCGTGGTTAAACGTGTTCGTGTTTAAAGTGTTTCTGTTTATTTTATCATGTAGTTTATCGTATTCTTAACGCTCGTAATTATATTATATGTATTTACGTAATTATTTTAGTTCGTGTTTTAATGGTGATCATGATTTAATTATGTTCACGTGAAATATCTATTAACTGTTTATCATGAGTTTGTACGTAATCGATACTTATCATGTCATACACGTATGCACTTACTTGATTAATAGCACATGAATGTGATCAATACTGAATAAGGTAAGTTTTAATCTAGGACATACGATCTTAAGGGCACTATTCATGGTAAAAGCATGCGGGTTTTACAATCATATACTCCGCAAGGTATATAAACTAGCAAGCTTTTACTTCTTTGATCCATGTGAGATCATAAATTTAGTTTTTTTTTTAAAGTAAGTTGACAAAAAGCTACAACAATGACATATCTTTGTGTGATGTATGTTATTCATTTTTTTTTACGATTTATGTTGTTTCAAGAAAAGTCTTTTGTATGAGCAACGGACAAGACTAAAACCACAAACCGGTCTGAATAAGACCGATCGGACCAAACCAAACATATTCAGTGTGGTCTTCGGTCCATACTTTTCATCATACTTGTTTTGGTTCGGTTTTAAAAAAGCCGTAATATGCTTTGTTTAACAGGACCAACCGGATCGAATTGGATTGAACACAATACGGTTCGGTTTTCGATACAGCGTTTGGGTCATAACGTTTTTCTGTCCGGGCCGGTTTTTCAGGCGTACTCAGTCTATACCCTTAAAATAAATATTTAATACGTTTTTATAACATGCGTGGTTTGGTAGCTATTTCACATTTTTTGAAGACTTGTGATAAATACGTTGCATTTATTTAAAAAAAATTAGTCTACTACGAGGAGTTCTCATCGCCTTTAAGACGAGTGGACTAATCTTCCGCGGGAGTTTGCTCGATACCTCGATGAGTAGTATCCCTCCCAAATGAAATTTTTTCCATTCCCAAGACTTGAACCCAAAACCTTTGGTTAAGAAGCCCAGTGACTTGACCAACCTCAATTGATTTACATTTATTTAAAAGGAGCACAAAAGACAAACAATCAGTGACAGAACATTTCAAAATTGGTCATGCTTTGGAATGCGATGTCGTCAACTATTTTTTTTTCTTTTTCAATTTTCTAAATTCATTCATTTAATACAAAGAACAAAGAAATCAAACTATATTTTATTAGTTCAGATATTATTTTTTATCGAAATGACAATTTTTCTTAGGCTAAAGGCAGTGACACCTCTAAATCTTATCGCCACCTGATCGCCACCTCAGCTTTCTCACTTTTTTTACTAAGAGCATATGCAATGGTAAAAGACACAAAAACTTTTTACATTGATTACATTAAATGCAAAACATATTTATGGACAAAACTTTTACAAAAGACTTAGGGTTTGTTTGGTTGTTTTTTTAATTAAGCCCTGTTAATTAAACAAAGACTTATTACAGACAGACTCAGTTTTATTACTTCATATTTTAAGACATCTTATTTTATTAAGTCACAGACAAACAAGTTTCGTATGACTTAATAAATTCGGTTTTTTTTCATATCTTGTTTCTTAAAAAAATTTATTAAGTCATGCTTAATTAACAAATGACTTAATACAGACAACTTCAGTTTTATTGCTTAATATTCTAAGTCTTATTGCTATATTAAGTCATAAACAAACGTTTTTTATATGACTTAATAAATTCAGTTTTTTTTTCTATTAAGTCAATTAATACCTTATCAAACACCATCTTAGTGTCTGCCAAGTCTTTATAAAAACACTTGCAAAAAGCGTTTGTTACAATGTCAAAAAACATCTCCAATAGCTTTTTTGAATAATGAAAAGTCTTTGATAGCTTTTGCCATTGGAGATGCTCTAACCCACCAAAAATTCACTTTTCAAGGATACTAAGGAAAAAAAAATCCACCTCCATCTCATCTTTCCACTTTCACTTTTATTTAATTTATTCATACATTTAATTAAAAACGATACACGCGGGTAAATAAAAACGATACTCGGATGAATTAAAAACAAACACTTTTATTAAAAACGTAAATAATACATTGGGTAAATAAAAATATTACAAGAATATTAAAAACAACACATAAATAAATAAAAACGATACACGGATAATTTAAGAAGGAAAAAACCTCGGATAAGTTTACAAAGCCTCCCAACAATGAAGATACTGAAAGCGGCACCTATACTCAGCTTCATATTCATGAAGGGCGTTATTTGTTACATCCTCAACAGTTGCTCCAATTACCCGTGTACGCGTTTGTGTTGTTGTAACATCCAACAAACCTACGCACGTCACACATTAGGAACTTTCATTTCTGGATTATGTTCTCGTATGTTTGTTTCCTTTGATCATCTAAACGACCCTCCATCCTTCGCAAAACCAAACCCCAAAAACTACGACTATTTGTTGGGTTACCTGGCACGGAGTTTTCAATAACAAAGCCCCAAGAACGACACAACGCTATTTCTTCCTCGGGTCTCCATAGTACAGGCGCCATTGGAGAAGTGAAAGAATATGAATTTGTGTTTGAGGAAAAAGATGAATATGAGTTGTGAAAAAATGATAAGGAAAATAGTGATTATATTAGAAAAAATAGGAATAAAAATTAAGTTTTGGGGTAAAACAGGGAGAAGCAAACGGTGAGTAACTGACCATTGGTGGTTTTTTTTTGCCTAAATTCACCAATCCAGCGTGGGTTTGTGGTAGGATTGTGTGAGATTAAAGGCAACCCACGCGTGGGTTTGTGCTACCTCACACCCACTTGTGGGTTTTGGCTACCACTCCCTTCAGCCTTATAAAACTAGCAAAAATTTAAACTAATTATAAAATAAGAAAAATTAGCTACTCCCTCCGTCCCATATTAATAGTCCAAGTTACTATTTTTGTACGTCCGAAATTAATAGTCTAATCCAAAAATAAATAAAAAAATATAGATTAAGTTTACTGTATCACTCTCACTTAGGGGTATTATTACAAACAATAAGTTGTAAACTAATTGGTTAAGGGTACAATTATTATTGTGTAAAAAGTAAGAGAGAAAGCTAAAAAAGTTATCTTTTTATTAAATAACGGGTTTTTAGTCGGTGAACTATTAATATGAAATAGAGGAAGCATATGATTATCTGACCATCGTATCCAACTAAATCACAACTTAAAATTTTTAGATTAGATCAAAAGTACCATTGATGAACAGTGCAATCCCGTAAAATTTTAGAGACATGAAAATAATATTTTTAATTGCTTTGTTTATTTAGATATATAAGCGTTACAGCCATAGTGTAAGGTTATTTTTAGAACCAATAAAATGTACAGAACCGCGAGAACCAACGTTTTACTCCTAATAATGCATATGTATTTTCATTATTATATATAAATTAATAGTTACTAATTGTATTATTAGTTATAAATCCGAGTATAATGAGCGATATGAAGAGTGCACATGTTTTTTCATATTACACAGCGAAAAAATAATTATAATACATAAAAAGAAAATACATGTGCATGGTCCTTAGATTCATGTTCCTAATGAACTACGACAACGAAAATTCATGTATTTCTGCCAAATGAACTACCCCGATGAAAATTCATGTGTATTTTAAGAGTAACAGGTGGTTCACGCAGTTCTGTATATTTATTTAATTCTGAAAATAACCTCACCCTACAACCATATACCCTGTACAATAATTTATTTCTTTGATCAAGAAGTTAAAAAAAACACATTTAGCCGTAATGTATATTGTTAATGTTTCATCTATGTGATTTATGTTTTTTTATATAAAAACCTCATATCGGGCTTTAGCAAAAATTGTATTGTTTTTTTAATAAGTGTGAAGCCAAAGTTATCCTCAAGATAAAACACAATTTGGTATCTAAACAAAAACCGTATATCTAACCAAAAACCGGTTAAGTTAAGTTGAAATTTTTCAAAAGCGTATCCAAAACAGAAAACGAATATCTGATTTGATTCGGCTCGGTTCAATTTCAATTTTGATTCTTATGGGCATTACCTGAATTGTAAACACCCATGCACACAAGGTTGTTTAAAGAATTTGAATAATTCGATAGTTTTTGAGCGGGGCTTTCCTTTTCAAGTCCCTCATAGTGGTCCATGGGCCAAATTGTATTTGACAAATCAAAGATGTGCATGATCTAACTATCTTACAATACAGAGGCAATGTAACATGAAAATTTTATCTCACATGCTTACGATTATCTTATTATAGATTCAAAAATAACGTTAACTGTTAATCTATTTGGTTTTATATATGGTTAACACTTTAATTAATGTTCCAAGTCGCAAAAAGTGACAAGATCTAGAGAGTTGTTGCAACACAAAAATTATCAAATGTATTTTGTTATGTTCAAATATAGTCAATCACAACAGCCTAAATATAAAAAAAGTTGAGAACTTATATTTATGTTGTCGGTTAAACTACTATTCTAGTGCATATTCACTTGAATATGTGTTCAACCAACAACAATATACTTATTCTAACTTGTAAAAACTATATACTTCATGGTATATAATCTAGGAAAAAATTGTTTCATTAATCCATGTGGGATTGAAAACTTTGTTTTTCAAAAAAAGCAACTAGACAAAAAGCTGTAACCTTCTTAGCGAAATGACGACCATAAAAATTTCGACAGTAAATTGAAATTTTGTGTATGCTAACTAACAAACACGACCTGAAAATTAAACTCACATGTTTTAGCTACGAGTTGACCCACAGTTATTGCACTAAAAACAATCACACATAATATGATGTGCTGTTAAGTTATCGTACATCGTCGACAGTAAAATGAAATTTCAAACATAGATATAACTTACTGAGAATAGATTTTATACACTTAAGATACAAAACTCAAAATAACATCAACTATTTTACTATTTAATATTATGTGCTTAAATTGTAAAAGGATTCAACTTGCAAGTCATAAAAGATGACATCATCTAGGGTTGTTACCACACAAAAGAAATCAAATACAGTCGATTCTGCCATCATGAAGCAATAAACATAGGTGATCTCCCCGACATGTAAAAAATAAAATAAAAAGTTGAGAACT
Organism: Glebionis coronaria; assembly: GCA_025667525.1. Lineage (NCBI taxonomy): Eukaryota > Viridiplantae > Streptophyta > Magnoliopsida > Asterales > Asteraceae > Glebionis > Glebionis coronaria. Next base: position 706,042,180 of record CM046875.1, on the reverse strand, counting down.
CGTAGTTGAGTTGCTGCAACAATATACCCTAACATTTACTTAGTAGAAACTAAGGTAAATATTGCACCAACAATAATATACTTATTTCAACTTGTGTGAACCATAAACTCCAACGTGTATAAGCTAGCATGAATTTACTTCTTTTTTCCATGTGAGATTCCAACTTGATTTTATAAAAAAGCACTTAGACAAAAACGTGTACCGAAGATACAATTTTGGTGTAACGTATATTCGATTATAACAATAAACAAAGTTGATTGCACCAACATGAAAAAATAAAAAAATAGTTGAGATCTCATAGGTATGTTGTCGGGCAGTAAACACAGTGGTACTTTGTACCAAAGTATATATTGCACCAACAACAATATATACTTATTTCAACTTGTGTGAACCTTAAACTCCAAGGTATATAAGCTAACAAGAATTTGCTTCTTGTTCGATGTGGGATTTTGGGAATGAAAACTTGATTTAAGAAGAAACATTAAGCCAAAAAAGTGTACCGAAGATACAATTTTGATGTAACTAATATTATTCATGCTTTTTTTTGGTGTCTTGTATTTCTTTTGTAAAACTCTCATACACTGCTATCGCAGTGCTGTTGTAAGCCGTTTTTTTAGAAATGTGATGCCAAACTTCATCTGAATATAAAATGCAAAGATAATTATGATGAGAATGCTAATATATTTTTGATTTAGTTTTAGTACATCTATACTAAAGTCGAGTTCAAGCATGTTTATGTTTGTCATAAGTATTGATCGAAAGATATTGAGACGTATAAGAGTGAGCTAAAGACGTATTGTGTTTTCTTTTCTTTTTCAGTAGCTAAAACGTTTTTATGTAAACCATTTTATACGAAGTTGTCTATGTAAGCTTTTGTGTAGTAGTGATACCACATGAAGATTTTTGCACTTCTCTCATCTTGTTACAAACAAAGAAAAATAAGCTTTATTTTTTAATTTAAACATTATTTGATTGTTGAACATGAAAACAAAATAAGAAAAAGTAAAGAATAAGATTCCATATATCTATTAAAAAATTTTGCGTCAACAACAATAGATTTATTTCAACTTGTGTGAATTATATACTCCAAGGTAAATAAGCCACTCAGAATTAATTTTTTTCCATGTGGGATTGAAAACTTAATTTTAAAAATAGACAAACTAGCAAAAGTTGTACCAAAGACGGATATAAGTTGAGACCCAAAGATAGTGAGACGTATTTATTAGACGACTAGGTCTACTGGCCAAGCTCGAGTGTGAGTTCGTGGTTCATTAGATTTAAAGTTTGATAGTAGCTTATTATCTAAAAAATGTATTTATTATAAATATACATTTTATCTTATATGTAAGTCATTGGATCGATAAAAATCTTTTTGCTATATTACATGATGTCACGTCTTTAGGTGAAATTTACCGACAAAAACAGTTACCCTTCAGTCATCGACTACTTGTTGGTGATCCATAATGATCCTTTCTTTTTGCTCATATTTTTCCTTAAGTAATATTTTATTTTCGTATTTCATTCATGGCCCCTAAATCCTAGTAGTCAACACACACAAAATATGTCGAGTTGTCTTTGTTAAAGATCATTGTCGTGATAACAACAGTTGACCACCAAATTGTTAATCTCTTTTAAAGGAAAAGCATACCATGGCGTAAAAAATAAAAATTGAATCGCATAGAAAATGAAAAAACGCTAAACAATATATACAATTATGTTTGCACATCGAAATCCATCTACATGTAAACAAACGAGAAGAAAGAGAGAGGAAGACAAGAATAAGATGATTTCAGCATTCTATTCGGTATGTCCTTATGAAAGATTCCCATTTAAATTGTGAGAGAATATTAAACGACTAGTTGTACTGGTCTAAACTCGAATGTGGACTTGTGATCCATCAGATTTACAGTTTGATGGTTGCTAATTTTCCAAGCTATACGTGACATGTGAGGATTGATATTGCGATTTTGGAAAAAAGAGCTTTGTAGGTATATTGTTGTCCAATTTTTTAATGTTAGCCAAAAATTGAACTAACATATTGATCAACAATCCTCCATATAAGCACACCATATAAGCACACCATATAAGCACAGTGAGATACCGTTAAGGTATGCTATTGCGTTTATTTGAATCACGAACAACACTAATCCTCAAATTTGGTTTTATATCTTGTTATGACTTTATAAATAACATTACAAGTCACAAAAGGTTACACCATGTGAGAGTTGTTACTATTGAAAGATGAAACTCGTGCCTCTTAGGTTTATCATTGATCATATTTATAATGCTAATTACATAGAGAACACAATAACCCTAATGGACCCTAAGCCCATAAACCGAGCTTGGGCCACCTAATTTTTTTTATTGTCTAATACTCCCCCGCAGTCCAAGCGGGGAAATCGCAAAAGCTTGGACTGGATTAAGAACATAAAAACATGAAAGCCATAACCATTTGTTGAAGACATACGACAACAACGAAAGCAAAACTCCTAACAACAACAAAGGCAAAACTTCGAGCACAACATCAAAAACTAAACAGAATTGTAGCAAAAGCGATGATTGATAGCAGTGGTATCTTTGACCATACTTTGCGAGTTTATTCCAAAAAGAACAATAAAAGATTATGAGGTTATGACTGAGAATTTTTTTTATGGCAATACAAAAGAAAAATTAAACTAGCCGGGTACCCGCGCAATGCGGCGGCGGGTACCAAGTGACAAATTTCGTAACGAGCAACGTTTTTTCATGACCATTGTTTACATGACTTTGTTATAATATGGTATATTCATATACTTCACCACCTAAACCACAAAAAATATGCCATTAAAACCACCAAGCTCAAAACACCCAGGGGAAATCAGTTAGTGGTGATGGAGATGACCATAACTACGGTGGAACCATTTGGTGTGTAGGGCTGCTGGGGGTTTTTATTTTAGAGAGCAGAAGTGTGTTTTTTAAGAGAGAGAGAGAGAGAAAGAGATCGTTTTGAAATTAAAATGACTGTTATAATGGGTTGTGTGAATGTTAGAGCAAGAATGGGCTATATAAATGGGTGGTAGACGGTTTGATTTTCATAAATATTGGCAGTTACATACAATCATCTTAAATGAGATATAAAACCTTAAAGTTGTTACAAACACACAATTAAAAGCATCTTTTATTTTTTAATAACTATTAACGACTGTTATTGACCAACATTGACAATACGCATGCATTTTTGCTATATAATCATAAATCCATTTAAATGGCTATTATTATCTATTCCTAAAAAATTGTATGCATTAAAAGGGACTCTATTCAAAAGTGTATATGGTGAACAAATTTGACTAACCACTTATTAGTTTCTTATTAAGGAAATGTTAAAGGCTTAAAAAATTAAGACTACTAAATATAGAAAGGAGTTAAATCCTTTATAAAGTAGTAAGATGAATGCTAAGAACAAATGAATAAAAAAAGACAAAGGCGATTAAACAACTCCTGCATTCAATTCGTAAATAAGAAAAAGATGAGACAAGCATTTTTTAAGAAGAAGAAGATATAGCTTTTGACGGGAAAAGACAGTGAAAGAAAATGAAGATTTGACTGATGAGAAGATTTGATGATAAGAAAAGGAAGATTTGACTGATAAGAAGATTTGATGATAGGAAAATGAAGATTTGACGTCCCTCTTTTCTTTTAGAAGAGGGGATAAAGTGGCTCATCATGGCCGGTGATTAATTCTTGATAATGGAGATGGAGAGATTTGACAGGCGGTATAGAAGTGGCGGCTTGATGACCTACTAGGTCACAAGATCTTACCCTCTGATACCATATTGAAAGATGAAACCCGTGCCTCTTAGGTTTATCGTTGATCATATTTATAATGCTAATTACATAGAGAACACAATAACCCTAATGGACCCTAAGCCCATAAACCGAGCTTGGGCCACCTAATTTATTTTATGGTCTAATAGTTACGACACAAAGAAATCAACTATATTGTATTAGTTCAAATATCCACACGGGAAACAAAAAAACTTAGAGAGAAGGTTTTGTTGTTATTGCAATAACATGAAGTGTGCATTCACTTAAATATAGATTGCATCAGCAACAATACCATCGTCTCAGCTTATGTGAACCATATAGTTCAAACTTCAAAGTATATAAACTAGCAAAAAATTTGCTACTTTAGAGGGCTAGGTGTCATGAACCAAAAAACCCTCCTCACTTTGGCCCCACGAGTGCCACGTCATTTGACACACAAAACTCAAGTTATCATGACATACCACCCCCTCATCACTTTGGCCCCACCACTACCTATTTTTTTTTCTTTTCCATTTATTTTCACCTAAAATTACTATATTTCATAAAATTAAAATTACAATACACAAAAATAAAAATACATAAACTTAAATTAAAATATAGAAACAAAATTACTAAAATAAGATTTATTCTTCTTCGAAAGCACTTGGGTATTGCTTCATGATGGCTTTTTGCCTTACTCGGATAAAAGAGGCTTTCTCAGGTCCAGCGTTGTCGGCATCCAACATGAGGAACTCCAACTCCCGACACTCTTTCCAAGTCACTTACCTGTCTTTCTTTCCAGTAAGCCTTTTGCGCAGCTTGACATTTTTTTCATAATGTCCTTCAAAACGTTCGGACGCCGCTCACTAGGCGTTACTTCCACCGTGCTCACAGAAGTTTCAGATTTTGTTTTCTTTGATGAACCAGGGTTGTTTCTTGCAGGACGAGGTCGTGCATCTGGGCCGAATAATTCTTCAAGATTATCTATATCAATCGGTTCGGCCGAATCCCATTTTGGATAACTCTTCAAAACCTCCCAACAGTGGACGTAATTAAACTTCTTTTTACCTCCACTACGTTCAAAAAACGACTTCTTAGCATTCTCGATGTGATCATGCTCATTTTCACCGCTCTCACGGGTCAACTGCTTGTAGATACCATTGAATTTTTGGCAGTCACCGTTAATTCGTGACCATTTTCCGGTAGCTATATTCTTTGTCCGTTGTTCCCCGGTTGTTGTACGGTTAAAAACATCCATAATTTGTCCCCAAAACGCATCCTCGGCTTGGTCATTTCCGATTGTAGCATTTTGAGAAGTCTCAACCCAAGTCTCCGCAAGTAACTTTTCTTCATTGGATGTCCAACTGGTCAAAACACGTGGTGCGACCTCCTCGTCCTCCTCATCATCTTCTTCCACATTAATCGGGGCTTTCTTTTTCGATTTGGTTTGTTTTGAGGGACGTTTTCCTTTGCGTATTTGTTCTCGAGCATTTGGAACTTTGAATTAACCTGGTGGTTGTTGTTGCGGAGGAAAAGGTTGTGATGGAAAGTAGTTTTGTTGTGATGGTTGTGATTGATAAAATTGTGGTGCGGCGTTCTCGGTTGTTGGTAATTTTGAAAGCCTATCGGCGGTTGTTGGTAATTTTGATAACTATATTGGTAATTTTGGTCGTGTGAAAATTGTGATAAGTTAGTTGGATAAGGGTAAAATCTATAAAATACCATCGTAGTTATTAAAGTGTGCCGACTTTAAACACTTACTAATTAATCTCGTGACTTTACCATTATACTTTCAAATCTATTCCAACTACACCAATATTATCTTAAAATGACTATAAAATGACTATAAAATGACTAAAATACCCTTCATTAATAACTACCCAGATTTGCTCCATATCTTTCTCTTATCATTTTAATTATTAACTATGTAATATTCAATATAATCGTGTTATAATTTTAGCATTTTACCAAAAATCTAACGTGATATACCCAGATCTTCAATATCTTTTTCTTCATTGCTAAAAGAATTGATAATTAATGATAGAAATTTAAAATGTTATAACCTTAGCATTTTAGCATTTTGTGACGTCGTGGCTCAAGTTATAACACGACTATACGATATTAAAGAAAATAATTAATGATAAATTCGTCCCGAATGTCAAGCTATTGGGTGTTGTGGTTGACAATATTTGGATATTTGGTCCAATGAATTTTATAAGGGATATATGACCCAGTTTAAATCCAGAAGCAACTTCAACTTTATGTTTCAACGTTTGTAGTTGTAGTAGTATGTTGTATTGACGTCTTCTATGATACCATAGGCATGTCCTTGGTGATCATATGTTGCCTTTGCTTACAATGTTTTAGAGATTACTATTATAGTTAACCATTAAATAAAAAACACCCATTTATATAACATCCAAAAACCCTTAAAAGAAGGATTATGTACAAACCAATCAGTGCTCAGGAATCGGATGTTATCAGACATCTATAATGAAAGGTCATAAAATTTACAATGTTACACATAAATCAATTTCTAACCACACATTTGTTTTGACCTTTAACAAGTGTAGTTACACGTTTATTAGTGAGGACGGCAGTGTCAGATTCAGGGGTGAATATGTTAGTTCTTCCAATGCTTTAGAGGTTATAAAGAGTTTAAGGCAATTGGCAACTGTTCCAGTTTTAGTTGGGGTTATATCATATAACACTTCATTAGTCGATCGATTCAATGAAACTATTATTGTTGTGACAGTTTTAGAGAGAAACAGAAATGACAAAGTGAGAAGCAAAAAATAATAAAATAGTGATAAATATGGCTAGAGATGTAATTATGTTAAACAAGACGAGGGTAATATAGTCATTTTAAAGTAATATTGGTGTAGTCGGAATAAATTTGAAAGTAAAATGGTAAAGTTACGAGATTAATTTGTATGTGTTTAAAGTCGGTACAATTTAATAAATACCATGGTATTTTATATCTTTTACCCGTTGGATAATGTTGTGAGGATCCGGCGGAGTTTTGGGACGACAGAGTAGACGGATTAGAAGAAGGTAAAAATTGTGCCTGTTGAGCGTTAAGAAGATTTGTGTAATACCTGTCATTTGGACTTTGAGACATTTTTTTTTATTTTAAGGAGATGATTTTAGAGAATTGTGTGTAAAAATATTGGGTAATAGTGGTATTTATAATAGAAAGTAGAATAATTAATAAATTAAAAAAAAAATAATTAAAAACAACGGTAAGTTTTTTAAAAATATAAACGTTGGAATATATGTGGGCCCCACCTGTTTTGTTTCTTACTTCTTCACTTGGGTGGCGAAGTTCACTTTGGCGAGACTTTGGCGAGCACACCCGATGTGGTGGCGAGCTGTGACGAGCCGCTATATGGGATTGGCGAGCCTAGCTCGTCACGATTAGGGGTGGGAATCGGGTCGGGCCAACCGGGTTCGGGTCAACTCGGGTCGGGTCAAGTCGGGTCAAGACTCAAAAAAATCAAACCCAAACCCGAGCTTAATTAGAACTCGGGTCAGTCGGGTTCGGATCAACTCGGGTCGGGTTAATTCGGGTCGGGTCAACTCGGGTTCGGGTCAACCCGGGTATGAGTAAAAAAAATAAAAATTGGATTATTTGAGTAGATTTTCAATGTAAAATGTGTTAAAAAACTCGGGTCAAGTCGGGTTAGTCGGGTTCGGGTCGGGTCAATTCGGGTCAAGCAAAAAAATATTAACCCAAACCCGAGGCCAATTAGAACTCGGGTCAATTTGGATCAACCCGAATTGACCCGAATATATTTTTGAACCCGAGTGACCCGACCCGAATAGGCTTATTCGGGTTCGGGTTTGGGTCAGGTTCAGGTCGGTCAACTTTTCCGACACCCTTAGTCACGATACCTTGCCCTCTTAGTGTATGTGGGATTGAAAATTTTAGTTTTTTAAGAGAAAAAAAAACAATTTGACAATAAGATACATCAAAGACATACTTTGACATATTGTATATTATTCATCATTTTCCTGTATAATTTATGTTTTTCTTGAGAAAGTTTTATACTCTAAGTTAGCGAGATAGATGTTATTAATTTTTTTCTGAGAAATATGAAGCCAAACTTATTTTGAAGTGAAAATGCATCATTTGCTAAGAAAGCTAGTATAATTTTGACATTATGGTCACAAGTCTCTTAACGTTATTGTGACAACATATGGAGTGGAAGATGATCTAAATCATTGCCACATCACATAGGAAAAACAAAGTTAAAAAGTTATATATACCAAGGTTGTCAAGATCCTGATCTTGATTTTAGGATCTTACGATTTTACGATTCTGTAAAATCAAAACGATTCAGATCTTAGGTAGGATCTTTCCATCCTTAAGATCTTATAGGATCCCGATCTTGATCATAAGATCTTAAGATCTACTACGATCCGATCTTACTTTTTTCTCGAACACAAAACTAAAAAACTACAAACTTATAGGTTTTATTTTGTATAATCTAAAAAACAACGTGTAAATCTTCTTATACAAGTCATAATTATAATTTAGTACCATATTGTTATAAAATATGCGTATAGTTTTGTGTTTACGATGTATATTAGTTTGTAAATTTATAAAATATTGCAAATAATATTAAAAAAATTACATTATAGTAGGATCTTACGATCCCGATCCTACTTTACGATCTCGATCTTACAAAGACGAAAACGATCTTAGGTAAGATCCCGATCTTAAAAACCTTGATATATACATCAATATTAGTAGCATGAAAATGTTAAAAAGTTGAGAAGTGATAGTTATGTTGATAAATTAGTTGCAATCATTTGTTCACTTAAACAATAAGCTTACAACTAACCCAACAACAATATACTTGTTATATCAACATGTGTGAACCATATACTCTTATGTATAAAAGGTGGCAAGAGTTTGTTTCTTTTATCTATGTGGGATTGAAAACTTAGATTTTTAAAAAGGTAACAATTGGCCAAAAGTTTGCACAAAAATACATACTACGTTAATGTTTTCTGTATAATTTATGTTTTTGGCTAGAGGCTTAATAATGTATGATATTTGTTATAATTTTTTTTATCAAACTAATGTTTTTGCTATTTTATGTACTAAACTTTAATTTTTTGGTTTTTTAATGTATTATATGACCATCTTGCCTTTTATTTTACTAATATCGAACGAACAAAATGGTAATAAAATACAATAAAAACCTCTAAAATAAAAGTTTATTACATAAGATAAAATAGCAAAAAAATAGTTTAATATATATAAAAAAAATTACGACAAATATCGTACATTATCAAGCTATTAACCCTTGTTTCTTTTGAGAAAGGTGAACCAAACTTGTCCCCAAGATAACATGCAAAAGTAATTTTATTAAGAATGCATAGTTTAATTTTGATCCAAGTTTTAATATATCGATTATTGCAAACAAGTTAAGATTTATCATATATAAGTACCGACTAAATATGTAGAGCAAGATCACCAATGGCAATATTGCAATACTCGAACTATAAATGGCTAATTCGTAACCATAAAAATGAGATACTGAACAACAAGGGTCGAGCTTAACGTTTTAGTATGGTAGATCTTAACGTTTTAGCATTGAACTATAAGTATCGACTTCTCATGTCCTGTTTCATATCATTTTCCTCATTTTAATTTTTTTTAAATAATAAATCAACTCTGATTTTACAAACCATATGTGATATTTGAAAATATAAATTTCGATTATCACACGAAAACTTGAAAACAAAGTTCGTCATGGTATATATAAGTACCCTCTACACAAAGTACAAAGATGAACTTCGTCATGGTACTATAATTCGTCTCACGCAACAATTAACTAGTTATATACTAGTAGTTTTTAAAAGGGTTTTGCTAACCAATGCCTACTGGGCAAAGGTTAGTAGTAATAAATTAATATAAATTGTCCAAATATACATTAAAATGTATTAAATACACATTAATTTAGTGAAAATGATGTTTATATATAGCAATTTATGAGTTTATTTAATGCGTGTTTAATGCATTTGAATGTATATTTGGAAAATTTGTATTAATTTATTACTCATTAACCTCTGCCCAGTGGGCATTAGTTAGCAAAACCCTTTTAAAATGAATGATGAAAATGGATTTCAACGGTTTGAAAAAAAATAATAACCAAGATTTATTCATTCGATCTTCAAACAAACAAAAAATCGAACATTGAACCGCCCGTATCCTTAACCAAGATATTTAACTGTCCCCCGACAAAAAACCCATATTTTAAGAAAACATCATTATCACTGCATTCTCTCTTACTTCTTTTATAAAATGACACTCTTGCCCTCATAGAATTAATTAAAACTTTGTGTATATTTGTAATCTCTAATACCAATAAGTGGAATATAGTAAATTTGTTACATGATTTACATCTATTTTTGAAATGAGACTATAATTTTGGGACACCCGCAATACAAAACTATTAATTTGGGACGGAAATAGTACTAAAGCCACCAGAATATCAATTCAATGTTCTTATAAAACTTACAAAAGCATTACTTAAAGTTGTTTTCATTGAGTTGAGATGTCTATAAAACTGTGAAATCTTTAATTGAGGCTCCAGGTCACAAACGGTGACAAAATCGGTTATTACGAAACACGTAAAATTAAACTGTAAAAATTTAAGAACTTCGAAGTTATGTCGTCGCCGACAATGATGTTTATGTGTCTAACTAAGCACATAATTATTAAAGTCACTAGAACACCAAATATTTATATAAAAAGTTTAGAACTCATAGTTATGTCGTCAGCAACAGTGGCGTTTATGTGTCTAACTAATCACATAAACATATCATGCGCCAACAACAATGTATTTATTCCAACTTGTGTCTACCATATACTCCGCAAGGTATATAAACTAGCAAGCTTTTACTCCTTTGATCCATGTGGGATCATAAATTTTAGTTTTTTTAAAAAGTAAGTTGACAAAAAGCTACAACAATGACATATCTTTGTGTGATGTATGTTATTCATTGTTTTTACGATTTATGTTGTTCTTAGACTAGTCTTTTGTATGAGCAACAGACAAGACCTAAACCACAAACCGGTCTGAATAGGACCGACCGGACCAGACCAAACATATTCGTTGTGGTCTTCGGTCCATACTTTTCATCATACTTGTTTTGGTTCGATTTAAAAAAAACCGTTAATATGCTTTGTTTAACAGAACCAACCGGATCGAATTGGATTGAACACAATATGGTTCGATTTTCGGTACAGCGTTTGGGTCATATCGTTTTTCTGTCCGGTCCAGTTTTTGAGCCGTACTCGGTCTATATCCTTGTAAAATAAATATTTAGTACGTTTTTATAACAAGCGTGGTTTGGTAGCTATTTCACATTTTTTGAAGACTTGTGATAAATACGTTGCATTTATTTGGACCACAAAAGACAAACAATCAGTGATAGAACATTTCAAAATTGGCCATGCTTTGGGATGGGATGTCGTCAACTATTTTTATTTTATTCAATTTTATGAATTTATTCACTTAAGAAAAAGAACAAAGAAATCAAACTATATTTTATTAGTTCAAATATTAATTTTTATCCAAACGATAATTTTTCTTAGGGTAAAGGAAGTGGCACTTCTAAATCCCACCGCGACCTTAGCTTTCTTACTGTTCTCACTAACCCATCTAAAACTCACTTTTCAAGGTTACTAAAGAAAAAAAACTCACCTTCATCCCATCTTTCTAATATCACTTTTATTTAATTTATTCATACATTCAATTAAAAACCATACACGCGAAAAATAAAAACAATACTCGGATGAATTAAAAAAACACTTTTATTAAAAACGTAAGCAATACATTGGGTAAATAAAAACATTACAAGGATATTAAAAACAACAAATGATTATATAAAAACGATACACAGATAATTTAGGAAGGAAAAAACCTCGGATAAGTTTTTAAAACCTCCCAACAATGAAGATACTGAAAGCGACACCTATACTCAGCTTCATATTCACGAAGGACGTTATTTGTTACATCCTCATCAGTTGCTCCAATTACCCATGTACGCGTTGTGTTGTTGTAACATCCAACAAACCTACGCACGTCACACATTAGGGACTTTTATTTTTGGATTATGTTCACGTATGTTTGTTTCCTTGGATCATCTAAACGACCCTCCATCATTTTCAAAACCAAGCCCCAAAAACTACGACTATTTGTTGGGTTACCTGGCACGGAGTTTTCAATAATAAAGCCCTAAGAACGACACAACGTTATTTCTTCCTCGGTTGTCCATAGTACAGGCGCCATTGGAGAAGTGAAAGAAGATGAATTTGTGTTTGAGGAAAAAGATGAATATGAGTTGTGAAAATATGAAAAGGAAAATAGTGATTATATTTGAAAAAATAGGGATAAAAATTAAATTTTGCGGTAAAATAGGGAGAAGTAAACAGTGAGTAACTGGCTATTGGTGGGTTTTTTCCTAAATTCTCCAACCCACTCGTGGGTTTGTGGTAGGATTGTGTGAGATTAAAGGCAACTCACACGTGGGTTTGTGTCACCTCACACCCACTCGTGGATTTTGGCTACCACTCCCTTCAGCCTTATAAAACTAGCAAAAATCTAAACTAATTATAAAAATAATATCACCCTCACTTAAGGTTACTATTACAAACAATAAGTTGTAAATTAATTGGTTTAATGATAAAATTCTCATTGTGTAAAAAGTAAAAGAGAAAGCTGAAAAGTTATATTTTTATTAAACATGTTTTTAGTCGGTGGACTATTAATATGAAACAGATGAGGCATATGATTATCTGACCATCCTATCCAACTAAATCACAACTTAAAATTTTTAGATAAGATCAAAAGTACGATTGATGAACAGTACAATCCCGTAAAATTTTAGAGACATGAAAATAATTTTTTTAATTACGTTGTTTATTTAGATCACCAATGGCAATATTGCAATACTCGCACTATAAATGGCTAATCCTCATTTTAATTTTTTTAATAATAAATCAACTCTGATTTTACAAACCATATGTGATATTTGAAAACATAAATTTCGATTATCACACGAAAACATGAAAACAAAGTTCGTCATGGTATATAAAAGTACCCTCTACACAAAGTACAAAGATGAATTTCGTCATGGTACTATAATTCGTCTCACGCAACAATTAACTAGTTATATAGTTTTTAAAAAGAATGATGAAAATGGATTTCAACGGTTTGAAAACATGTAATAACCAAGATTTATTCATTCGATCTTCAAACAAACAAAAAAATCAAACATTGAACCGCCCATATCCTTGACCAAGATACTTAATTGTACCCCAACAAAAAATAAATAATTTAAGAAAACATCACTATCACTGCATTCTCTCTTACTTTTTTACAAAATAACACTCTTGCCCTTATATAATTAATTAAGACTTTGTGTATATTTGTAATTTCTAATACTACTAAGTGCAATATATTAAATTTGTTACATGACTTACATCTATTTTTAGAAGGGGAATATAATTTTGAAACATTCGCAATACAGGAATATTAATTTGAGACGGAGGTAGTACTAAAGCCACCAGAATATCAATTCAATGTTCTTATAAAACTTACAAAAGTATTACTTAATGGTGTTTTCATTGAGGTGAGATGTCTATAAAACTCGGAAATCTTTAATTGATGCTCCAGGTCACAAACGATGACAAAATCGGTTATTACGGCACACGTAAAATCAAACAGTAAAAACTTAAGAACTCAAAGTTATGTCGTCGCCTACAATGATGTTTATGTGTCTAACTAACCACATAATTATTAAAGTTATCAAAACACCAAATGTTCATATAAAAAGTTTAGAACTCATAGTTATGTCGTCTACAACACTGGTGTTTATGTGTCTAACTAATCACATAAACATATCATGCGTCGACGACAATGTATTTATTCCAACTTGTGTCTATCATATACTCCACAAGGTATATAAACTAGCAAGCTTTTACTTCTTTGATCCATGTGAGATCATAAATTTAGTTTTTTTTTTTAAGTAAGTTGACAAAAAGCTACAACAATGACATATCTTTGTGTGATGTATGTTATTCATTTTTTTTTACGATTTATGTTGTTTCAAGAAAAGTCTTTTGTATGAGCAACGGACAAGACTAAAACCACAAACCGGTCTGAATAAGACCGATCGGACCAAACCAAACATATTCAGTGTGGTCTTCGGTCCATACTTTTCATCATACTTGTTTTGGTTCGGTTTTAAAAAAGCCGTAATATGCTTTGTTTAACAGGACCAACCGGATCGAATTGGATTGAACACAATACGGTTCGGTTTTCGATACAGCGTTTGGGTCATAACGTTTTTCTGTCCGGGCCGGTTTTTCAGGCGTACTCAGTCTATACCCTTAAAATAAATATTTAATACGTTTTTATAACATGCGTGGTTTGGTAGCTATTTCACATTTTTTGAAGACTTGTGATAAATACGTTGCATTTATTTAAAAAAAATTAGTCTATTACGAGGAGTTCTCACCGCCTTTAAGACGAGTGGACTAATCTTCCGCGGGAGTTTGCTCGATACCTCGATGGGTAGTATCCCTCCCAAATGAGATTTTTTCCATTCCCAAGACTTGAACCCAAAACTTTTGGTTAAGAAGCCCAGTGACTTGACCAACTATGCCAACCTCAATTAATTTACATTTATTTAAAAGGAGCACAAAAGACAAACAATCAGTGACAGAACATTTCAAAATTGGTCATGCTTTGGAATGCGATGTCGTCAACTATTTTTTTTCTTTTTCAATTTTCTAAATTCATTCATTTAATAAAAAGAACAAAGAAATCAAACTATATTTTATTAGTTCAGATATTAATTTTTATCGAAATGACAATTTTTCTTAGGCTAAAGGCAGTGACACCTCTAAATCTTATCGCCACCTGATCGTCACCTCAGCTTTCTCACTTTTCTTACTAAGAGCATATGCAATGATAAATAACAAAAAAACTTTTTACATTGATTACATTAAATGCAAAACATATTTATGGACAAAACTTTTACAAAAGACTTAGGGTTTGTTTGGTTGTTTTTTTAATTAAGCCCTGTTAATTAAACAAAGACTTATTACAGACAGACTCAGGTAGTGTTTGATAATAATTTATAAAGTCTTAATTAAAAAATAGGAACATGGATTAAGTCATAAGTAGTTTGTTTGTTTTGTGCTTAAAATAAACTAACGACTTTCTGGAAAAAGCCAACAGGAGGGTGTTTTCTGTATTAAGTCATGACTTATTATCTTTATTTTACATATTTACCCTCTAACTCCCTCACTTAACTAATTTAAAAGGACAAAATAGTAAACTTGTCTGATTCAGACTCTATATTCAGTTCACAAAACAAACAGTCATATATCTGTCTACAAACAGACAACATATATTTTTACAGACACTTTAATTTTACAGGACTTAATAAAAAGTCTAAACAAACAGGCCCTCAGTTTTATTACTTCATATTTTAAGACATCTTATTTTATTAAGTCACAGACAAACAAGTTTCGTATGACTTAATAAATTCGGTTTTTTTCATATCTTGTTTGTTAAAAAAATTTATTAAGTCATGCTTAATTAACAGATGACTTAATACAGACAACTTCAGTTTTATTGCTTAATATTCTAAGTCTTATTGCTCTATTAAGTCATAAACAAACGTTTTTTATATGACTTAATAAATTCAGTTTTTTTTCTATTAAGTCAATTAATACCTTATCAAACACCATCTTAGATGGTGTTTGATAAGGTATTAATTGACTTAATAGAAAAAAAACTGAATTTATTAAGTCATATAAAAAACGTTTGTTTATGACTTAATAGAGCAATAAGACTTAGAATATTAAGCAATAAAACTGAAGTTGTCTGTATTAAGTCATCTGTTAATTAAGCATGACTTAATAAATTTTTTTAACAAACAAGATATGAAAATGTCAAAAAAACATCTCCAATAGCTTTTTTGAATAATGAAAAGTCTTTGATAGCTTTTGCCATTGGAGATGCTCTAACCCACCAAAAATTCACTTTTCAAGGATACTAAGGAAAAAAAAATCCACCTCCATCTCATCTTTCCACTATCACTTTTATTTAATTTATTCATACATTTAATTAAAAACGATACACGCGGGTAAATAAAAACGATACTCGGATTAATTAAAAACAAACACTTTTATTAAAAACGTAAATAACACATTGGGTAAATAAAAATATTACAAGAATATTAAAAACAACACATAAATAAATAAAAACGATACACGGATAATTTAAGAAGGAAAAAACCTCGGATAAGTTTTCAAAACCTCCCAACAATGAAGATACTGAAAGCGGCACCTATACTCAGCTTCATATTCATGAAGGGCGTTATTTGTTACATCCTCAACAGTTGCTCCAATTACCCGTGTACGCGTTTGTGTTGTTGTAACATCCAACAAACCTACGCACGTCACACATTAGGAACTTTCATTTCTGGATTATGTTCTCGTATGTTTGTTTCCTTTGATCATCTAAACGACCCTCCATCCTTCGCAAAACCAAACCCCAAAAACTACGACTATTTGTTGGGTTACCTGGCACGGAGTTTTCAATAACAAAGCCCCAAGAACGACACAACGCTATTTCTTCCTCGGGTCTCCATAGTACAGGCGCCATTGGAGAAGTGAAAGAATATGAATTTGTGTTTGAGGAAAAAGATGAATATGAGTTGTGAAAAAATGATAAGGAAAATAGTGATTATATTAGAAAAAATAGGAATAAAAATTAAGTTTTGGGGTAAAATAGGGAGAAGCAAACGGTGAGTAACTGACCATTGGTGGTTTTTTTTTGCCTAAATTCACCAATCCACGCATGGGTTTGTGGTAGGATTGTGTGAGATTAAAGGCAACCCACGCGTGGGTTTGTGCTACCTCACACCCACTTGTGGGTTTTGGCTACCACTCCCTTCAGCCTTATAAAACTAGCAAAAATTTAAACTAATTATAAAATAAGAAAAATTAGCTACTCCCTCCGTCTCATATTAATAGTCCAAGTTACTATTTTTGTACGTCCGAAATTAATAGTCTAATCCAAAAATAAATAAAAAATATAGATTAAGTTTACCACATCACTCTCACTTAGGGGTATTATTACAAACAATAAGTTGTAAATTAATTGGTTAAGGGTACAATTATTATTGTGTAAAAAGTAAGAGAGAAAGCTAAAAAAGTTATCTTTTTATTAAATAACGTGTTTTTAGTCGGTGGACTATTAATATGAAATAGAGGAAGCATATGATTATCTGACCATCGTATCCAACTAAATCACAACTTAAAATTTTTAGATTAGATCAAAAGTACGATTGATGAACAGTGCAATCCCGTAAAATTTTAGAGACATGAAAATAATATTTTTAATTGCTTTGTTTATTTAGATATATAAGCGTTACAGCCATAGTGTAAGGTTATTTTTAGAACCAATAAAATGTACAGAACCGCGAGAACCAACGTTTTACTCCTAATAATACATATGCATTTTCATTATTATATATAAATTAATAGTTACTAATTGTATTATTAGTTATAAATCCGAGTATAATGAGCGATATGAAGAGTGCACATGTTTTTTCATATTACACAGCGAAAAAATAATTATAATACATAAAAAGAAAATACATGTGCATGGTCCTTAGATAGATGTTCCTAATGAACTACGACAACGAAAATTCATGTATTTCTGCCAAATGAACTACCCCGATGAAAATTCATGTGTATTTTAAGAGTAACAGGTGGTTCACGCAGTTCTGTATATTTATTTAATTCTGAAAATAACCTCACCCTACAACCATATACCCTGTACAATAATTTATTTCTTTGATCAAGAAGTTAAAAAAAACACATTTAGCCGTAATGTATATTGTTAATGTTTCATCTATGTGATTTATGTTTTTTTATATAAAAACCTCATATCGGGCTTTAGCAAAAATTGTATTGGTTTTTTAATAAGTGTGAAGCCAAAGTTATCCTCAAGATAAAACACAATTTGGTATCTAAACAAAAACCGTATATCTAACCAAAAACCGGTTAAGTTAAGTTGAAATTTTTCAAAAGCGTATCCAAAACAGAAAACGAATATCTGATTTGATTCGGCTCGGTTCAATTTCAATTTTGATTCTTATGGGCATTACCTGAATTGTAAACACCCATGCACACAAGGTTGTTTAAAGAATTTGAATAATTCGATAGTTTTTGAGCGGGGCTTTCCTTTTCAAGTCCCTCATAGTGGTCCATGGGCCAAATTGTATTTGACAAATCAAAGATGTGCATGATCTAACTATCTTACAATACAGAGGCAATGTAACATGAAAATTTTATCTCACATGCTTACGATTATCTTATTATAGATTCAAAAATAACGTTAACTGTTAATCTATTTGGTTTTATATATGGTTAACACTTTAATTAATGTTCCAAGTCGCAAAAAGTGACAAGATCTAGAGAGTTGTTGCAACACAAAAATTATCAAATGTATTTTGTTATGTTCAAATATAGTCAATCACAGCAGCCTAAATATAAAAAAAGTTGAGAACTTATATTTATGTTGTCGGTTAAACTACTATTCTAGTGCATATTCACTTGAATATGTGTTCAACCAACAACAATATACTTATTCTAACTTGTAAAAACTATATACTTCATGGTATATAATCTAGGAAAAAATTGTTTCATTAATCCATGTGGGATTGAAAACTTTGTTTTTCAAAAAAAAGCAACTAGACAAAAAGCTGTAACCTTCTTAGCGAAATGGCGACCATAAAAATTTCGACAGTAAATTGAAATTTTGTGTATGCTAACTAACAAACACGACCTGAAAATTAAACTCACATGTTTTAGCTACGAGTTGACCCACAGTTATTGCACTAAAAACAATCACACATAATATGATGTGCTGTTAAGTTATCGTACATCGTCGACAGTAAAATGAAATTTCAAACATAGATATAACTTACTGAGAATAGATTTTATACACTTAAGATACAAAACTCAAAATAACATCAACTATTTTACTATTTAATATTATGTGCTTAAATTGTAAAAGGATTCAACTTGCAAGTCATAAAAGATGACATCATCTAGGGTTGTTACCACACAAAAGAAATCAAATACAGTCGATTCTGCCATCATGAAGCAATAAACATAGGTGATCTCCCCGACATGTAAAAAATAAAATAAAAAGTTGAGAACTCGTAGTTGAGTTGCAGCAACAATATACCCTAACATTTACTTAGTAGAAACTAAGGTAAATATTGCACCAACAATAATATACTTATTTCAACTTGTGTGAACCATAAACTCCAACGTGTATAAGCTAGCATGAATTTACTTCTTTTTTCCATGTGAGATTCCAACTTGATTTTATAAAAAAGCACTTAGACAAAAACGTGTACCGAAGATACAATTTTGGTGTAACGTATATTCGATTATAACAATAAACAAAGTTGATTGCACCAACATGAAAAAATAAAAAAAAAGTTGAGATCTCATAGGTATGTTGTCGGGCAGTAAACACAGTGGTACTTTGTACCAAAGTATATATTGCACCAACAACAATATATACTTATTTCAACTTGTGTGAACCTTAAACTCCAAGGTATATAAGCTAACAAGAATTTGCTTCTTGTTCGATGTGGGATTTTGGGAATGAAAACTTGATTTAAGAAGAAACATTAAGCCAAAAAAGTGTACCGAAGATACAATTTTGATGTAACTAATATTATTCATGCTTTTTTTTGGCGTCTTGTATTTCTTTTGTAAAACTCTCATACACTGCTATCGCAGTGCTGTTGTAAGCCGTTTTTTTAGAAATGTGATGCCAAACTTCATCTGAATATAAAATGCAAAGATAATTATGATGAGAATGCTAATATATTTTTGATTTAGTTTTAGTACATCTATACTAAAGTCGAGTTCAAGCATGTTTATGTTTGTCATAAGTATTGATCGAAAGATATTGAGACGTATAAGAGTGAGCTAAAGACGTATTGTGTTTTCTTTTCTTTTTCAGTAGCTAAAACGTTTTTATGTAAACCATTTTATACGAAGTTATCTATGTAAGCTTTTGTGTAGTAGTGATACCACATGAAGATTTTTGCACTTCTCTCATCTTGTTACAAACAAAGAAAAATAAGCTTTATTTTTTAATTTAAACATTATTTGATTGTTGAACATGAAAACAAAATAAGAAAAAGTAAAGAATAAGATTCCATATATCTATTAAAAAATTTTGCGTCAACAACAATAGATTTATTTCAACTTGTGTGAATTATATACTCCAAGGTAAATAAGCCACTCAGAATTAATTTTTTTCCATGTGGGATTGAAAACTTAATTTTAAAAATAGACAAACTAGCAAAAGTTGTACCAAAGACGGATATAAGTTGAGACCCAAAGATAGTGAGACGTATTTATTAGACGACTAGGTCTACTGGCCAAGCTCGAGTGTGAGTTCGTGGTTCATTAGATTTAAAGTTTGATAGTAGCTTATTATCTAAAAAATGTATTTATTATAAATATACATTTTATCTTATATGTAAGTCATTGGATCGATAAAAATCTTTTTGCTATATTACATGATGTCACGTCTTTAGGTGAAATTTACCGACAAAAACAGTTACCCTTCAGTCATCGACTACTTGTTGGTGATCCATAATGATCCTTTCTTTTTGCTCATATTTTTCCTTAAGTAATATTTTATTTTCGTATTTCATTCATGGGCCCTAAATCCTAGTAGTCAACACACACAAAATATGTCGAGTTGTCTTTGTTAAAGATCATTGTCGTGATAACAACAGTTGACCACCAAATTGTTAATCTCTTTTAAAGGAAAAGCATACCATGGCGTAAAAAATAAAAATTGAATCGCATAGAAAATGAAAAAACGCTAAACAATATATACAATTATGTTTGCACATCGAAATCCATCTACATGTAAACAAACGAGAAGAAAGAGAGAGGAAGACAAGAATAAGATGATTTCAGCATTCTATTCGGTATGTCCTTATGAAAGATTCCCATTTAAATTGTGAGAGAATATTAAACGACTAGTTGTACTAGTCTAAACTCGAATGTGGACTTGTGATCCATCAGATTTACAGTTTGATGGTTGCTAATTTTCCAAGCTATACGTGACATGTGAGGATTGATATTGCGATTTTGGAAAAAAGAGCTTTGTAGGTATATTGTTGTCCAATTTTTTAATGTTAGCCAAAAATTGAACTAACATATTGATCAACAATCCTCCATATAAGCACACCATATAAGCACAGTGAGATACCGTTAAGGTATGCTATTGCGTTTATTTGAATCACGAACAACACTAATCCTCAAATTTGGTTTTTTATCTTGTTATGACTTTATAAATAACATTACAAGTCACAAAAGGTTACACCATGTGAGAGTTGTTACTATTGAAAGATGAAACTCGTGCCTCTTAGGTTTATCATTGATCATATTTATAATGCTAATTACATAGAGAACACAATAACCCTAATGGACCCTAAGCCCATAAACCGAGCTTGGGCCACCTAATTTATTTTATTGTCTAATACTCCCCCGCAGGTCAAGCGGGGAAATCGCAAAAGCTTGGACTGGATTAAGAACATAAAAACATGAAAGCCATAACCATTTGTTGAATACATACGGCAAAGTGAGAAGCAAAAAATAATAAAATAGTGATAAATATGGCAAGAGATGTAATTATGTTAAACAAGACGAGGGTAATATAGTCATTTTAAAGTAATATTGGTGTAGTCGGAATAAATTTGAAAGTAAAATGGTAAAGTTACGAGATTAATTTGTATGTGTTTAAAGTCGGTACAATTTAATAAATACCATGGTATTTTATATCTTTTACCCGTTGGATAATGTTGTGAGGATCCGGCGGAGTTTTGGGACGACAGAGTAGACGGATTAGAAGAAGGTAAAAATTGTGCCTGTTGAGCGTTAAGAAGATTTGTGTAATACCTGTCATTTGGACTTTGAGACATTTTTTTTTTATTTTAAGGAGATGATTTTAGAGAATTGTGTGTAAAAATATTGGGTAATAGTGGTATTTATAATAGAAAGTAGAATAATTAATAAATTAAAAAAAAAAAATTAAAAACAACGGTAAGTTTTTTAAAAATATAAACGTTGGAATATATGTGGGCCCCACCTGTTTTGTTTCTTACTTCTTCACTTGGGTGGCGAAGTTCACTTTGGCGAGACTTTGGCGAGCACACCCGATGTGGTGGCGAGCTGTGACGAGCCGCTATATGGGATTGGCGAGCCTAGCTCGTCATGATTAGGGGTGGGAATCGGGTCGGGCCAACCGGGTTCGGGTCAACTCGGGTCGGGTCAAGTCGGGTCAAGACTCAAAAAAATCAAACCCAAACCCGAGCTGAATTAGAACTCGGGTCAGTCGGGTTCGGATCAACTCGGGTCGGGTTAATTCGGGTCGGGTCAACTCGGGTTCGGGTCAACCCGGGTATGAGTAAAAAAAATAAAAATTGGATTATTTGAGTAGATTTTCAATGTAAAACGTGTTAAAAAACTCGGGTCAAGTCGGGTTAGTCGGGTTCGGGTCGGGTCAATTCGGGTCAAGCTAAAAAATATTAACCCAAACCCGAGGCCAATTAGAACTCGGGTCAATTTGGATCAACCCGAATTGACCCGAATATATTTTTGAACCCGAGTGACCCGACCCGAATAGGCTTATTCGGGTTCGAGTTCGGGTCAGGTTCAGGTCGGTCAACTTTTCCGACACCCTTAGTCACGATACCTTGCCCTCTTAGTGTATGTGGGATTGAAAATTTTAGTTTTTTAAGAGAAAAAAAAACAATTTGACAATAAGATACATCAAAGACATACTTTGACATATTGTATATTATTCATCATTTTCCTGTATAATTTATGTTTTTCTTGAGAAAGTTTTATACTCTAAGTTAGCGAGATAGATGTTATTAATTTTTTTCTGAGAAATATGAAGCCAAACTTATTTTGAAGTGAAAATGCATCATTTGCTAAGAAAGCTAGTATAATTTTGACATTATGGTCACAAGTCTCTTAACGTTATTGTGACAACATATGGAGTGGAAGATGATCTAAATCATTGCCACATCACATAGGAAAAACAAAGTTAAAAAGTTATATATACCAAGGTTGTCAAGATCCTGATCTTGATTTTAGGATCTTACGATTTTACGATTCTGTAAAATCAAAACGATTCAGATCTTAGGTAGGATCTTTCCATCCTTAAGATCTTATAGGATCCCGATCTTGATCATAAGATCTTAAGATCTACTACGATCCGATCTTACTTTTTTCTCGAACACAAAACTAAAAAACTACAAACTTATAGGTTTTATTTTGTATAATCTAAAAAACAACGTGTAAATCTTCTTATACAAGTCATAATTATAATTTAGTACCATATTGTTATAAAATATGCGTATAGTTTTGTGTTTACGATGTATATTAGTTTGTAAATTTATAAAATATTGCAAATAATATTAAGAAAATTACATTATAGTAGGATCTTACGATCCCGATCCTACTTTACGATCTCGATCTTACAAAGACGAAAACGATCCTAGGTAAGATCCCGATCTTAAAAACCTTGATATATACATCAATATTAGTAGCATGAAAATGTTAAAAAGTTGAGAAGTGATAGTTATGTTGATAAATTAGTTGCAATCATTTGTTCACTTAAACAATAAGCTTACAACTAACCCAACAACAATATACTTGTTATATCAACATGTGTGAACCATATACTCTTATGTATAAAAGGTGGCAAGAGTTTGTTTCTTTTATCTATGTGGGATTGAAAACTTAGATTTTTAAAAAGGTAACAATTGGCCAAAAGTTTGCACAAAAATACATACTACGTTAATGTTTTCTGTATAATTTATGTTTTTGGCTAGAGGCTTAATAATGTATGATATTTGTTATAATTTTTTTTATCAAACTAATGTTTTTGCTATTTTATGTACTAAACTTTAATTTTTTGGTTTTTTAATGTATTATATGACCATCTTGCCTTTTATTTTACTAATATCGAACGAACAAAATGGTAATAAAATACAATAAAAACCTCTAAAATAAAAGTTTATTACATAAGATAAAATAGCAAAAAAATAGTTTAATATATATAAAAAAAATTACGACAAATATCGTACATTATCAAGCTATTAACCCTTGTTTCTTTTGAGAAAGGTGAACCAAACTTGTCCCCAAGATAACATGCAAAAGTAATTTTATTAAGAATGCATAGTTTAATTTTGATCCAAGTTTTAATATATCGATTATTGCAAACAAGTTAAGATTTATCATATATAAGTACCGACTAAATATGTAGAGCAAGATCACCAATGGCAATATTGCAATACTCGAACTATAAATGGCTAATTCGTAACCATAAAAATGAGATACTGAACAACAAGGGTCGAGCTTAACGTTTTAGTATGGTAGATCTTAACGTTTTAGCATTGAACTATAAGTATCGACTTCTCATGTCCTGTTTCATATCATTTTCCTCATTTTAATTTTTTTTAAATAATAAATCAACTCTGATTTTACAAACCATATGTGATATTTGAAAATATAAATTTCGATTATCACACGAAAA
This sequence comes from Glebionis coronaria, assembly GCA_025667525.1. NCBI lineage: Eukaryota > Viridiplantae > Streptophyta > Magnoliopsida > Asterales > Asteraceae > Glebionis > Glebionis coronaria. The sequence continues at coordinate 706,017,707 of CM046875.1, read as the reverse complement.
CTTGAAAACAAAGTTCGTCATGGTATATATAAGTACCCTCTACACAAAGTACAAAGATGAACTTCGTCATGGTACTATAATTCGTCTCACGCAACAATTAACTAGTTATATACTAGTAGTTTTTAAAAGGGTTTTGCTAACCAATGCCTACTGGGCAAAGGTTAGTAGTAATAAATTAATATAAATTGTCCAAATATACATTAAAATGTATTAAATACACATTAATTTAGTGAAAATGATGTTTATATATAGCAATTTATGAGTTTATTTAATGCGTGTTTAATGCATTTGAATGTATATTTGGAAAATTTGTATTAATTTATTACTCATTAACCTCTGCCCAGTGGGCATTAGTTAGCAAAACCCTTTTAAAATGAATGATGAAAATGGATTTCAACGGTTTGAAAAAAAATAATAACCAAGATTTATTCATTCGATCTTCAAACAAACAAAAAATCGAACATTGAACCGCCCGTATCCTTAACCAAGATATTTAACTGTCCCCCGACAAAAAACCCATATTTTAAGAAAACATCATTATCACTGCATTCTCTCTTACTTCTTTTATAAAATGACACTCTTGCCCTCATAGAATTAATTAAAACTTTGTGTATATTTGTAATATCTAATACCAATAAGTGGAATATAGTAAATTTGTTACATGATTTACATCTATTTTTGAAATGAGACTATAATTTTGGGACACCCGCAATACAAAACTATTAATTTGGGACGGAAATAGTACTAAAGCCACCAGAATATCAATTCAATGTTCTTATAAAACTTACAAAAGCATTACTTAAAGTTGTTTTCATTGAGTTGAGATGTCTATAAAACTGTGAAATCTTTAATTGAGGCTCCAGGTCACAAACGGTGACAAAATCGGTTATTACGAAACACGTAAAATTAAACTGTAAAAATTTAAGAACTTCGAAGTTATGTCGTCGCCGACAATGATGTTTATGTGTCTAACTAAGCACATAATTATTAAAGTCACTAGAACACCAAATATTTATATAAAAAGTTTAGAACTCATAGTTATGTCGTCAGCAACAGTGGCGTTTATGTGTCTAACTAATCACATAAACATATCATGCGCCAACAACAATGTATTTATTCCAACTTGTGTCTACCATATACTCCGCAAGGTATATAAACTAGCAAGCTTTTACTCCTTTGATCCATGTGGGATCATAAATTTTAGTTTTTTTAAAAAGTAAGTTGACAAAAAGCTACAACAATGACATATCTTTGTGTGATGTATGTTATTCATTGTTTTTACGATTTATGTTGTTCTTAGACTAGTCTTTTGTATGAGCAACAGACAAGACCTAAACCACAAACCGGTCTGAATAGGACCGACCGGACCAGACCAAACATATTCGTTGTGGTCTTCGGTCCATACTTTTCATCATACTTGTTTTGGTTCGATTTAAAAAAAACCGTTAATATGCTTTGTTTAACAGAACCAACCGGATCGAATTGGATTGAACACAATATGGTTCGATTTTCGGTACAGCGTTTGGGTCATATCGTTTTTCTGTCCGGTCCAGTTTTTGAGCCGTACTCGGTCTATATCCTTGTAAAATAAATATTTAGTACGTTTTTATAACAAGCGTGGTTTGGTAGCTATTTCACATTTTTTGAAGACTTGTGATAAATACGTTGCATTTATTTGGACCACAAAAGACAAACAATCAGTGATAGAACATTTCAAAATTGGCCATGCTTTGGGATGGGATGTCGTCAACTATTTTTATTTTATTCAATTTTATGAATTTATTCACTTAAGAAAAAGAACAAAGAAATCAAACTATATTTTATTAGTTCAAATATTAATTTTTATCCAAACGATAATTTTTCTTAGGGTAAAGGAAGTGGCACTTCTAAATCCCACCGCGACCTTAGCTTTCTTACTCTTCTCACTAACCCATCTAAAACTCACTTTTCAAGGTTATTAAAGAAAAAAAACCCACCTTCATCCCATCTTTCTAATATCACTTTTATTTAATTTATTCATACATTCAATTAAAAACCATACACGCGAAAAATAAAAACGATACTCGGATGAATTAAAAAAACACTTTTATTAAAAACGTAAGCAATACATAGGGTAAATAAAAACATTACAAGGATATTAAAAACAACAAATGATTATATAAAAACGATACACAGATAATTTAGGAAGGAAAAAATCTCGGATAAGTTTTTAAAACCTCCCAACAATGAAGATACTGAAATCGACACCTATACTCAGCTTCATATTCACGAAGGACGTTATTTGTTACATCCTCATCAGTTGCTCCAATTACCCATGTACGCGTTGTGTTGTTGTAACATCCAACAAACCTACGCACGCCACACATTAGGGACTTCTATTTTTGGATTATATTCTCGTATGTTTGTTTCCTTGGAACATCTAAATGACCCTCCATCCTTTGCAAAACCAAGCCCCAAAAACTACGACTATTTGTTGGGTTACCTGGCACGGAGTTTTCAATAATAAAGCCCCAAGAACGACACAACGTTATTTCTTCCTCGGTTGTCCATAGTACAGGCGTCATTGGAGAAGTGAAAGAAGATGAATTTGTGTTTGAGGAAAAAGATGAATATGAGTTGTGAAAAAATGAAAAGGAAAATAGTGATTATATTTGAAAAAATAGGGATAAAAGTTAAATTTTGCGGTAAAATAGAGAGAAGTAAACAGTGAGTAACTGACTATTGGTGGGTTTTTTTTCCTAAATTCTCCAACCCACGCGTGGGTTTGTGGTAGGATTGTGTGAGATTAAAGGCAACCCACACGTGGGTTTGTGCCACCTCACACCCACTCGTGGATTTTGGCTACCACTCCCTTCAGTCTTATAAAACTAGCAAAAATCTAAACTAATTATAAAATAAGAAAATTAGCTACTCCCCCGTCCCATATTAATAGTCCAAGTTAATATTTTTGAACGTCCCAAATTAACAGTTCAATCCAAAAATAGATTAAAAATATAAATTAAATTTACCATATCACCCTCACTTAAGGGTATTATTACAAACAATAAGTTGTAAATTAATTGGTTTAATGGTAAAATTCTCATTGTGTAAAAAATAAAAGATAAAGCTGAAAAAGTTATATTTTTATTAAACAACATGTTTTTAGTCGGTAGACTATTAATATGAAACAGATGAGACATATGATTATCTGACCATCGTATCCAACTAAATCACAACTTAAAATTTTTAGATGAGATCAAAAGTACGATTGATGAACAGTACAATCCCGTAAAATTTTAGAGACATGAAAATAATTTTTTTAATTGCGTTGTTTATTTAGATATATATAAGAGTTACAACCAGTATACCCTACAATAATTTATTTCTCTGATCCAAGAAGTTACAAAAAAAAACACATTTGGCCGTAATGTATATTGTTAGTGTTTCATCTGTGTGATTTATGTTATTTATATAAAATTCTCATATGGCGCTTTAGCAAAAATGGTATTGTTTTTTTAACAAGTGTGAAGCCAAAGTTATCCTCAAGATAAAACACAATTTGGTATCTAAACAAAAACCGTATATCTAACCAAAAACCGGTTAAGTTAAGTTGAAATTTGCCAAAAGCGTATCCAAACCAGAAAACAAATATCTGATTTGATTCGGTTCAGTTCAATTTCAATTTTGATTCTTATGGGCATTACCCGAATTGTAAAACACCCATGCGCACAAGGTTGTTTAAAGAATTTGAATCATTCGATAGTTTTTTAGTGGGGCTTTTCCTCAAAGATGTGCATGACCTAACTATCTTATAGTACAAAGGCAATGTAACATGAAAATTTTATCTCACACGCTTACGATGATCTTATTATAGATTCAAAAATAACGTTAACTATTAATCTATTTGGTTTTATATATGGTTAACACTTTAATTAATGTTCCAAGTCGCAAAAAGTGACAAGATCTAGAGAGTTGTTGCGACACAAAAATTATCAAAATGTATTTTATTATGTTCAAGTATAGTCAATCACAGCAGCCTAAATATAAAAAAAGTTGAGAACTTATATTTATGTTGTCGATTAAACTACTATTCTAGTGCATATTCACTTGAATATGTGTTCAACCAACAACAATATACTTATTTTAACTTATAAAAACTATTTACTTCATGGTATATAATCTAGCAAAAATTTGCTTCATTAATCCATGTGGGATTGAAAATTTTGTTTTTCAAAAAAAGCAACTAGACAAAAAGCTGTAACCGTCTTGGCGAAACGACGACCATAAAAATTTCGACAATAAATTGAAATTTTGTGAATGCTAATTAACAAACACGACCTAAAAATTAAACTCACATGTTTTAGCTACGAGTTGGCCCACAATTATCATACTATCTTATAAATCATATTAGACACTCTCTCTTAAAAAATGTTAAAATTTTTAGTAATTCAAAATAAAGCCTAATATACAACTTAATGCTGCAAATAACAAAATAAGTTTTGTGTAATACAACCTATTAATGCCTAATGTACAACTTTAAAGCCCGCAAATGCTATGACCTGAAGAACTTGAAAACTCTAACTTACAATAATATATGCATTGTGTACAACAAAAACAAACATACTTAAATGATAATTAATACTATAATTAAAAAAATCCATCATCACAATTTACAAACAAAATAACACATTGTGCAAACACCATTCCAACATATTGTTTAACCGATTTGTAAAAGAAAAACTCAATTAAAAAATAAAAGTGGTGGTTGACTCATTGACGCTTTGATGTGAGCATCGACGCAAAACGATAACTCGGCAAAGGCAACGGTGGTGGTGAAAGATTTCGCAACTCAGTTGCTCCAGAAAAGAGTTGATATCCACCATAGCTTGTAATATATATATATATATATATATATATATATATATATATATATATATATATATATATATATATATATATATATATATATATATATATATATATATATATATATATATATATATATATATATATATATATATATATATATATATATATATAGGAAGGTTAATGTGAGAGTTTTTTTAAAGTTTTAAAAATGAGAACTAATCTAAAACACCAATAAAACATTGATACATAATCATATTACCAATAATACACCAAAATATACATTATTTATACAACTTAACATTCGATTGACTAATAAACGATGACTTAGTATGTAACGTATTACTGATACACAATTAAAAATGTGATACACATACATCAAAATCTGAACAAGATAATATCTTATACATAAAATGGTACATTTGATACACAACCACCACTAAATAACATGATACACGATACCAAGACATGATACAAATCACACCTTAAATCAAGATGTATCACCTAGAATTCGGAAATTTTCAAAAGAAAGCCCATCAAATTATTAAAAACTTAGTTTTAGTTAAACTCGTTTAAAAATTATTTGAAGTAGAGTGTCATTTGTGAGATTTTAGCTGGTTCTTATTTTTTCAGCTTTAAAAACTTCTCATTTGAACCGAAATCTATATATATATATATATATATATATATATATATATATATATATATATATATATATATATATATATATATATATATATATATATATATATATATATATATATATATATATATATATATATATATATATATATATATATATATATATATATATATATATATATATATATATATATATATAGATTTTAGTTAAAGTAGTGTAGTATCTTATAATTGTTAAAATAAAAAGTGTTTTGGACCTTTAGATATACTAGTTGAATTAAGATGACATTAATCTCATTAAAAAAACATTAAATTATTATTTAATTTCATTTCTATGTATGTTAGGAGATTCATAAAAAATGATCTCTTTGCTTTAATTTAACCATATTTATTACCCTTATTAATTGTAATAACTTTAAATGCACGATATTAATTGAAAAAAAACACAACCATATTTTTGTGAAAACGTAACCATATTATACTAATATGTACTTGTAGTTTTAGTTTTTTTTATGTTGTATCATGTTTTAGTTTCTATAATTCTAGACAAGTTATGTTATGTATATTATATTAAGCTATAATTACGGATATCGATTGGTACATGATTATTTTTTATTTTCTTAGGTAGTGTACGGGTTAAATATCAAATATGTATCATCATGTTCGTAATTTCGAATGTGGCATAAATTGTATATATTTTTTGTATTCTTGTTGATGTATCATATTATTATTTTGTAAAATATTAAATATGTGGTTGTTTAGACTTGTAAAGATTATTATTTAGGCATTATGTATCAACACTTTGCTATGTATCAAGTCTACCTAATATAAAGAATAAAAATGTATAAAAAATAATAAATATGTAGATGTATCAAGAAAAGCGTTATTATTTAAAAGTTTAGTTAAATGAAAATTAAATATTGTTTAAAAGAATAAATAATATTGTTTAAATGAAAATTAACTTTAAGTTTATTTATTAATTGTTGTTATTTGACTAGATATTTTCTACATTAATGCAACTCAACTATTATCAATTTCATTTAATACTAACTAATTAAATTCAATGGTTTATACTACTTTTTATTTTAACAATTTTAAAAAGTTACACTACATTAACCTAACTCTCTATATATATATATATATATATATATATATATATATATATATATATATATATATATATATATATATATAGCGTCGTAACCCGCCCAATGGGCGGGGTCGTTTTTTTTTAGTTTATGATTTTAGATTTTTTTTGAGTTTATTTTAGTTATAGGGTATGATTAATTTACGTTTAATGCGTATTCAAATATTTCATAAAACTTGTTTATAGACAATATTTGTTGTAGAGTTTGTGTTGTTTTCATTTTGTGGGAATAGAATGGTTTAAACTTTTTGTTTGTTTTGAGTGTTGAAACTGCGACATATTATTATGCATGTGGTAATACTGTTTTTTGTTTAAACAAACGATTGTTTTTTTTAATTGAGTGTTAGTTTGTGTAATAACTTGTCATTGACCTTTTCTTGTTGTATGATAAGGTAAATTGGAATAAATGGCATATACTATTTTGGTAAAATTAAATTAAATGTAATAATGTTATAATTAACATAACTAATAGTAATGGGGTGAAAAATATAGTATTTTGTTTTTTTTTGTTTTTCTCTTTTTGCTAATAAAAGATTTGACATAATTAGTTTATTATTTTACTAACACTTAGTTATAGAATGAAGACGTATTAGATAATATGGCAAATGACTTAAAAATGCATCTAATTTAATATTTTTTTGCGTTTTGTGTAGCCATCTTTTTTCTTTCCTATTATGCTGATCAAACTTTCAAAAATCGATAATTTTGTGTATTTTGTGATTATTTTGCCCCTACTTTTTCAAAAAATTTAAGGGTATAATGGTTATTTTACTTGGTAAAGTAGTGACACAATACACACAATAACCGACTCTTGAAAGTGTGATAATTATAATGGGAAAGAAAAAAGATGGTTACACATAATGTAAAAAAATGTCAAGTTATCTGCATTTTTAAGTCATTAGCCCTAGATAATAATGTTTTTTGCAATAAAAATCCAACCAATGACTGTAATGTTTAGATGCATGTCAAATGTAATTTGTAAATCTACGCTTCAAGAATGATTAAATATATAAAAGGATTTACAATAAACAAAAACAAACTACCCATTTTTCCCCCCTTTACACGTAATATACCAAAATCATCCATGTCTTGTAGTGAAATAGTTTTAAATGACCATTCACCAACACCGACCTGAAATTATTTGATTTTTTAAAAATGTAATTGTATTAGTATAATATTCAAACACTTCTTGTTTTATGATAGTCGGGTCCTCGCATCGAGCCTTATCCAAAAATAGTGAAATTTGAGTCATTAAAGGCATACAATTAAGGGCATTCTTAAATCTTTGATGTCATATACCACCAACTTGTACATCCAAATCAGAACACTCATAGATATAGGTATTGCTCGTATATGCAGCAAACTTAAAATACAAATTGTAGAAACTAATACAGTTAGGAGAGACTACTGGAGTCTCGGTTACTAATACAGTTAAAATAGACTTGAACATACAACCACGGGGAGTTACATTTATTTCAAAAAGAACTTTATGCATCAAATTGGAGTGTAGAGCAATAACGAATTAACGATCACCAGTAATGTTCATCAGAACACACCGACTGAGATTTAAATTTTTTAACAATTTCGTGAAACTGATGAGAATCATTAGTTATCATCTGGACATCAAAAGTACAAAGCATCTTGTTTTGCTTCACAAGATTAAATGAACAGCATCTTGTATTAATGTTCTGAAGCGCAACCTCAGGCAACTGCATAATTAGGCTTTTCTTTATAAATAGGTCAATCTCAAACTCTCCTTTGGGGACCTTATCAAGCGAGCACAAGTAATATACAGCTCATTCTCTGATAACTAAAAAAGGTGTGTTCCTCCATCTCAATATTGTGAGACCCCCTGCAGGTTTTATTAATCATATCAACATCTAACATTCAGCAAGATCAACTACTTGAAACGCAAATAAATATATAATATCAGATAAACTAGATTGGCTGGGTGAACTTACTTTCCCCACCAAAGTTCATCTTCAGTTATCTGGTGCCAAGACAGGACGATCACCAAGGGACAATCGTGTCGTTAGGGACTGTTGAGCCGCAAGTTTAGTTTTTTTGCACACGGTATTTGGAGAATGATGAAATAGGAGTTGTTCTAACCATGATTTATTAACGCAACCAAATTCAACAGACTTGTATACTAAACACCAACAAATGGTTTGTATTCACTTCATATAACAAATAACGTATTTAATTATATTTAAAAACAAAAGGGTCAGAGATATTGGATTGTACCTCTATGACAGTTGTGCATTAGAAAAGCTTAAGCCTTGATGCTGCATTTCTGCCATGGTATTGGTTGCATTGCTGGACTCAGTGTTTGGATATGCATCTCTAAAGTTGCAACAACACCTATTCTACATGGCCTCAAATATATTCCTATTGAAAGAGAATGTCACAGACCTTGAGTAGTGGTGCAACAGCAACACGAAAAAAAATTCTCGAAGTCATCTCGAAAATCTCCAGATGTCACTGAAAGGTTGTTGTTCCTGAATAGTATTTATACAATCAGAACACTTAAAAGTGACGATTAGATAGAACAAACACAACAGAAACATGGCTAAACCTAAGGTATGAAGTTATTTTCATTATCATTCATCTTTGGCTTTGGTCATTCTGACTTATAAAATCGGTCTGTATTTGGATTTGCAGCTATATAGTGGAGACATTTTAGAGAACTTTCCCGACTCTACGGACATTGGTGATGTATCTACAGCGGTATCTTCTAGTGTTCAAAAGATGTCATCAATAGTTTAACCAACAACTTCAAGTGCTCGTGAATAAAAAAAATAATACTTAAGTACCTGAGACCTGGCAAGTTCCTCAAACTGCTTGATTGGATTGTCCACGTTTTATCATCTCAAAATCCTAAACCACCAATGCTCCTTGGTTACAAACCTGCTATAGATTCTAAACCCTTAACGGTATCCCTAATATGCTTTCTCAACTTATTAAGAATCCCCAAAGCATGTGACTCCTTTGGTGTCGCTTTTTGCTTCCCTTTGTTCTTAGTTCTTGAATCAGGGTCTCTTGGTAATGAGGAAGCTTCGGCTTTGTTCGCTTCACCATCTCTACAATTATTGACAAATAGCAGATAACATTAACTCAAAGGCTTAACTATTAATAGCTTAAACATTAAAGATTCAACCTATTTCTCTTTATATATACATATATAGTCCTAATGGTTTGTCTAATAACTGATTTGAGTTGTCTACACATTTCAGAGATAGCAAGTATGTATATTTGTGCGTCGTTCTGCACATTTCAGAGTTTCTTGCTTTCTCATTTTTGCTTTCTCAATTGGGTCCCATGAAAGCATCAATTGGTAGGAAATATAACATATTCCTTCTAATGTGTACTCTAGTCTTTTACATCTAAATTATTTGGTAACCTCAATCACTCACTATTGTAACTTAGCCAATGATCAACCTTTATCGCATATGGTAGGGAACATGTTGCGGGTTCATATAAAGTCGATGTTTAGAAATAACTCAATTGGTTCTGAGCCAAAAGCAGCAGTGGCATGTGCCCTTTTTATACTTCTGTACCCATTTTCAACAAAGTTGCAATGAGGTCGACAGAAATGCAGTTCCTGATCACACCTTCATTTCAAAATAAATAAACAGTTATAAGCAAGAAACTTATCACCTTTTTTAACATCATCGCGGGATTGTTCAGATGTCATGTTTAATGCTTTTAGAAGAATCGCTAAATTCTGAGATTTTTTAACCTCAATGAGCTGAACAAACTTGATTGGTGATCATCTTGGCCCAAGTTGCATTGGTCATCTTGAGATTATTCTTAACTTTTATGTTAGAGGCCAATGACACTCACCATTCACATAAAGAATAGAATATGGGTCGTCCTAAGTTCCGCAAAGATAAACCATAAGCTGCATTACTGATTTACAGTAAAATCCCCGAAATAAATAGATAATTTTAACTAAAGTTTTACCTACTATTCGGGCTTATATCTTGATTGTTATAGTTGTCATACTTTAAATAATCGACTCCCTATGTTAAAAAAGAAGCAAATAAGGATTAGTTTATTCTAAGATAATAGTTAATTAATGAAAAGATCTATGAAAGTAGGAAGTTTATGCTAAGGTAAGAATGTACCCAGGAGGCAAAGGTTTCACATCTTGCTCTTCATGGCTTAATGATCCAGGAATTTGCTTACTACATGTTGGAGTGGTCAATATAAATAACTTTTATGATAAGAAAAGAATGAACATTTTTAGTTTGGCATGCGTACTGTTGAATAAGATTATACTTCACACTACACTACACTTTTCTGTCGTAAGGTCCTACTGTTCGACAAAAAGAAACCAAATTGAAAATTTTAAAATGTCTGTTATTATCTTAAAACAAAAACTATGCCTTTCATAACTTTTTTAAAAAAGACTCACCTTGATGTTCCACTAATGTAGATCGATGTAAACCAATCTTCTATGCTGCAAACAATTAACAATAGCAAGAACATGGATACGACATAGTCTAAATTATGTGATCATACCGATATCCTCTTGGTTGAGGGCCTGGAAAAATTCATACAAAAAGTTAACATAAACAACAAACTAAATTAAAGAATGATCTAGGCTAAAAATAAAAGTGACCTCATATGAATGAAAATATAATTAATTATATTATAGATGCCTTATACCTCATATTTGAGATGCTTAGCCCAGCCAAAGCACTGATGAGACTGCAATTATACATAGTCTCATCGTCCAAAACGGGCTAAAAATGCATTAATTATCATGAAAATACCCAAATATATGCTTGTGTTTGTTGCTTGTGTATTTTAGGTACGGATATTGAGAAAATGACAAAAAGATCACAAGAATCAGTCAAAAACGAACACGGGAAACGAAGTCGCACGATGAACCAAGCCCTAATGAAGAATTTTCCAAAAAAGTCCTTGAAGATTTGAAGAATTATGAAGAAGGGTCCTCCAATATGGAAGAATTGACACTTTATACCCTTGTATCTTCATAATTACAAGTTTGGTCCCTAAAGTTTGTCAAAATTATAAAAAGGACCCTTAACTTTGAAGAATTGGCAAATTTAGTCCCTCAACAAAACTAAATTGTCAATATTGGTCCTCCAAGAAGTCAACAAACAAGTCAAACCTTGAAGAATGAAGAAAATGCCAAAATCAGTCCTTCAAATATCATCAAATTGCAAGTTTAGTCCTTGAAACAAGTTTAAAAACTTGTTGTGCCAAAAGTGTCAAACTGCCAAAGTTATTTATAAAGGAAATTGAAGTTTATGCTGATTATTACAAAATGAAGAAAAGTGAAACCTCAAGGGGCCAAAACTGCCAGACAACACAACTTAACCCCACCACTCCATGTTTGACACATCACCCACCATCAACTCTCCACCAATCACACACTCCCTCCTCTCCACGTCACGAATCCACCCACCCTTTTATTTATTTAACTTAAACCTGTTTAAATTTTGGTGGCAAACACGCTTTTTAAAACTAAACTTTCCCAAAACAGATTAAATACTCCCTTAATCCACCCATAAACCCTAAAAACCCCAGGCTCAATTAAACTCATATCAAAGGGTTTTTTGTTAAGCTACTCCAGATCCCTAATTTACCTTATTGTCACCAAAACCCACATCCCAAATTGACCCCAGACAAACCCATGTGAAACCCCCAAGATTCCCATTGCACGTCTCTTTCCCACAAAACCCCAAACCAGACAAAATGTATGGCTAGATGTTAGTCCTTGGTCCCAAAGGCACAATGAACGATCCTGATCAACAAACAACAGCTGGCTACTTCACATGTATCCATCTTGACCCAATTTTCAGTCAAAGACAAGGGAATTTCTGGAATTCTAACCATTAGGGTTTTAGCTTGTATTATTTTATTCAGAGTACCTAGAATGTTCTATCTTTTCCTATATAAGGAGGATGCGAGTTGTGCATGCCCCTTGTTCTTGTTTTTCTTTTCTTTGGTCACAGCTTGTAAATCCCCTTTTATGAATGAATGAAAAGTGGTTAAGTGATTGTTGATGAAAAGAGACGAGTTCCCGTTTACTTTCTTTGTTGATTTAAATTTTGTTTTTCATTCTTGTTTGGTGGTTGTTTAAGTGCAAAAGTTCCAAAAAAAATCAGTTTTCAAAAAGTTTGTTTTCAAAGATTTTCTCAAAATCTTTTTCCTTTTTACCATTAACTACTTACTGTATCAAAAGCTTCAAGCTTGTAGCTTGAAGCTCTTGATTCTTGGAGTTCTCTTCTTGGTTTGTTGTGGTGTGCAGAAAAACAAGAAGCAATCAAGAACTACTTTTGTCCATTTCTTTTGAGCAGACCTTCATAAGCATCTCAGAAAGTCTGCACAGACCCCAGTCTGTTTGGAGATGGCAAAGCAGCCATTGTGGGGCCTGGATGTGGGTCCCACAAGGTAGTCACCTTGTTCCCTTTTTCAGTTTTATAAAATTCAGTTTTATGTGAATCTGCATGAGAAGTTGTTAAGTGTTTGTTTGAGTGTTGGAAATTGCTTAATTTAAGGTTGTATGCATGTTAGAAGTAAGTAGAATCAGTTTGAATAGGATTTGCTTTTATTTTGTTTGAAAATTTTGGTTTTCAGAATATTAAGGGGTGTTTGGATTAGGGTCTAATCTAGGGTAATTGTCATAAATTTTGTTTCAAAACCTGTTTTTGTCACTCATAGGGTTGTTAGTAGAGGATATATGCTATTGGTTTTCACTTTGGAAAGGTTTTAAAACATTTGCATTCTTTAAAATTTGGAAAACAGTCAAAATCAGTCAAGCCCCATTTATGCATGCTTGAGTGTTAATTTGTGCTTTAAATCTTGAAGTACATTAGATCTTAGGTCTAAGAGAGGGTTGTGAATTGCTTATATGTGATTTTGTGGATTTGTATGCAAGCTTTTTGGGTTTGAAATCTCTCTTTTGTGCACATTGAACCAGCAAACACCCTCAGTCCTACATTAGTTAATCAGTAACTTTTTGGTGATCTTTGTGCTTGATTTTTGTGTTTGAACTTGTGTGTTTTTTGTTGTTCTTGACTTCCCACAACCCAACTGGTTATGGGAGTGCCCATTTGTCCATCAAAAATCCAACAAAAATCAAAGACAAGTCCTCTTGTTCCAAATTTGCACAAGTGAAGATTATCACTTTATGTTCATCAGTTAAAAGTGCAATCTGGGCACGTTTTTGGCGTTATAGTGATTTAAACTTGCTCACTTGGGTTTGATTTTGTGTTTTTGTGATTAAAGTAACATAAGGAGTGGGATTTAAAGTTTTGAAAAGAAAAAAAAAGCAAAAAGGACGTGGCCAGGACTCGAACCTGCGCCACTCCTCTCACACACAAACGCCTTAACCATCTCTGCCCTTGGGTCTTTTACTGACTAAGGGTAGAATCACAAGTTATTTAAAGGGGTTTTGTTTGGGCTTTTCAAATTTAAGCTGTAGCTAATAAGCTACCACAGGCTTATTGGCTAAGCTTATTAGCTAGTTTGTATTTTTCCTAGGTCTGTTACCTCATTTAGGATTTTTTTGTGCTAAGTTTTGATTTTTCTCTTTCTTTATTTATTTTTTATCATTTTTTAATTACCCGTTTTTATTTAACTAGATTAAAAATAGGAAAAAGCATTTTAAAAATCTAAAAAAATAGTTTCTAGGTTTTTAATTATATTTTTGAGGTTTACAGCTAAAAAAGTTTTCAAAAAGTCTTATTTTTGATTTTATAGGATTTTAGGGTTTTTAACCAACTTTAAAATTTAATATAAAATTATTAAATAGGTTTTAGAAACTTTTAATTGCATTTTTGTCTTAGTTACATTATTCTAGATTTTTGGAAATTTTTTAGAATTTTTTTATGAACTTTGAATTTTTTTGAATATTTTAATATTATTTTATTATTAAAAATTGAAAGTTTGATTTTCTAAGTTTTTACATTTTTCCTAGATTGTATACACTTAATTAGGAGTTTTGTAACTTTCCAAATATTTTTAGGGCTTTTCAATTATTTTCTAAAATTAATTTAAGTTTTAATTAATTTTAATAGTTTTTAAGTGTTTAAAAATAATTTTATTTTGTTTTAAAATTTAAAAAAAAATACTTTTTAGCTTAATTATGTTATTTTTGAGGTTTACAAACTTTAAAATCTTGTTTAGGGCTTTTTAATAATTAATTGTGATTTTTAGGGCTTTAATTAGCATTAAAAAGTCATTATCTAATTAATTAAAAGGTTTTAGCAAGTTTGGATTTTTTGTAAACTCTTAAATATTATTGTGGATTTTTAGTAATTTTTAGGAATTTTTAGGTTAAAATTTTAATTTGTGCACTATTTACGGTTTTGCGTGATCGCCTTTTTCGCCTTAGTTTAACCCGTCGTCGTAACCGTCTTCCTTTTCTAATCTCATTTCTTTGTTTCTTTTTCAATCATATAATCACAAATCAAAAATCATCTCTTAACACAACGCACTTGAACTTATTTGGTCATTAGTGCTCGGTTTTCCTAAACCGACACTTAATACTTGCCACTTTTGTCTTCCTTTTCCTAAAGGGGTAAAATCATTACAATCATTTTGGCGCCGCTGCCGGGGAGGCGTGTTGTGTTTCGGTTGAACAATTGTTGTTTTTATATATAACCATAATTAGTATTTGTATTAGTAGCACTCTACTATACGTATTATCGGTTTTTCGTTTTTTGTGAATACTATTACTATATTGTATACGTAGAACAATAAATTTACAAGTACTCCAAATACGTGAGAAATCACAACCTTGACTTGGGAGGTCATTACCCAATCATTGTATTCGAATCTCAAACCAAAGAAAAGGCAAAAATAGATAAATACTTTCGTGAAGCTCGATTTTGAAAAATACAAACTATAAGGTGGGTATAAGGCGGTTGTATTTCACGACCTAAAGGAAAAAGGCTCTTAAGTGCTTCGCGCCGCCTCGTTTCCTCCGCTTCCTTGTGCGTATTTTGAGATTGAAAGCTAATCGAGGGTTTTGCCGCCCAAAGTATTACTTAAGTATCTTATATATTTTCTTGGTTTCTATTGATTAAACCCTCTTGAACGATTTGGTGTTCCACCATCGTTCTAAAGTCATCGAAGGCGTTCACTTCACGTGATCGTTTTCATTCCTTGAGGCTTCTTTAATCAAGAGATTTGATTAAGGAGGAGATTTGTAGATTTGTGTCTACTTAATACATTCCAAAAATCCAAAGAAAAGTAAAAACAATCAAAAACCACAAAAAAAAATTGAAAAAGTAAAAACACCAAAAATAATCTTCTTTTCTCACCCTCTCGTTGTACGTGACGGTTATGCAAACTCGCTCCAAAGCAAGACGTGCTCGTAAACGAAGAAACAAATCAACCACTCCTTCTAGTGAGGAGTCTCCTATTGACGAACCCATCGTAGTGAAAGAAGCACCCATGGCTAATCGAACTATGATGGAGTTGCTTCAAGCACCCACCGAGGGTTATGGAGAAGCGATTGTGATTCCCGCTATCCTTGCGGAGAATTTTGAGGATAAGACGGGTTTGTTGTCCATGATTCAAAACAACAAGTTTCGAGGTGACGAAAAGGACAACCCTCATAACCACATTCGCCAATTTAATCGTCTCACCGCCACTTGCAAGTTTAAGGACGTCTCTAACGACTCGATTAAGATGATGCTTTTTCCGTATTCCTTAGCGGGGCCCGCAAAAATTTGGTTAGAGAAAGAGCCACCCAATTCTATATTGACGTGGAAGGATCTCGTTTCAAAATTCGTGAACCAATTTTTTCCGCCCTCTAAGACTACGCATTTGAAAAACGAGATTTCAAAGTTTTCACAAGAGTATAATGAGAGTTTTTCTACGGATTGGAATAGGTTTAATGAAATGTTGCACGAATGTCCTCATCATGGTTTTTCCGATTTGCATCAAATTGACACGTTTTACAATGGCTTGAACGATCATGAGCGTGATTATCTTAATGCCGCCGCGGGTGGTAATTTTTTGTGTAAGACGGTCGAGGAAGCATTGTTAATCATTGAGAATAGGTCTAAGGTCTATAGTCCTCGTAGCACGTCGAGTGTTCGTAAGACTTCGTCTTCGCCTTCGCCTTCATTGTCACACACCGTTGATGCTTGCCAAATCGAGGCTAATTTGGAGAACAAGATTTTTTATAAGCTTAAGGGATTGTTAATTGAGTTTAAAGTTGGTGAACAACCCACTCCCGCTACGGTTAAAGCGGTTGAGGTTTCTTGTATGTATTGTGGTGGAGCTCACGATTATTCCGAGTGCATTACCAACGGTGGTAACACTTCGAGTGCCTTCACGGCCGCGGGAACTTATAACCAAAACGGTCAAGTTCCTCGCACTAATCAATTGACTCCACCGGGTTTTCCACCAAATCAAAATGCTAACAATTATCGAAACAATCAAGTTGGTTACCAAAGCAATCAAAGGAACAATTACAAGGGTAATAACAACTATGGGAATCAAGGAAGTAGTAGCCAATTGCAAAATCAAAACCAAAACCGTAATTTTCAAAACACGAGTCAAGGTCTTCAAAATGTTTACACTAAAGAACTTCCAATGGACTTTTTGAATTACGCCACGGCAAATGATAAGATTTTGGAAAACATTCAAGAGCAATTGGCTAGTCAAGCTAGGGACACGGCTAAAAACACCAAGGAGTTAGCTAATTTTGTGAAGGAAAATCTTAACATGAGAAATGAGTTGAAAAATGATTTTGCTAATCAAATTAGAGGTCAAAACAATAAAATTGAACAAAGTCATGCTAGGCTTGAACAAAGAATTGACCAAAAAGCCGCTAGTCAAGATGCTAAGTTTAATAGTCAAGATGCTAAGCTTAATGCCATTTTAGAAGCCGTCATGGGGAACAAAGCCTCTACTTCGGGAAGTTTGCCTAGTAACACCATTTCAAACCCGAAGGGAGAGATGAAAGTGATTACCACACGAAGTGGTAAGGCACTTAAAGAACCGACTTCTCAACCAATTACTCCAACTGTGGAGGAAATTGAGGAAGAACCCGAGGTGGTGGTCGAAAAGGAGCATATCTCAAGCCCACAAAGTACCGCTCATGCCACACCTACGGTCGACCCTTTACCAACATTGGAACCCGAGATTCCAAAGGCTATGCCTATGCCCCAACCCACACCACCCTTACCTTACCCATCAAGACTTAGGAAGGAGAAACGACAAGAGCGCGACAACTACCAATTTGAGATTTTAACATGTTTCGTGAGTTGCACCTTAATGTGAGTTTCACCGATGCTTTGGTCATGATGCCTCGATTCGCCGCTAACTTTAAGAGTATGTTGAACAACAATGAGAAATTGCATCAATTGTCTAGTTGTTCGTCGGTTTATCTTAATCGCATACCTCAAAAAGTCGGTGATCCCGGTAAATTTTTGATCTTTTGTGCAATTCAAGATATGGAAGAATGCTATGCCTTGGCCGATCTTGGTGCTAGCATTAATTTGATGCCACTTGCAATCTTCAAGTCGCTCAATCTTCCTAATCTCACTCCTTCACTAATGTCTATCGAGTTGGCCGACCATTCCACGATTCGTGCATGTGGTTTGGCGGAAGACGTTTTTGTGAAAGTGGGGAAGTTCTACTATCCCGTAGACTTTATCGTCGTTGATATCCCCACGGATCCTCAAGTTCCTCTTATTTTAGGTCGTTTGTTTTTAGATACGTCTATGGCTTTAATTGTTGTGCATGCTAGAAAGATCACCTTACGTTTCAACGACGAGGAACTTGTTATAAACGCAACTCAAAATTCTCAACTTTCTCATGTTTATTCCGTTGCTACCATAAACCTCGTTGATATGATCGACGTGGTTTGCGAGGAATTTTCACAAGAAGTTTTAGGGTTTGGTGATGAAGAAACTAGTGGCAATCCCACTATGTTAGATCCAATTCTTGATAATTCGACGCCAACCTTCACTCCATTTGAAGGTGGTGGTTTTACGTTGGAAGAATGCAATGTTCCACGTACTTGTGACGAAGACCTCGACAACGATGAGGACTTCTCGATTATCAAGGATTTTCTTAACGATTTCCCATTTCCTCCACCCGAGGAGGTTATGAGTATCGAGCCCAAATCTTCACTTGAGGAACCACCTATCCTCAAGTTGAAAGATTTACCTCCTCACCTCGAATATGTCTATTTGGAGGAGGACGACAAGTTGCCGGTTATTATTGCGAAGGAACTTTCGAATGATGAAAAAACCGCACTTGTCGATGTTCTAAAGGACCACAAAGGGGCGATTGCGTGGAAGTTATCCGACATTAAGGGAATCGATCCCAAGTTTTGTACCCACAAAATCTTAATGGAGGAGGATTTCAAGCCCACAATCCAAAGTCAAAGGAGGGTGAACCCCAAAATTCACGACGTCATCAAAAAGGAGGTCCTTAAACTCCTTGACGCGGGAATGATTTACCCTATTTCCGATAGCCCTTGGGTGAGTCCTATCCATTGTGTCCCTAAGAAGGGAGGAATGACCGTTGTGCCAAACGATGCCAACGAGTTAATTCCCACTAGACTCGTGACCGGATAGAGAGTGTGCATTGACTATCGAAAGTTGAATGAAGCCACTCGAAAAGACCATTTTCCCTTGCCCTTCATGGACCAAATGTTGGAGCGTCTTGCGGGAAACGATTTTTATTGCTTTTTAGATGGTTTTTCCGGTTACTTCCAAATTCCCATCGATCCTCGTGATCAAGAAAAAACTACGTTTACGTGTCCATATGGAACGTTTGCCTATCGTAGAATGCCATTCGGACTTTGTAATACACCGGGAACCTTTCAAAGGTGCATGATGGCTATTTTTCATGATATGATCGAGAAGACGATGGAAGTCTTCATGGATGACTTTTCCGTGTTTGGTAATTCGTTCACTTCGTGTTTGTCGAACCTTGAGAGAATGTTAAAACGTTGTGAGGAAACCAACCTTGTGCTCAATTGGGAAAAATGTCATTTTATGGTTAAGAGTGGAATCGTCTTAGGGCACAAGGTCTCGAAAGCGGGGATTGAGGTAGATCAAGCTAAGGTAGACGTCATCGCCAAATTACCTCATCCCAAAACCGTTAAGGGAGTTAGGAGTTTCCTAGGCCACGCGGGCTTTTATCGTCGATTCATCAAGGATTTTTCAAAGATTTCTCGACCTATTACACATCTTCTTGAAAAAGAGGCACGTTTTGTCTTTGACGAAGATTGTGTACGAGCCTTTGAAATCCTTAAGAGGAAACTTATCGAAGCTCCCATTCTTGTTGCTCCCAATTGGAACCTCCCCTTTGAACTTATGTGTGATGCTAGTGATTACGCTATTGGGGCCGTTTTGGGGCAACGTCATGATAAGCATTTCTTGTCTATTCACTATGCTATCAAGACGATGACCGAGGCTCAACTAAAATACACTACAACGGAAAAGGAGTTCTTTGCCGTGGTGTATGCATTTGAGAAGTTCCGACCTTACATCGTCTTGACGAAATGCATAGTGTATACGGACCATTCGGCTATCAAGTATCTCATGGCAAAGCAAGATGCTAAGCCGAGATTACTTCGTTGGATTCTCCTCCTTCAAGAATTTGATCACACCATCGTTGACAAAAAAGGAGCCGAGAATCTAGCGGCCGATCATCTCTCTCGTTTGGAAGATCCTCACCAAAGTGTTTACGAGCCCAAGGAAATCACCGAAACATTTCCGCTCGAGACACTTGATGTAGTGAATTCTAAGCTTGATTCTTCCACCCCATGGTTTGCGGATTTTGCAAATTACCATGCGGGTAACTTCATCATTAAGGGTATGACGACTCAAGAAAAACGAAAATTCTTTCGTGACGTCAAGTTCTACTTTTGGAACGACCCTTACTTGTTTCGAACTTGTGCGGATCAAATCATCCGACGTTGTGTATTTGGCACCAAAGCTTCTAACATCCTTAGAGCTTGTCATGAGGGACCCACGGGTGGTCACCACGGTGCTAATCTCACGGCTAAGAAGGTGTTTGATGCCGGCTTCTTTTGGCCTACTATTTACCGAGATGCACAAGATCTTGTGAAGTCGTGTGATGCATGCCAACGACAAGGAAAAGCCTCACAAAAAGATGAAATGCCACAAAATATCATCCAAGTGTGTGAGATCTTTGACGTTTGGGGTATAGACTTTATGGGGCCGTTCCCATCATCTCGTGGTAATAAGTACATTCTCGTTGCGGTTGACTACCTATCTAAGTGGGTGGAGGCAAAGGCCTTGCCCACCAATGATGCTCGTGTGGTAGTCAAGTTTTTGAAAAGCTTGTTTTCTCGGTTTGGAACCCCTCGTGCTATCATAAGCGATCGTGGAACCCATTTTTGTAACGACCAATTTGAAAGGGTTCTAAGGAAATATGGGGTTACACATCGGCTTTCTATGACTTATCACCCACAAACGAGTGGGCAAGACGAGGTTTCAAACCGAGCGTTGAAGAGGATCTTGGAGAGATCCGTTGGGGAAAACCGACAAACTTGGTCGGATAAGTTGGACGATGCTTTATGGGCCTTTAGGACCGCTCATAAGACGCCCATTGGGTGCACTCCCTATAAGCTTGTGTATGGAAAAAATTGTCATTTTCCTATCGAGTTAGAACACAAGGCTTATTGGGCCCTAAAGCATTGTAATGATGATATGGAGACCGCGGGAAAACACCAGAAAATGCAATTGAATGAATTAGATGAATTGAGGGACATTGCTTATGAAAATTCATTGATTTATAAAGAAAAGACTAAAAAGTTGCATGATTCTAAAATTAAAAACCGGGTTTTTAACATTGGGGATCAAGTTTTGCTTTTTAATTCAAGATTGAAAATCTTTTCCGGTAAATTGAAATCCCGTTGGTCCGATCCATTCACCGTGACTCAAGTGTTTCCGTATGGGACCATCGAGCTAGCTCAAGATGATGGTCCTAACTTCAAGGTGAATGGACATAGGTTGAAGCACTACTTTGGCGGGGAAGTTCCATCCTTGAACTACCTCGACCAAGTCACCTTCCCCAATGATAATTAGTATTGAGGGGATCGAGTCGAGCTCATGACTCGGTAATCAAAAACGAGGTGCCTCGTGGGGGAGTCCCATGCTTATCCTATGTACGTATTATCGCTTTCTAATGTAGCTTACGTGTGGGGATTTGTGCCCTTCCAACCTTTGTTCCGTGGTTGTTTGTGCATTGTGGTTTTTAGATCATGATCTTCACGATTGGAGCCTCTCGTGTTCGTTTTATGGGAGCACTCGATCGTTTGCTTTGAAGACTTTCTCAATATCCATGATATATCCTTGATTGTTCTAACCTTAGGTTTTTAGTACACTTCATAAACGGCTATTGATTTAATGGTTACACCCTTTCCATGCTAGATTAGGCATTCGACTACGTCTCTAGTATGGGGGTGTTTTCACCCCTAGACTCGAAACATTGAGGACAATGTTTAACTTTAGTATAGGGGGTGAATAGATACTTGCCTTGCCAAACCTTCACGCTTTCCAAAGTTTATCTTTTTGTTATCGTTTTGTTGCAAAATAAGGCTAAAAATGGCCAAATTTTAAAATTTTTCTCATGTTTTATAAGTGTTTGAAGACACAAATGTAGATTTTCCGATGGCGAGAATAAGAGTAATTTTTGACTCGACCGTGCGTGTTGAGCACTTAGCTTTGATTCCTTCACTACACATTAGGCTAAGTCTCTTAAATGAGGACGAGAAATGATAGAGTTAATTATAAGTTACTATGCTAAACGTAGAGTACTCGTATTCTTTCAAAAACTCATGTGTTCTCGTTGTTTGCTTATTTTCCCTTCGCATGTAAATATTTTTTGCTTAATAAATATTGACTTAGCGGTTTAGTTAGGATTGTTGGGTTTCTAGTCTTTTCTAGTAGCTTCCGTGTAATTAAATTGGGAAGACATTAAGGTATCGCCAGCGTCACGGTTTTGAAGTATTGGCACCCGAATAATCGAAAGCTTCACCCAATAATAAGATTTCAAGTGCTCACCTAAATCTAGCAAACAATTTGAAGCCCCACAAGGCCTATAATCTATGCAAAATTGAAAGTGAATCAAGCCTTAATCTTCGAAGCTTTAAAGATCCAAAATTCGCCTTAGCGTGAGGATATACGTCTTTGGCTAATAAAACCACCGATGAGGCGGATAATAAAAGGCAAGGCAAGACCAAAGTCATAATAAAAGCTTCATGGCGAAGTTGAATAAAAGATGGAGGTAAACCAAAGATAATAAGGCCCTTCCGTTAGGGGGCGTATAAAAGTCTTGGTAATAAGTCTCATGTTCAAAACCGTTATAAAACCGTGTTTATCGATTCTTCTTGTCAACCTAATTTTTTGACATCGTTGTCTATTAGGAAGGGTTATTGATTTGATGGTCTTGGTTACACCGTTAGGACTCTATTTTTAGACCTAAATCTCTATTATCGCATAAGTCAAACAATGCATCCTTGTGAAACATTCAAGACAAAATAAAATTGTAGAGATACAACTTAGGAATAATGGGAGGATAAGTACGTGATTAGGGCATATGAGTAGTGTTAGCATTACTAACTTATAATGACAATGATCTCGTTGCACGCTTGGCATGGAATTGTGGTGAAAATCGAGGACGATGAAATTATTTCTAACGAAGCATTCACGTGTTCTTATTCTATGAACCTAAACGTCCCATTTTGCGATGAAAATCATACATTATGTCTAAAACGCAAGTAGTAGTAGTAATAGTAGTAGTGTAGCTAGTTTATCGTTCAATAAAGTGAATAAAAATGAATTTTGGAGATGCTAAGATACTTTATTCTAGCATTGCGTGAGGGCACGGTAATGGTTTAGTATGGGGGAGTGATGAGACTGCAATTATACATAGTCTCATCGTCCAAAACGGGCTAAAAATGCATTAATTATCATGAAAATACCCAAATATATGCTTGTGTTTGTTTCTTGTGTATTTTAGGTACGGATATTGAGAAAATGACAAAAAGATCACAAGAATCAGTCAAAAACGAACACGGGAAACGAAGCCGCAAGATGAACCAAGCCCTAATGAAGAATTTTCCAAAGAAAGTCCTTGAAGATTTGAAGAATTATGAAGAAGGGTCCTCCAATATGGAAGAACTGACACTTTATACCCTTGTATCTTCATAATTACAAGTTTGGTCCCTAAAGTTTGTCAAAATTACAAAAAGGACCCTTAACTTTGAAGAATTGGCAAATTTAGTCCCTCAACAAAACTAAATTGTCAATATTGGTCCTCCAAGAAGTCAACAAACAAGTCAAACCTTGAAGAATGAAGAAAATGCCAAAATCAGTCCTTCAAATATCATCAAATTGCAAGTTTAGTCCTTGAAACAAGTTTAAAAACTTGTTGTGCCAAAAGTGTCAAACTGCCAAAGTTATTTATAAAGGAAATTGCAGTTTATGTTGATTATTACAAAATGAAGAAAAGTGAAACCTCAAGGGGCCAAAACTGCCAGACAACACAACTTAACCCCACCACTCCCTGTTTGACACATCACCCACCATCAACTCTCCACCAATCACACACTCCCTCCTCTCCACGTCACGAATCCACCCACCCTTTTATTTATTTAACTTAAACCTGTTTAAATTTTGGTGGCAAACACGTTTTTTAAAACTAAACTTTCCCAAAACAGATTAAATACTCCCTTAATCCACCCATAAACCCTAAAAACCCCAGGCTCAATTAAACTCATATCAAAGGGTTTTTTGTTAAGCTACTCCAGATCCCTAATTTACCTTATTGTCACCAAAACCCACATCCCAAATTGACCCCAGACAAACCCATGTGACACCCCCAAGATTCCCATTGCACGTCTCTTTCCCACAAAACCCCAAACCAGACAAAATGTATGGCTAGATTTTAGTCCTTGGTCCCAAAGGCACAATGAACGATCCTGATCAACAAACAACAGCTGGCTACTTCACATGTATCCATCTTGACCCAATTTTCAGTCAAAGACAAGGGCATTTCTAGAATTCTAACCATTAGGGTTTTAGCTTGTATTATTTTATTCAGAGTACCTAGAATGTTCTATCTTTTCCTATATAAGGAGGATGCGAGTTGTGCATGCCCCTTGTTCTTGTTTTTCTTTTCTTTGGTCACAGCTTGTAAATCCCCTTTTATGAATGAATGAAAAGTGGTTAAGTGATTGTTGATGAAAAGAGACGAGTTCCCGTTTACTTTCTATGTTGATTTAAATTTTGTTTTTCATTCTTGTTTGGTGGTTGTTTAAGTGCAAAAGTTCCAAAAAAAAATCAGTTTTCAAAAAGTTTGTTTTCAAAGATTTTCTCAAAATCTTTTTCCTTTTTACCATTAACTACTTACTGTATCAAAAGCTTCAAGCTTGTAGCTTGAAGCTCTTGATTCTTGGAGTTCTCTTCTTGGTTTGTTGTGGTGTGCAGAAAAACAAGAAGCAATCAAGAACTACTTTTGTCCATTTCTTTTGAGCAGACCTTCATAAGCATCTCAGAAAGTCTGCACAGACCCCAGTCTGTATGGAGATGGCAAAGCAGCCATTGTGGGGCCTGGATATGGGTCCCACAAGGTAGTCACCTTGTTCCCTTTTTCAGTTTTATAAAATTCAGTTTTATGTGAATCTGCATGAGAAGTTGTTAAGTGTTTGTTTGAGTGTTGGAAATTGCTTAATTTAAGGTTGTATGCATGTTAGAAGTAAGTAGAATCAGTTTGAATAGGATTTGCTTTGATTTTGTTTGAAAATTTTGGTTTTCAGAATATTAAGGGGTTTTTGGATTAGGGTCTAATCTAGGGTAATTGTCATAAATTTTGTTTCAAAACCTGTTTTTGTCACTCATTGGGTTGTTAGTAGAGGATATATGCTATTGGTTTTCACTTTGGAAAGGTTTTAAAACATTTGCATGCTTTAAAATTTGGAAAACAGTCAAAATCAGTCAAGCCCCATTTATGCATGCTTGAGTGTTAATTTGTGCTTTAAATCATGAAGTACATTAGATCTTAGGTCTAAGAGAGGGTTGTGAATTTCTTATATGTGAATTTGTGGATTTGTATGCAAGCTTTTTGGGTTTGAAATCTCTCTTTTGTGCACATTGAACCAGCAAACACCCTCAGTCCTATATTAGTTAATCAGTAACTTTTTGGTGATCTTTGTGCTTGATTTTTGTGTTTGAACTTGTGTGTTTTTTGTTGTTCTTGACTTCCCACAACCCAACTGGTTGTGGGAGTGCCCATTTGTCCATCAAAAATCCAACAAAAATCAAAGACAAGTCCTCTTGTTCCAAATCTGCACAAGTGAAGATTATCACTTTGTGTTCATCAGTTAAAAGTGCAATCTGGGTACGTTTTTGGCATTATCGTGATTTAAACTTGCTCACTTGGGTTTGATTTTGTGTTTTTGTGATTAAAGTAACATAAGGAGTGGGATTTAAAGTTTTGAAAAAAAAAAGCAAAAAGGACGTGGCCAGGACTCGAACCTGCGCCACTCCTCTCACACACAAACGCCTTAACCATCTCTGCCCTTGGGTCTTTTACTGACTAAGGGTAGAATCACAAGTTATTTAAAGGGGTTTTGTTTGGGCTTTTCAAATTTAAGCCGTAGCTAAATAAGCCACCACAGGCTTATTGGCTAAGCTTATTAGCTAGTTTGTATTTTTCCTAGGTCTGTTACCTCATTTAGGATTTTTTTTGTGCTAAGTTTTGATTTTTCTCTTTCTTTATTTATTTTTTTATCATTTTTTAATTACCCGTTTTTATTTAACTAGATTAAAAATAGGAAAAAGCATTTTAAAAATCTAAAAAAATAGTTTCTAGGTTTTTAATTATATTTTTGAGGTTTACAGCTAAAAAAGTTTTCAAAAAGTCTTATTTTTGATTTTATAGGATTTTAGGGTTTTTAACCAACTTTAAAATTTAATATAAAATTATTAAATAGGTTTTAGAAACTTTTAATTGCATTTTTGTCTTAGTTACATTATTCTAGATTTTTGGAAATTTTTTAGAATTTTTTTATGAACTTTGAATTTTTTTTGAATATTTTAATATTATTTTATTATTAAAAATTGAAAGTTTGATTTTCTAAGTTTTTACATTTTTCCTAGATTGTAGACACTTAACTAGGAGTTTTGTAACTTTCCAAATATTTTTAGGGCTTTTCAATTATTTTCTAGAATTAATTTAAGTTTTAATTGATTTTAATTGTTTTTAAGTGTTTAAAAATAATTTTATTTGGTTTTAAAATTTTAAAAAATACTTTTTAGCTTAATTAGGTTATTTTTGAGGTTTAAAAACTTTAAAATCTTGTTTAGGGCTTTTTAATAATTAATTGTGATTTTTAGGGCTTTAATTAGCATTAAAAAGTCATTATCCAATTAATTAAAAGGTTTTAGCAAGTTTGGATTTTTGTAAACTCTTAGAATATTAATTTTGATTTTCAGTAATTTTTAGGAATTTTTAGGTTAAAATTTTAATTTGTGCACTATTTACGGTTTTGCGTGATCGCCTTTTTCGTCTTAGTTTAATCCGTCGTCGTAACCGTCTTCCTTTTCTAATCTCATTTCTTTCTTTCTTTTTCAATCATATAATCACAAATCAAAAATCATCTCTTAACACAACGCACTTGCCTCCTTGGGAAACGAACTTGAACTTATTTGGTCATTAGTGCTCGGTTTTCCTAAACCGACACTTAATACTTGCCACTTTTGCCTTCCTTTTCCTAAAGGGGTAAAATCACTACAATCAAGCACACACAAAAATTGACCTGCAAATACAATAAACAACATAATCATTAGGGTTTTAGAAAAGGGAGGAGTCTACCTCATATTGAGATGCTTAGCCCAACCAAAGCACACACAAAAATTAACCTACAAATACAATAAACAACATAATCATTAGGGTTTTAGAAAAATGAGTAGTCTGCCTCATATTGAGATGCTTAGCCCAGCCAAAGCATACACAAAAATTGACCTGCAAATACAATAAACAACATAATCATTAGGGTTTTAGAAAAAAAGAGTCTACCTGACATTTGAGATACTTAGCCCAGCCAAAGCACACACAAAAATTGACTTGTAAACAACATAATCATTAGGGTTTTAAAAAAAGGAGGAGTTTACCTCATATTGAGATGCTTAGCCCAGGCAAAAGACGACCTGCAAATAGAATAAACCAACATAATCATTAGGGTTTAAGAAGGAGGAGGAGTCTGTAGTTTTTTGTCCCGTATATTTTCTAAATAATGCATTTTTTAGGAATATACATGTAATTAGGGAGTATATCTTGATGTAATTTTTAAAAAAATTAAAAGATATCAACATAATTGTATCATGATATATTGGAAATATTTGAAAAAAGATATCAGTAAATAGATTATCTGTGTTGATATTAGATTAGAATGAATATATTATCTATGTTTTTATTAGATTTCAAATAATAAATATAAGGGTTTAAAATATTAAACAAACACAATCCAATAGCTCAACTGGAAAACACCAAAACTAATAGGCTAGAGGTCATGAGTTCGAATCATGCAAACCCCATTTACCAAAAAGATTTTTAAAATTAAACATGACCCGTTCAGATGAGGTATTACCCGGTCAAGATCATACCCAGACCGGTCCAGACCTTCAAAACATAATTTTAAAACGCAGTTTTCAACACTGCGTTTCCAAAACGCGATTTTCAAAAAACTGCGTTTTCAGTCAAAATTTTCGTGGAATTTGGAGATTTTCTAGGAAATTCTGAACTACTATTGGCTAAAAGATGTGACTGGGATATGACTGGGATCAAAACCGTGGTTTCAAATCATAATTATACCTATATATATATATATAATATATATATATATATATATATATATATATATATATATATATATATATATATATATATATATATATATATATATATATATATATATATATATATATATATATATATATATATATATATATATATATATATATATATATATATATATATATATATATATATATATATATATATATATATATATATATATATATATATATATATATATATATATATATATATATATATATATATATATATATATATATATGTTAGCCCTATATTTTATATAGTCGAACAAGAATGTAATAGGTCATCTTAGTCGTTAAAAGGTCTTGTATTGTAATAGGTTAGTCGGGAAAACCGGGCTTGGACTTTAAGCTAATATTGTCTAAGTTAGGGGCATAAGCCCAAGACTAAGCCAAGCCCGACCCAAGTCACAAACCCACGGCCCATGGAAAGCCCATTGGTTCGTGGGTATATAACCCTCTTTCACATGTGAAAGAGGGTGTTGGTTCATTTCATAAAACACATAGTTTTAGTGTAAACCTTCCACTTCTCTCTCTACTTTCTCTTTCTACTTTTCTTCTCTTTCTCTCTCTAAGAATCTTGTGTTATGGATTGAATGGGATCAACATTTGGTATCAAGAGCCTATAGTGGATAGGTGATTGAAGATTCGTGTGTTAAGTTCTTGATTTTTTCGTGCCTATTTTGATCCAAAAACTCTCGTACCAAAAATTTTCTTGTGTTTTTATGGCTTATTCTTGATACAAATCATCTACTTACTATTGGTAGTGATTTGGTATTGTTCCTTTGGTTAAAAACACAAAAATTTTGGGTGCTTGATTCATTTTTAGGCTAAAAATCACGAATTTGGTGTGTTCTTGTACTATCCGAGAAAAGGGGTAATTTTGGTTCCTTGGTACGATCTGATTGTTGCGATTGCATAAACCCTGGGGGTTTCTACTTGCGATCCAATATCACGATCACTCACTACGATCACAGAGTGCGATCACTCACCACGATCATAGAGTGCGATCAGTCATCACGATCATTGAGTGCGATCACTCACCACGATCATAGAGTACGATCACCAGGTTACGATCACTCAGTACGATCTATAGTACGATCCCTCACTGCGATCACTCACTACGATCTATAGTGCGATCCCTCGTTGCGATCACTGACTACGATCCAACGTTGCGATCAGAGTACGATTAAGGACTGCGATCAGAGTACGATCTAGTGACTACGATCCAAGAGTACGATGGGCATTGCGATGGACAGATAAATTTTGTTTGAGTAATTTTTAGACTTAGCCACTATCTAGACTAGTTTCGGAACATAGTTTACACGAAGATTAAAAAAAAAAAAAAAAAAAAGTTAAAATTTTTTAGGTCAAGTAAATTCAAATTTTTTCCCTACTAGTTTTTGGCTATTTCTAACTCAATTTAAAAATTTGGCGATACAAAATTTTTCGGCTTACCGTTTTGTCAGACTGAGGAATTTATTGTCGGACTGAAGATTCTCGGAACTCTACGAAATTTCAACCACACCTCATCACAACAAATCCACTAAGATCTGCAATTCATTCACAAGTATTCACCATGTCTAACAACAACATCAACATTGCAACTGCTAATCAAATTCGTTTGGAACAAGGTGGCAACGGTAATCCACCTGTGCTCACTGCCGGTTGTTACGTTCAATGGAGATCTCGTTTTCTCAGATTTCTCGACGGAAAAGAAAACCGAACTGCTCTTCGTCACTGCCTTGAGAATCCACCTCCAGTTTTTGAATTCATACCAATTACCACACAGGCAGAGGATGGTACTTCATCAACTATACGAGCTATGGAGGATTTTGACACATGTTCTGCTGAGAAAAAGAAAGTCCTCCAAGCTGAAGCTGATGCTGTAAATTTCATACTCACTGGAATTGATAACGATATCTATTCCACAGTTGATGCATGTCCTAATGCTATGGAAATGTGGAATGCAATTCATCGATTGAAGCAAGGTGAGTCAATCAATGTTCAAGATCTCGAGACTAATCTACTTTGGGAGTTTGGAAAATTCACATCTGAAGATGGTGAATCCATTGACTCATATTACTCGATATTCTACAAAATGATGAATGAGCTTGTTAGAAATCAGTGCACCATCTCCAATCATCATGCCAATGTTCAGTTTTTACTTCAACTCAAACCGGAATGGCAAAGGTTTGTGACTTTGGTCAAACAAAGGGAGGATATCAAGACTATATCTTACCACAAACTTTATGATATCTTGAAACAACATCAGAATGAAGTGAATGAACTTAGGGCTGAAAAGGCAGAACGATCTGCAAATTCTATTGCTTTTGTGGCTGCTACTTCAACAAAACCCGTTCCCCGTCAACAACCACCTATTCATTCCTCAAAGTCATCTAGCTCATCCACCAAACCTCTAGTTGCTGCTAAACACAAAGCAAAAGCAATTGTCCCCACTCCACCTCCAAAGTATGACACCGAGTCAGATGGAGACAGTGATGATGAACAAACTTCAAGGGACAAGAAGATTGAAGAACTCATGTCTTTACTCACCACAACTTATAAGAAGATCTACAAACCTACCAACAACAACCTCAGATCATCATCCAATGCTTGATATAAGGAAGTTGATCATGCACCTAGGTATGATCGTGATGCTAGGTATGATAATCAGAGGATGTTGAATCAAGTTGGGTCTAGAGATACTGTAGGCACTCCGGTTGTGCAGAAGACTGGGATTCAATGCTTCAACTGCAAGGGTTTTGGGCACATGGCTAGGGAATGCAAGAAGCCAAAACGGGTTAAGGACTCAGGGTATCACAAGGAAAAGATGCTGCTGTGTAAGAAAGAAGAAGCAGGAATTCCACTCACAGCAGATGAAGTTGACTGGCGTGATGACACTGATGATGAAGCCGATGATCAAGAGTTGGAGGCACATTATGTGTACATGGCAAAGATTCAAGAAGTGATCCCAGAGACTGATGATACTTCTGGACCCATTTATGATTCTGAGCCACTTGAAAAGGTACCATCACATGATAACTATAATGTGTTTGCTAATGAACGACGGCATCCTGAGCAACCCGAAAGCATCAATGACACATATGTAATGGACACGGAGGATAGCAATGTCTCTAGGGATTCACAGCATATGTGTAATGATGACGGAAAAGCTGTTCAGGATACTGACTCGGATGAGGACCGTGATTTGCTTGCGTCTATTATTGATTCTTTAAAACATGAAATTGAGGAAAACAAAGAGGCTAACAAACGTTTGAAGCAAGCAAACACATCCTTAGCCGAGGAGATAGACAGGCTTAAAGAGTGTGATTATGTAGAAGAAGCTGATCGACGGGTTGCAATAGCTAATGGTTTGGTATATGAACGTAAGGTGCTCAACGAACAATATTGTTCTGAAGTAACACACGAAATTCATATGTCAAAACAAAAGATATCGGAACTTGAAGAACAACTGCTGCTACATAAACTCCAAATTACTGAATTAGAGTCGGTTAACAAAGAACAAACTGAGCTTTATAAAACTCGTGAAGAAAAGGATATTGAAAAAATTCTTGCTTTGGAAAAGAGAATCGACACGTTAAACAACATTGTTTACAAAACGGGTCAGTCTATTCAAACTATGAATATGCTCAATAGAAATATGAAAACGAGTTTTGTCAAGCCTGAATATCTCAAGAAAGTTCAAAGTACCAAGCCTGCTCTTTATGATATCGGTTGCTATGTTGATAATCTTGCTCTTATGCTTTCCACTGACTGCGACGAAATCATTCGTCAACAAGAAGAAAGTCGATCAAACTTAAGTGATTTAATAAACCTTTCTGATTCTAACAATCATATTAAGTTTGTCCCTCAAAAAGAACTTTCAAAAGAACAAAAGATGTATAATAGTGTTCCACCACCAAGTGATGAACCACAAAAGAAAGTTTCTTTAAAAAGGAGTTTCAAAAAGCAATCAATTTTGTTAGAAAAGCGAATTTTGGATGAAAAACGTAAATGGGATGAGAAAAGCAAAAGTGTTCAGCAATTTGAGTTTATAAAACAAGGGGTTTTTAATTTGTACAAAGGTATCGTCGACTATGAAAAAGTTTCTAGGGATACCATTTGGAATATTAAACCTAACCCACAAGTAGAAGTCGTCATTCAACAATGTATTGTTCCAACCATTGATGATCTTTCAAAAAATGTGGAAATGTTTTATACAGCTCTCACTGAGGAAATGTTAACGGATTTAAGTTATGTTAAATCTCTTGAAGATGAAGTTGATTTTCTTCAAACTAAATTAAAGACACAAGAACACCAACTTTCTAACGAAATTGATCGACTTTCTAAGGAATACTTTTATGCTGACCATATGAATGCTATACTTGGTGTGTATACCGATCTGGATCAATATTGTCATGTAGCATGTCTTGTGTCAGAATCGGACGCGAAATGTCGCAATCTTGAAGTAGAGCTTTCGAAACAAATTCAATCATATAACAAACTTTCGAAAAGTTTTTCTCAACTCGAGAAACACTCCATTTCTCTTGAACTTGCTTTACAAAAAGGTGAAAAATCTCATAATCATAAAAAGTGTCAAGAAATGTCAGCTTCTTTGTTTCGTCTACTAAATGAAAAAGATTTCGAAATAAATGATTTGAAAGCTCAGCTAAAAGAAAGGGACATTGCCATAAGTGAGTTACAGAAACTCATTGAGAAAATGAAAGGAAAGTCTGTTTTGGGTAAACCATCCGCTGTTCGTCAACCGAATGCGGTTAAATGCCCTAAATCATCTATTTTGGGACAATCCCCACAGACTTTGCCTAAGATAGGAAATGATAAGAGCACTAATGTGATAGCACCTGGAATGTATAAGATGAACACTAGGTCCACTCAAACTGGAACAACGCAGTTACCTCAGAATACTAGGAAAACTAATCAACGTGTGTCTTCTTCTACAGGAGTAAACCCCACTACTAGCGTTAGCGGACCACAGCTTAAGAGCACTAGAATTGAAGATAGAGTCATGCCTAACAATAGTCAAGGGAAGAAGAATGAAGTAGAAGATCACCGTAGGAATTTTAAGTTTTCTAAGAATAAAACGTCTGTAACTGCATGTAATGACAGTTTAAATGCTAAGACCTCGAATGTTGAATTTGTTTGTGTTGAATGTGGAAAATGTGTTCGTACTTTCAATCATGATGCTTGTGCTCTTAATTATAATGGCGTGAATACTAGAACTAGGAAGCCTATTCGTATGCCCACTAGTACTAGTGAACCCACAAGAAATTTGAACCAATCCACTGAGCAACCACTTAAGAAACTAAGTGCGTTAGAATCCACTACTCTACGTAAACAAAGCAGGTTAAAGAAGCTTTACGAGAACATGATTAGGACATGTACACGGGGGTATTCAAGATTTACACCACCCGGATACAAATGGGTACCTAAGACAACCCCCATTCTAATTGGGTCTATGAATGTTAGCTTGCCTTTAGAATCTAGGTCCACTACTATTTTGGAACCCGTTTCTATCAAGGGCTCCCATTTGTCAAATGCTACATTGTCTTCTAATTCTTCTGCAGCTCGTCGAACTCATCCTATTCATAATGGACTCCGGGTGCACAAAGCACATGACGGGCAATCTCAAGCTTCTCATTAACGTCGTGGAGAAGTTTCTGGGTACGGTACGATTTGGAAATGATCAATTTGCACCGATACTCGGATATGGAGACTTGGTTCAAGGAAATATCACTATAAAACGGGTTTATTACGTCGAGGGACTGAATCACAATTTATTCTCGGTTGGTCAATTTTGTGATGCGGATTTGGAAGTGGCTTTTTGGAAATCTACTTGCTATGTTAGAGACTACGATGGGAATGACCTTCTTACAGGTTCTCGTGGTTCTGATCTCTACACAGTAACTCTTCAAGACACATCTTCAACAAATCTAATTTGCTTAATGGCTAAAGCTTCTTCATCTCAAGCATGGTTATGGCATCAACGATTGTCACATCTCAACTTTGACACCATCAACTTGCTTTCGAAGAATGATATTGTGACCGGTCTTCCTAAGTTGAAATTCGTCAAAGACCATCTTTGTTCTTCTTGTGAGTTGGGGAAAGCAAAACGGAAGTCTTTCAAAACAAAGACTACCCCTAGCTCAAAAGGACGATTGGAACTTCTACACATGGATTTATGTGGTCCCATGCGTGTAGAGAGTATTAACGGGAAAAAGTATATTCTAGTGATTGTTGATGATTACTCTAGATACACATGGACTTTCTTCTTAAGGTCCAAAGATGAAACACCAGAGGTTCTCAAAAACTTTCTCAAGATGATACAACGCAATCTTCAAGCTCAAGTCTTAACCGTAAGAACGGATAGGGGTACTGAATTTTTGAACAAGAACTTGCAATCTTACTTTCAAGAAGAAGGCATCGAACATCAAACGTCTATTGCTCGAACTCCTGAACAAAACGGCGTTGTCGAAAGACGGAACCGTACTTTGGTTGAGGCTGCTCGAACAATGCTTTCTGCTTCAAAATTACCGCTATTCTTCTGGGCTGAAGCAATTGCAACTGCCTGTTATACTCAGAATCGTTCTCTCGTCATCCCTAGACATGAAAAGACACCTTACCACATCATCAATGGCAGGAAACCTACTGTAAAATTCTTTCACGTATTTGGATCTTTATGCTACATCCTTAAAGACGGTGAGAATCTCGACAAGATGAAAGAAAAAGGTGATGCATGTATTTTTGTGGGGTATGCTACATTGTCGAAAGGATATCGGGTCTATAACAAGAGAACAAAGATCATTGTCGAAACAATTCATGTGAACTTTGACGAATTGCCACAGATGGTACTTGATCACAACAGCTCAAGTCCCGCACCTCAATGTCCAGCAATGGCACCTACACACAACAGTGTACGTCCCGTGCAAGAATGTCAAGAAAATACTCCTACAGCAGAATTGACGAATTCGACACATATGAATGA
Source organism: Glebionis coronaria (assembly GCA_025667525.1). Lineage (NCBI taxonomy): Eukaryota > Viridiplantae > Streptophyta > Magnoliopsida > Asterales > Asteraceae > Glebionis > Glebionis coronaria. Next base: position 705,982,192 of record CM046875.1, on the reverse strand, counting down.
GTTGGTTGATTTATATGATCCAATGTTTGATGAATATTACTATGGAAACAATCAAGTTGTGTTAAAGCCTTCCGCTATCAATATTGCTGATGCACCTAATTAACAAGACACAATTGCTTCTACTTCAGCAACCGTTGCTCAAGAGAATATTCCATTGGATACTCAACAAACTCCAGATACAGTCATACAACCAACATCAACAACCGTCAATGCTGAAGGAGGTAACAACAATCAAGCAGTCGATGCACAACCTGACAATGAAGAATTTATCAATCCGTTCGGTACATCGGTACACGAAGTCGGAGAGTCTTCTACTCAACATGTTGATCCGTCCAACATGCATACATTCTACCAACCATATCCATCCACTCACCATTGGACACGTGATCATCCATTGGTGCAAGTCATTGGAAATCCTTCACAACCAGTTCGAACACGCAGACAACTCGAAACCGATGGCGATGTGTGTATGTATGCACTCACCGTGAGTTCAACTATACCTACAAACATCAAACAAGCCATGACTGATCATGCGTGGATTGAATCAATGCAACACGAAATTCATCAGTTTGAACGCCTAAATGTTTGGGAACTTGTTGACCGACCCTATGGAATGTCAATTTTAGATTTCAAATGGATCTGGAAAAACAAACTGGATGAAGAACAAACCATCATCAAAAACAAATCTCGTCTTGTGGTTAAGGGGTATCGTCAACAATAAGGGATTGATTTCGATGAATCATTCGCTCCAGTTGCTCGTTTGGAAGCTGTCAGGATATTCCTTGCTTATGCTGCACATAAGGGCTTCACGGTTTTTCAGATGGACGTCAAAACAGCTTTTCTCAACGGTCATTTGAAGGAAGAAGTGTATGTGAATCAGCCGGAAGGATTCGTCGATCCTCATCATCCTGACAAAGTCTATCGTCTCAAGAAGGCTGTATATGGACTTAAACAAGCTCCAAGGGCATGGTACGAAGAACTTTCAAACTTCTTGGTGTCCAAAGGATTCTCCAAAGGTTCTATTGATCCTACTCTGCTTACTAATAAATATTGGGATGACATAATGCTGGTGCAAGTTTATGTTGATGACATTATTTTTGGTTCTACGAACCCAAAACTTTCAAAACGTTTTGAAAAATTAATGCACAGCAGATTTGAAATGTCAATGATGGGGGAGCTAAAATTCTTTTTAGGCCTCCAGATTCATCAATCCCCACGTGGTATCTTCATTAACCAAGCTAAGTATGCTCAAGAGATACTTAAAAAGCATGGTATGACCTCATGTGCTCGCGTTGGTACACCATTGTCGACCACATCCCTAGACGCTGACTTGTACTCATATCCCGTAGATCAAACGCGATATCGCAGTATGATCGGGTCACTTATGTACCTTACAGCCAGCAGGCCTGATATTCATCATGCCACATGCTATTGTGCACGATATCAAGCCAGACCTACTCAAAAGCACCTCAAAGAGGTTAAACGGATCTTTCGGTACCTTAAGAATACCATTCACATGGGACTCTGGTATCCGAGGGAAACCGGTTTTCATCTAACGGCTTTTTCAGATTCTGATCACGCAGGTTGTCTTGATAGTCGTAAAAGCACTTCTGGTAGCATACAATTTCTAGGGGAAGACAAGCTTGTCAGCTGGTCGTCAAAGAAGCAGGATTGCACTTCGCTCTCATCAACTGAAGCAGAATATGTGGCTCTATCCGCGTGTTGTGCTCAAGTCCTCTGGATGAGAACTCAACTCACGGATTATGGCTTCCACTTTGATAAAATACCTATGTATTGTGACTCAAAGTCGGCCATAGCCATATCTTGCAACCCGGTTCAGCACTCCCGCACCAAGCACATCGATGTCAGATATCACTTCATCAAGGAACAAGTGGAACGCGGCATCGTGGAATTATACTTTGTCAGAACTGAGTACCAGCTGGCAGACTTGTTTACAAAAGCTCTATCGAAAGATAGGTTTGCGTATCTCGTTGGCCGTCTTGGTATGAAGTATATGACTCCAGAAGACTTGGAGGTTTTGGCAAATGAAGCTGCTTGATATTCTCTCACTATGACTTCTAGGCGCATCACAGCTTAGAACTCGGACCTCAACTAAGGAAAGTTTATCTCGGACGACAACTTATCCTTCTCAACGTGAAATTCATATTTCTCGGTCATGAGCTTCTCATAAAAACATTCAAAGTTTTTAAGTTCATGAAAAACGATTTCTAAGTAAATGTCAGCTTAGAACTCGAACTTCAACTTAAGGAAAGTTTATCACGGATGATAACTTATCCTTCACAACGGGAAATTTACTTTTCTCGGTCATGAGCTTGTCACAAAACAATCAAAGTTTTGAGCTCATGAAAAACAGACCCGAAAGGGGAGTGTACGTTTCAGTGCGCTATCCCTAATCAATAGAAGAGAAGTCTTCTATCCTGATTATTTTAAAACCGTTGAACACAATTTTTCAAGAATTTCTCAAAAGGTTTTTCTAAATCTTTCAAAATTGTGTGTTCAACACTCCCTTCCTCATAAGTGGTTTTTATATCTCAAAATTGTCATATGTTATTTTGATCAATTTTTGAGGGGGAGCGTTTTAAAATCAAGCCTATTAATGTTGTTGGGTACATCTCTAAAATTGTCATATTTTATGTATCCAACACATTCCGAAAATGATAATAAATCTGTCATATATATATTATCGGTAAAGGCATCTCAACTCCGTACCTCAACATATCTTGTGGTGTCGTTTTTTTTTCTAAAATTTTGTCAAATTTTGTCTTAAGACACACATATATTGTTGAGGGGGAGCGACCCGACTGAAAATGTTCCATGATTCATGCATGCACACATGTTTCTCTCCCGTCGATTTTTCGGAAAATGTCATATTTTAATCAATTGGTATCTCTAATATTATATTTTTATATTAGAGATAGGGGGAGAAAATGTGATTAAAATGTAATATATCGCAACATGTGATCTTAAAGACTCAAGTGCAACTCTTTCCTTCACATGCCAAACTATTTCGTATATCGATGCATGTGTGTAGGGGGAGCTTTTCGGAAATATAAAACTTTCAAGTGTTAAAAGTTTTGATTTTTATCAAACACTTTGAATGGTTTTTCAATGGTTTAATGGTTACGATCTATACCCAAAACAACCTACTATCCACGACGGAACGATGGAGTCAAAAGGTGGTTTAGGATAGGAAACTAAGTCCTTTGATCCAACCAGAACCGGAGGGATCTACCCAAGGACATTCCATAGCTAGAAATAGTTGTCCTTAGGAAAGATGGAGTGGAATGAAGCTGAATGCGGACCAATTACTTAAGTTAGCACTAGAACAATCACAACAAGGTGCTAATGATGACGTATTGGTAAGCATTGAAGGAGTTGAATATTCTATGCAACTTAGGTAGAAACCGGGTTAACACATCTTTTGAAGACAAGTGTCATGGACCCAGTGATGCGATGCACAACCCTTCCCCAGCCATTCGAGTTTCTCTCAAAAGAAACTTGTCTCATTGTCACGGAGATCAACACGTATCTATTGACTTTCTCACTCTGAGTCAGTTAATATTGAAAAGGTGGCAGTCTGCTCCAGCCTCCGATTACCAAAATGCCCTTATTGAGTCTAGAGCCAAAAGAGATCAATTTATCATCTCATTAGGACACAATCGAGTCCTACGCATTATCCTTGTGATATTGCCAGAACATCTGAGTGATACGATTCACAATGAAGATGGAAATCCTGCTTGAGCCAGCATCAAACAAGCTCATGGTAGGTAACTTGTGCGATTCTACACGAATCAAACTTGTGAGAACTAGAAAGCAACTAAGTTTGGATTCTTAATTGATTCAAACTTGATTCCAGGTTTCTTCGCAAAATCCATGTGATCTTGCCAGAACATTCAGAGCGACACTCACTAGTGTTCACATCGACGAATGGAAATCCTTCCAGTGTCAACATCAAACAGCACTGCGGTAGGTAACTCGCAAGACTCTCTATGAATCAAGCTTGTGACAAACTGGAAAGCAACAATGGTGCGATTATTTTAGAATCAAACTTGTTCCAGAAAATCTGAATTGACGACTCTAATCAGACGGATAATTTATCCTTATGATTCACTCTTTACGTTCACAGTCTGCTTTGAGACGGTCGAGTAAAGAGAACTGGCTACTACCGCCGGGAAACCCTGTCAAGGAGGTTCTTAATCGAATCTATCTGATCACAGGTACGGTATTTAATATCGTTTAACGGTCTACACCGACCGGAGGTAAAACGCTACCGAGTTAGGGTGAAATGTTCAAAGCCATTTCATCCGTGTCTATATATGTTGCTGCATATATAGACCGGAGGTAAAACGCTACCGAGTTAGGGTGAAATGTTCAAACGCTACCAAAGGTGGCGTAGCTGTTCAACCGATGTCGATTCAGAAGTCACAAGAGCACAAGATGGCGATAATCAAGATACCTAAGAATGTAAGAATGTAATAGGTCATCTTAGTCACAAGGAGTACAGATGAAGATCTCAAGCACTCAAAGTCAAATGACAAAGGCTCAAGATAAAGATCACGAAAGCATGAAGGAACAAAGTTGTTACAAACAAGATCAAGACCAAGATACAAGACCAAAGCAGGAAGATCTCCTCTACAAGAATGTATTCACTCAATCATCTTATGCTTTTTAAGCTTTTTAAGATGACCGATACATTGGGGGAGATTGATAGCCCTATATTTTATATAGTCGAACAAGAATGTAATAGGTCATCTTAGTCGTTAAAAGGTCTTGTATTGTAATAGGTTAGTCGGGAAAACCGGGCTTGGACTTTAAGCTAATATTGTCTAAGTTAGGGGCGTAAGCCCAAGACTAAGCCAAGCCCGGCCCAAGTCACAAACCCACGGCCCATGGAAAGCCCATTGGTTCGTGGGTATATAACCCTCTTTCACATGTGAAAGAGGGTGTTGGTTCATTTCATAAAACACATAGTTTTAGTGTAAACCTTCCACTTCTCTCTCTACTTTCTCTTTCTACTTTTCTTCTCTTTCTCTCTCTAAGAATCTTGTGTTATGGATTGAATGGGATCAACAATTGTTATATATATATATATATATATATATTATATATATATATATAATATATATATATATATATATATATATATATATATATATATATATATATATATATATATATATATATATATATATATATATATATATATATATATATATATATATATATATATATATATATATATATATATATATATATATATATATATATATATCTACATTATATATAAGAGGAGGGATATGCCACATAAGCACCTCATAATGCCATGTCATCATTATCCTTTAAGAAAATTCGTTTGACAAAAAAACTGCCAAAGAGATTCGAACACTAGATTGGCATGCTCACTTCATATCATCTTAACCACTGGGCTATGCCTTTTTTATGGTTATATGTTTGAGTACAATATATATAAACCCATGTGTTTTGTATGTTACAGTTTTTGGGCCTACTTGCTTATCATACGATTGTTAAAAAAATTGGGCCTACTTCCTTTTTATATGATTGTACAGATTATTATCAGTATTTTATAATTTAATTTTCTTTATATTGAAAGTTATAATCTAAATTTCTAACAGATTGCATATTGAATGTAAATTTCTAACAGATTATATATTCAAAGTTATAATCAGAATTTATTTCTTTGACAAAAAAACTGCCAAAGAGATTCGAACACTAGATTGGCATGCTCACTTCATATCATCTTAACCACTGGGCTATGCCTTTTTTATGGTTATATGTTTGAGTACAATATATATAAACCCATGTGTTTTGTATGTTACAGTTTTTGGGCCTACTTGCTTATCATACGATTGTTAAAAAAATTGGGCCTACTTCCTTTTTATATGATTGTACAGATTATTATCAGTATTTTATAATTTAATTTTCTTTATATTGAAAGTTATAATCTAAATTTCTAACAGATTGCATATTGAATGTAAATTTCTAACAGATTATATATTCAAAGTTATAATCAGAATTTATTTCTTTTTATTAAACGAATTATTGTTTTTTATATCTGTTTATAATTTAGTCTAACAATATTCATTTGTGATTATCTCCAAACTATGTGTATGATATATCTTTCTCCAATATGTGATTATCTTTATATTTGGAAAAGATATACTTTAAAAATAAGTTATACCTTACGACCAGCTATATATACCCTTCATTATATGTTATGCGAAGTATCGACTTCAACTCAAACATTTAACCCTCAACAAACATCAGTGTAATATAATGCAACCACAAAGGAAATCACAAAGGCTTTAGAAATCAAAACAAAATCAAGGTGCTGATAACCCGACGTCCAACATGTCTCCTCTCTCCAACATTGGTATTCCAAAACCAGGTACGTTGGTTATATTTTACTGTTCACGTTTTGTCTTTGATATTTTTGCTGGCTTTGGCTGCAAGTGTATGCAAACAAAAAGCATCAGTTTATTATGTGTTAAAAATGATTCATATACATTGCCTATTATCTGATGAGATTTGATAAAACTATGTAATAAAACTTAACCCTCTTATTTGTCTGATGAGATTTGATAAATTACCACAAAATCTTAAGAATATGGCACAAAAGTATAAACTGAACAAACTATGTACAGTAAAGAACACATACCACCGACAAAGCCGGGTACAGACAGTTGTGAAAGGATTCGGGCTAAGGTATGATCACTCTTTTCCGTATATCTATGGGACAGACACTGAATCCATTTTTTGTCTTTTCTTATATTAACTTTTTTTCCATGTATCAAGAACATGGTGATCCTTACTCTTTAAAACAAATAAAGAACATGCTTACCCTGGAGATCAAACACTACGATCAAACAATTCAGTTCATAAGGAAACTTAAGAAAATTACTGGAAAGGATCAAGTCTCCCATTATGATCATGATCACTTATTACTCTTAAAATCTTACCACACACTCAAAACTGTTCGTTCTTTAACAGCAACAACGAAACCCCTTAATTACCCATGGAAATACGAAATTATCCAATATATATACATCACTTAATTATACATTTAGGAGTACGACCCACGGTATGTTTTGACAACTATGTAATAAAACTTAACCCTCTTATTTGTGTGATGAGATTTGATAAATTACAACCCTCTTATTTGTCTGATGAGATTTGATAAATTACCACAAAATCTTAAGAATATGGCACAAAAGTATAAACTTAACAAACTATGTACAGTAAATGAAGTGAAAACTCATATCTTCTATGTTTTTCAATTATTAGTAAGTGCTTGTCTAAGAATTCTAAGGTTAAGGAAGAGGAATGCATACCTATTACTGCTCTTCTTCTTATTCTTGTCCCTCTTCAGCACCTTTCCCGACTTCCTCATCGAGTCTTTAAATACCTATTTTCTAAATCATTCTAAGAAATCTGAGAATGAAAGCAACAAAGACCTGTATGTAATTTTGTATTTTTAAGCATAGACCTGTATGGTTTTTTAACCAAATGTAAATATCAGAAAAATTCAAACCTGTGATAGTGGTGTTCGTTGATTATGAAAATGTTATGGTCTTTTATATATCTCTGTAAGAACCGGTAACACATATTCATCCATCTTTTGTCTCAGTTTGTGAGGACAAGCATCCTAAGAAGGCATCTGTAGAAAGAAGCAGTAAAAAAATTCAGGTTGCTTAAACATATAAGAATTTTTATTTATTTTTTTTGGTTAAATTCATGATCTAATAAAACCACTATGTTCCTATAGGTGTAACACGTCAACAAACAGAAAGCATTGAGAGGCAAAGTCCCAAGTTTGGTTACCAGGAAAGCGATGAAAGTCATGCTAAGCAAGAAAAGCCTAGGTTTGGTTACCAGGAAAGCAATGAAAGCGACTATACCTGTTTTGGTAACCAGAAAAACACCAGAAAGCACAATACCAACTTTAGTTACCAAACAAAAAGCGACTATACCTGTTTTGGTAACCAGAAAAACACTACAAAGCAAAATACCAACTTTGTTTTCCAAAAAAACTCTAGACATCGTAGTAGTAGTTTTGAAAATGTATCAAACAAAAAACAGAACACTGGACTGCGTTCTTCCACTTCAGAATCTTCTGCCACAGGTTTGTTTTTAATTTAACTAATTATTGTAAATGTTGTTTTTATACATTTGTTAACGTAATACGTTTTAATCTTACAGCATTCAAGTTGATGGAACCAAAAATAACTGCAATTAAAGATGTAAACCCCATGATCAACAACATGTCAATCAAAGGTAGATGCATCTCTGTGTGGCATTCTCACAAGTTAAATGAAATACACGATCCGTACAGTCTAGATTGTGTATTTCAAGACGAAGAGGTAACATTAATTTTATATTATTTTTTATAATTTTTAATACAAACCGTAATTAATATATGTATTTTTTTATTTAATATTTTTTAACATATTATTACAGTGTAACAGGATTCAGATTTCCGTCAAAAGAGAGATAATGTTCAAATTTGAACCTCTTCTTCAAGAGGGACAATGTTGTGTAATCTCTAATTTTGGAGTTGCTGAAAACAGTGGAAGGTTGCCATTGTTACCAAATAATTGGAAAATATGTTTTTATAAAGGAACTCAAGTAACTAGAGTTGAACAAATCGATGACAACTTCACTGGTTTTGTTAACGAGCCTTTGGCACGTATTTTGGACACAAACAATGAGTATCACGAACATGATTGTGTTGGTATGTATTCTATTATAGCCTTCATACTAAAATATAACAAACTTATTGATTTGTTAGTATTAATTTTTTTTAAATTGCAGATATTATTGGTACCGTTGTAGCTATTGGTAATATTGTATCTGTCAACGGTTTTGGTTGTTCTAAGATTCGCAGATCAGTTGTTATCGAAAACGAAGAGTGAGTATACTATTTACAAATAGTTATTAAAAATATATAAAACAGGTTGAAACATAAATTTTAAACACTTTTGCAGATCTTTAAGGATTGAATGCACTTTTTGGGATAAATGGGCAGTCATGTGGAATGAATACGCCGAAAAGCTTGATGAAATTGATCATTTAGACATCATTCTGATGATGGCAAAGGTTAAATATTGGAATGGTATGTTTTTCAATTAATTTTTAATTCTCTATTCCATATATTAATATTTTGTTTATTTAATATGTTTATTTAAATAGTTTATAAATGACAAATAATACAGGGAAACCAGTAATACATAATGCTTTATTCGTAACAAGAATATACATTAACAAAGATTATCCTGCGTTACTGTCTTTTCGAAAAAGGTAATCTATAAATTATTAGTTTTTTCAATATGCAAATTATTAAATAAATACAGTTTTGATTTTAATATATTTTTTAAACCACCAGCTATGAAGCTCAAAAAGGATATGATGTAAGTGAGTTTCGAATTCAACCTCATAATCAGGAGACACATGTTGTGACGCCTGCTGAATTTATGCAAGGTTCTGTGAAAAAAATGGTTGGGATGATCCGCAACATTGAACCGGTATGTAAACATTTTTTATTCATACTTATATTTTTCAAATAAGTCGGTCTAACAAAATGTTTAAACTATAAAATAGGATACATATTGCGTTGTTTATGCAACGGTACACAGCATAGAATATGAAAATGGATGGGTTTATACTGGATGCAAAGCATGCAACACAAAGGTTACTCCAATCGAGTCTAAAGGATCATCTTCTTCAAGAAACAAAAAACAAGTATGGCTATGTAAAAGACATGGAGAAACATATGCAGTTGTATCAAGGTATAATATTCATGTGTATCAAAATAAAAAAATTTAATTTTGTATAGAAAAAAAAACACAAACATTTGTTAATGAATATTATTTTACATTTGTAGGTTCAAGTTAATTATTCGTATATTTGATGAAACTGGAACGGCACAAGTTGTTATTTTTGATAATAGTGTCTATAATATGACCAAGTTAACAACATGGGAGATTATGGAAGAACAAGGCATGAATACAGATGACTACTTCCCCGGTGATCTTAATCAGATTATTGGGAATCAATATCTGTTTAAAGTAAAGTTTTCTGAATCGAATCACAACAACAACAGCCATGTGTATCGAGCTGAAAAAGTTTCTGAAGATGCTGCAACAATCAAGTACTTTAAAAATGGTTTCCTTGATGATGAGGTTAAATCCATTTTGATCTTATAATTTTTTTTTTATTGCTAAAACATTTTTAATCAATGCACAACAGGTTGAAGATGAAGATTATACAAGTGACTCTATTGACGACAAAGAGGTATTGTATTTTGTTTAAAAATATGCTTCAAACCATGTATTTTTAAGTATAAAAATATAATTTATTGATTATATTGAGTATCATGGATAGGATGGAGAAGACGAGGTTACAAAAGATGGAGAAGACGAGGTTATAAAAGATGGAGAAGACGAGGCTACAAAAGATGGAGAAGACGAGGTTACAGTTCAAGTGAATGAGGTATCATCAATTGAATTCCATGATGTATTATACATTACACTCCTATATACAACTAACAACAATGTATTGTTAACAACAAAATTATAGTTGACTTACGATTTAACAAAATTATATTTAGACTTACAATTTTGTTGTGGGTTATTATTACAGAATATCATAAAGGATTCAGCAATAAAACTCTTGAAAAACAAAGAAGCCAGTTGTGAAATAGGAGGAACTAAAAACGATGAAGAATATGCTTTTATAGACTTATCGGACTATGAAACAGAAGACGAAGTTGAAGATTCAAATTCCAAGAAGATTGTGACAGTCAAACTAGAAAAAAACCCTTAAAAGTGAACAAGAATAGATGTCACTTGCATCTATATAAACTTTTTATTTTTCAGCATTTGATTTACATACAATGGTTTCTCTTTGGTTTATGTTTTTGTTTTTATAAATAAATTGGCTGGTTTGTTTATCCAGCTAATAATTTACAAACAATTTGTTTTAGGTTTAAGTTTTTGCTTTTTTTGAATAAACTGCCTTCTGGCATGTGATGGAATAAATGAATATTATAAGATTTTATGTTATTTATGAATACTTTATGGTTATTTTAATTTTATATTTCCATGTTTTTGGTTTTGTAGTTAAATGTTAAAAATGAAGTATTCCACATTATTCTGTTTTGTAGCTTTTCTGTTTTATCTCTTATTACATTTGATTATATGTATGCAGGAATGGACGACAGTGAGTTAATTGCTATATAAATATATCCATACATCCTAAATGTATATAAATATATCCATACATTAGCTTCAGGCCTAATGTTATAACTGATTAACTCACGACTAATATAATAGAACACAATAAGCATATAAGCACACAAGTTCAACTAAATATTGACACATTATATCAAGAACGATGAGATAAACAACAATACCTACCTTTTAAAATTTCCAAGCGCAGCAGCAGCAACCTAAGCTGCGAGCACCAGCAAGCCAAGATGAAAGCACCAGTAAGCTGTTGCAAGTAGCGTTCGCTTGCTCAAGACCTCGGGTTTAGCCTAAGAGAAGGAAGAATTTAGGTTAATTTTAAATTGACATTGAAATAAAAAGAATTAGTAGTTTACTACAAATCGTAGCGCTATAAGAAATCCAGATGCTTCTTCTGTTTACTTCAGCTTTCTCCCAAGGATCGAGCATGTTTTTTCTTCATCTTATCAAGGTACTTTTTCAATTTACAAGTTACAAACTTATAATTAGGAAAATGAAAGTATTTTATAGTACCTATCCAACACATTAATTTTCGAGACCATCTTTCATAAAGAAAGTGAATAAAACTGAAACAAAACTAAGGCATCTATGCTAGCGCACCTAATGTTTAATCAAGTTATTCTTGCTCATAATACCAATAAATTAGACTCCGTTATCAGATGCCAGCGAAGAATTCAATCATATATAACCATGAAAAAAAAGTTAATTTTGTTACATGAAAATTGATGGGGGTCAATTTGATACAAGAACTTGAGTCAATTTGATACAAGAACTTGAGTCAGTAAGGGAGATGTCCTTACAGGAGTCTGAAGCTTCTCGAAAGATCAGTGGGTTCAAGAAGCAGATTCAAAATGCAGAAATTGAGAAGGTTATTGAACACTTATCAGAATTTGTTTTTTTGTGTTGTTTATTCAAACTGCAGAGATTGGGAATGTTATTTGACTTTTCACTGATAATCATGCAGTTATTGCATATATTTATTGCTCAACTGTCGGGAACAACTCGACAGATCTCGAATATTTAATATCGAATAAAAGCAAAAATGAAGACTCATCAGATGCGTGGAAGGTAAAAGCTATAAGTTGATAATTCTGTGGCTCACAACCTTCTCATTTTGTTACTGCATTTAAAATAACATATTCTTCTTGAAGTGTTGTTTGGTGTTTGTATTTTTGAATTGATGCTCTTGGGTTTAATTGATCGGAGTACATGAGCCATGTACTATTGGAATCCTGAAACTAACGTCACTGAGTATAACGGGTAAGAACAATGCTACTGTTCATGTATCAATAATTAATGTTCTTATTGTTAAATGTGTGCAAGTTGTCGTCTCACACTCATCCTAAACCATTTTTTTCAGAAGATTACAAATAACAAGTACTTTTAGTTTTGTCATTTGTATTTGTTTATATAGTATAAGTTTTTGAATTAATATGATTTAGCTCAACCCGTTACATTGTAAATATATCATTATGTTTCATCTTTTGGTCGCTCTTGAGTCAACATTATTTGAACAATATTGGCATGCCCTATGTAAAAAGATATATAGAAACGATGTAACTATATAAATACTTTCTGTTTAATCTTATCAAAAGGGCGTTTCGATAAGCTTCTTTAAATGTTCTTACTTATGAAATTCTGATTATAAATTAGATCCAAGGAGTTATATTAGTTGTATAAATATTTTTGTTTTCTGCATTTTTTGAAATGCTTTATGTGTGTTACTGCATTTATAGTTTAGATTGATATATATTAATAACAGATTTAAAATTCTTAAATATTGAATGTTTATCTTCTAAAATTTTAAAATACTAATACATATCTTTTCCTAAAAACAACCATTATTATTTATTTATATAAAACAAACAAACCAAAAAAAAAACAGAATATCAAAAACACAAAAAAAACTATGAACATACTATCATCAGGTACAATTCATCTTATTCTTTGCTGAAACGAAACTTGCTTTAATTCTTTCTTATGCTGCATCATTAACAAGATTTATGTTGTTTATTTTTTGTTCTACATTCTTATAAGTAAATGTTTTTGTTTACCAACTAATTTTTTCATTAAACAGGACAACATCAACAGTTGGTGCATATTAATGAAACAGCCAGTAAAAAAAGACGTATACAAAATCTCACAGAAACAAGTAAGCTAATAAATTAAACAAACAGAATATTTTATCTTTTGTTTTATCATAATATGTCACTAATTTTTTATTTAATTCATTTAACTAAATTTTACAAAAATACCAAAATAATGCACAGCAAGTGAAATGCCAGACATAGCATTTCGAGTGAGAGGACGTCCTCCAAAGATCCAGAACAAAACACGTAAGACAAATGCAAAACTTATAACATTAAAATTTTGTTGTAAAAAAAAATTACAACAACTTTGTTGTTTTATTTGAAGCAGCCACAATTGATGGACAACCTCCTACCCGTAGAGAACAACCCCAGACACAAGCATCAGGTAAACCTATTGCGTATCTTAATTGATACTTTTATGTATTGTTCTATAAAAATATGTTCACATATAATTTCTCTAATTTATATCATAATATGTTTTTGTTATTTAATCATATTATTATGTCACTAATTATTGTTTTACCTAATCCAACCAAATGTTACAAAAATTTAAAAAAAAAGGCACAGCAGGTGCAATGCCAGCCATAGCACTTCGATTGAGAAGTTATCCTCCAAAGATCCAAAACATAAAAAAAGGAACAGCAGGTGCAATGCCAGACATAGCACTTCGAGTGAGAGGTCGTCCTCCAAAGATTCAAAACAAAACACGTAAGACAAATTCAAAAATTATAATACAAGTTTTTGAAAATAAAAAAATTAAATAATTAACAACTTTATTGTTTAATTTGAAAAACAGCCACAACTGATGGACAACTTCCTCCCCTTAGAGAACATCCTCCAACACAAGCACGTAAAGCTATTTAATATCTTAATTGATACTTTTATATATTGTTCTATAAAAATATCATAATATGTTACTAAATTTTGTTTTAATACACTATACCAAATATTACATAAATACTCTTCTTTTGTTTGTAACAGCCACAACCGATGGAAAGTGTACTCCCAGTAAAGCACAACCTCCAACAGAAGCTGGTAAAGTTATTCCATACCTCAAGTTATAATTTTATGTATGGTTGAATAAAAATATGTCAACATTTATGATTAATTTAACTTTGTACAACCAAAAAAAAAACAAAACAAGGTTCAACAAGCGGAATAACAGACATAGCACTTCGAAGGGCCGGACGTCCTCTAAACAGCAAAAACAAAATATGTATGACAAATACCATCAATAATTATTTTAATACGTAAACTTTTAGCTATAATTTTTTTAACATGTCTAAATGAAACAGATAACGAGCCTCCTTCTCGCAAATCAGAAAGGATGAAAGACCAAAAAAAAATGGGAAACAACTCATTTGCTGGAATATCCCATGGTATAAACAGTGAATAACTATTGAACAAAATATAAAAACAAAAACTTAACTTTATTTTTGATAATTACAGAATACCACGACAATGGAGATCCAATTTATAGATGCACATCATGTGACGCACTCTTGTGGCATGCTGAAAGTATTATTGGAAATACGTATGGAAACACTGATTCATTTTCACTATGTTGTGGCAGAGGAAAGGTAAAATTGACAAACGAAGTAGACAAACCTCCACAATTGTTGATGGAACTTATTAGTGGAGATCACCCAAAGAGCAACACATTCATTGATAATATCAGACGTTATAATTCAATGTTTTCATTTACATCTCTTGGGGCAAAACAAGACATGTCCGTTACCGATGGCCGTGATCCATACTGTTACAGGATACAGGGTGAAAATTACCATAGAATGGGTACTTTACTGCCGGAAGAAGGAAAACCTCCAATGTTTTCACAACTTTATATTTACGACACACAAAACGAGATTCAAAACAGGATCGACTCTATAAGGTATGATAGAATTATAACTATAATAATTTATACAGCTAAATATTATAATACTTTTTTATATTTGCGTCTACAGCAATGAACAATCAACATCCACAAAAAACCATGCTATTGACCACCAGCTAACTGTGGATTTACGCGACATGCTTGACGAAATAAACCCATTGGTTGGTCAATTCCGAATGGCTGGTGAACGGTTAGCCACTTCAACTCAGGATGAAAATTTAGAGCTAAAGCTTATTGGAACAAGAACACGAGACGGAAGGGATTATAACCTGCCCACGGCTTCCGAGGTTGCGGCTCTAATTGTAGGGGATTTTGACTCAACAACTAATGAATGGGACATCATTCTACACATGCAAGAGGGTGGTGTAAAACGAATTAGTGAATTACATCCTTCATATATTGCACTACAATATCCATTGCTATTTCCGTACGGTGAAGATGGATACTGGACTGACATATACCATTACGGAGTGACTGACGAAACACAAACAAAAAGAAGAACAAGGGTGACAATGCGTGAGTACTTTGCATATCGTTTACAAGAAAGACCAAACGTTATTTCAATGTTATTGAAATCAAGGAGACTATGTCAGCAATTTATAGTGGACGCCTACACTATGATCGAGCGTGAAAGAATGTCATACATAAAGAACCAACAAAACGATTTAAGGAGCGAAACATACAACAAATTAGCTCAAATGGCGGAGGAAGAAGATTCAGGAGTAAAGCTACGAGGAAAAAGTTATGTATTGCCATCATCATTTACCGGAAGCCCAAGGTATATGATGCAAAATTATTTAGATGCCATGACAATTTGCAAAGTCTATGGATACCCCGACCTGTTCATAACATTCACCTGCAACCCAAATTGGCCGGAAATTGCACGTTTTGTAAACCACCATGGTTTGAAATCAGAAGATCGACCAGACGCAATAACAAGAGTATTCAAACAAAAACTCGACAACCTGATGAGAGATTTCAAAGACAAACACTACTTTGGACGACTTAAAGCAGGTCAGAACATCGTATTTTAATTTATTCTTTATTATTACCAAACAAGTTTTAAAAATTAGACAAAAACAACTGAAGAATTTTATTTAAAACAGCGGTATACACAGTTGAGTTTCAAAAAAGAGGCCTGCCACACGCACACATATTGCTTTTTTTGGAAGAACAAGACAAGATCACAACAGCAGCACAGATAGACAAGTATATTTCATCTGAAATACCCGACAAAAATGAAGACCCGGAATTGTATCAAATCGTCACTGATCATATGATGCATGGTCCGTGTGGTGTTGACAAACCAAGTTGTCCGTGCACAGTAAAAAACAAATGCACAAAAAAATTCCCAAAACAGTTCAACGATACGACATTCATTGACAAAAGTGGTTACGCAATTTACCAAAGAAGAAATGACAGGTCAACAATAGAAAAAACTGGAACAGAATTGCATAATGGATATGTGGTACCGTACAACCCAGGTTTGTTGCGACGTTACCAGTCACACATAAACGTGGAATGGTGCAACCAAGTATCCTCGATAAAGTACCTATTTAAATATATAAATAAGGGACCAGACAGAGTAACAGCTGCTCTAGAGGATGAAGATGTTAACGAAATAAAAGATTACTATGATTGCCGGTATCTATCAGTATGCGAGGCGGCTTGGAGAATCTACGGATTTGACATACATTACAGATTCCCGCCGGTTGAAAGACTACCCTTTCACTTGCCCGGAGAACAAAAAGTTATATTCCACGCAAGCGACAGCATAGATTATACATTGGACAACGCATCCGTCAACGAAAGCAAATTCACAGCATGGATGGAATTAAACAAGAGAGACGAGGACGCCAGAAAACTGCTTTACCATGAAATTCCAAAACATTATGTTTGGAGACAAGAAGAAAGGATTTGGCTACCAAGACAGAAAGGTACATGTATCGGTCGCGTACATCATGTACCTCCATCATTTGGAGAATTATTCTACTTACGAGTACTGCTCAACAAGGTTAGAGGCGCACGCGAATGGAAGGAATTTAAGACATATGATGACGTAATTTACCCAACATACAAGGACGCTTGCCAGGCACGTGGATTGTTTGAGGATGACAAAGAATATATAGACGGATTAATCGAAGCAAGCCTATGGGGATCGGGAAACTATTTGCGTACATTCTTTGTCATGCTAATTATGACAGAAACCATGTCTCGGCCGGAGATTGTATACGAAAAAGCATGGGAACTGTTGGCGGCCGACGTATTACATGTTGAGCGAGTAAAGCGAAACGATCCAGGTATGTAATAAACAATCACTACTTATCTTCATATATACATAAAAAATTAAATGCGTTGCTACTAAAGCCACAAAAATACTCTACAAAACATGATCTCAAACCAATAACAATTGAACAACCTCATTTAAAACAGGTTTGGAGCTTTCAGATATACAAAGGAAAAACATTTGCCTCACATATATCGAACACATGCTCCTTTGTAACAACAAAAGTTTAAGGCAGATACCAAACATGCCATACCCAAACGAAATGTAAACGATGGAAAATTATAACAGGCTGATCACCGACGAGCTGAGATACAACAAAGTTTCGTTACGTGAAGAACATAAAAGACTCTACAAAACATTGACGGGTGAACAAAAAGGTATATACAAAACTATAATGGAATCTGTTAAAGGTGACAGAGGAGGCATGTTTTTTGTTTACGGATACGGAGGCACTGGCAAGACATATCTCTACAAGACTCTGTCTGCTGCCTTAAGGTCGGAAGGGGAAATAGTGTTAAACGTGGCATCAAGCGGAATTGCAGCACTTTTGTTAGAAGGCGGAAGAACTGCCCATTCCAGGTTTGCTATTCCAATCAACGTTGTTGACGATTCAATTTGTCATATACCAGCACAAAGCGAGCTAGCTCAGTTGATTAAAAAGTCAAAACTAATAATATGGGATGAGGCACCGATGACGCACAGACATTGCTATGAAGCATTCGATAGAACCCTAAAAGATATATGCAGAGAAGACATATCCCAACCTTCTGATAAGGTATTTGGCGGAAAAGTAGTCTTATTTGGTGGAGATTTCCGCCAAATCTTACCTGTTGTTACAAACGGAACAAGACAAGACGTGGTACACGCATCAATTAACTCGTCAAACCTGTGGCGACATTGCAACGTTATGCGTCTCACAGTTAACATGAGGTTAGGATTGGGTAAAAATGAATCCGAAAAAAAAGAAATCCAAGACTTTGCAAATTGGATATTAAGCATTGGAAACGGAACAATCGGTGGAAAAAATAACGGAGAATCAACCGTAGAATTCCCAGAAGATATGTTGATACCTGATTCAGACGATCATATTGGATCAATTATTAGAGAAACTTATCCTAATTTGATCCAAAATCTGTACGAGCCAACATTCTTTCAAGAGAAAGCCATTCTAGCACCTACACACGCGCTTGTGGATATGGTCAACGATCGAATGCTACAACTTCTACCAGGAGACGAAAAAACATACGATAGTTCAGACACAATTGGCATTATAGATTTGGACACAAATTTTAATGAGTCACTTTACACAGCTGATTTTCTTAATAGCATTAGAGTTGCAGGCATTCCACAATATACATTGAAATTGAAAATAGGAGCTCCAGTTATGTGCATGCGCAACATAGACCAAAGAGCAGGATTATGCAACGGAACAAGACTACAAATACAAAGGATGGGAGTAAACATAATTGAAGCAAAAATTATATCCGGAGGAAGTGTTGGTACTGTTTGTGCAATACCACGTATGATCCTTACCCCTTCTGATACTAAGATGCCATTTAAATTAAACCGTAGACAATTCCCAGTTGCATTGTGTTTTGCAATGACTATAAACAAAAGTCAAGGACAAACATTGACGTAAGTAGGACTATTTCTTCAACGTCCGGTTTTCTCACATGGACAACTATACGTGGCTGTATCAAGAGTCAAAAGCAGAAAGGGATTGAAAATTCTATGTTGCGACGAAGACGGAAAATATGCAAAATCAACAACAAATGTTGTCTACAAAGAAGCTTTGTTTCGCATACGAGGTAAAAAAAAACTTAACATTGTTTACTTCATAATAATAATCAAACGTACGTGTAATTGTATTATTCAGTATTTACTTAAATTTTAATTTAAATAGTATATTTATTACTATTTCTTGATGTCATAGGTTACGTGCGGCAAGAAAATACAAACAACAACCGAAAAGACAAAGACGTTACGACTTCGTTAACAAATTGGAAAATACACAGCTTCTAAAACTTCTGCAATTAAATATCTTCTAACGGTTTATTTTTGCTTTATTTAGATTCTATAACTTACGCCTCTACATTAACATTACATTCAGATTTTTTAACAACTGTTTGAGTTTATATTTTCATATGCAATGCATTCTCAATTTCATTCAATTCATATGTGATATTCAAAATCCAAAAATATATCAATCATTTTAGTTTCTAAAAAAGTTATACTTCTAAATCTTCATATAAAAACATATTGTTCCAACACATTATAAAAAACATAATGAGAACTCCAAATGTGATATTTGGTTCATTACTCTGTGATCAAAACTTAAAGAAAAATAAACAAACACTACACAAAAATAATCAACAAATTACAATAACAACAACAAAAAAATACAAATATTTATTATAACGAATAATAAACCGGTAATAAAACATTACATTTTTATGCACAACAAAAAAAACACATTTTCGCTTTATATAAAACATTACATTTTTATGCACAACAAACACATTTTCACTTTCACAATTATGAACACATAACATGACAATAAACTACCTATACTATCAAACTATAAAATACTAATAAAATATGTTTATATAAAACATTAAATTTTTATGCACACCAAACGCATTTTCGCTTACACAATTATGCACACATAACAACACTATAAACTACCATACTATCAAACTTAACATACTACACTTTAACAAAAAAAAACATACCGTTTCCTCAAGCTGTGCAATTCTAAGAAGTATCATAGCTTTCAACATTAAACACATTCCGCGTCCTTTAATATTTGGATCCATAAACCCATCTCATCCACACATCAACTAATATCACCAAATAATCTTCTCATCCTGACATACACAAATAAACAAAAGCAAGTTACAACTTTATATAAAAAAAATAGGGGTTAACATCTAAAAGGTAACTTAACTTTCAACATGACCAACATTATTTAAAGTAGCTTCCCCAAAGAATATCCACCAAATCATGTCATACTGCCATATTTAAAAAAAACTCCAATTAAAACTTTACTAAAAAACCAGGAAAAAAATAGTATGAAAGCTTCAGACAAGATGAGGAAGCATATAACCCCATAACATGAGACAGTTTACAAGCATTGTTACTCTTATGGATACAGTAGAGACAGAACAATCAAATTTTAATGATGATCAATTCTGAAAGAGCACACTTAACTTTTTCAGTGACATAGATAATGAACTTCATAAACTATCTAGTAATATCTCCAAATAATTTTGTCGTGCTGTAGATATTTATATGAGTTGATTTTATAATGCACAGGGTTGATACGGGTTTATAAACTCCTAGCTTGGTACCTTCCGGCGGTGTGGGGCATGTAGATTGGCTGCTTGAAGCAGTGGCGGTGATGTAATCCTCAACAGAAAAATCAGAAACCTAAACACAATGAAACAAAGAAAATAAGACAAAACTAGCATATTGGCTTAAAAAACTAAGCACTACTAAATAATCATACCAACTAAGCAACTTTCACCAAAAAAATACAACAAAAACATTTCAAACAAATTTTGTAATATAAAAAAAACGTCAACCAGGTCATCCAGCATAGAACCTCAGAGGGTCGAAGAACCTCAGAGGTCGGTCATTGGTCAGTGGTCAGGTCATCCAGGTCTGACACTTCAGCATGTGTGAGGTCTCAATCAATAGTTAGGAAACCATCATAGAGTTGAACCTGCTTTCCTTAGAAAAAGCATGCACACATGGACAAATATTTGGTATCTTTTGCACAAAACTCATTACTATTAGACAACTGAATAAAGAGGTATAGGCATATACATGCTGTTTGTATGTACAAGAATGAATATCAGCAAGTTCTGTCACAGAGAATGTATACACAGTTCCTTTGAGTCCTAATAAGCTGCAAAAGTAAGCGATACCTATCCCCCTGAAATTTTCCAGCCATTTCCCTTAAATCAGCCCATGTTATTCTCTTAAAGGCACCTCACGTCCTATAATAGAAGAATTAGTATTAATCAGATGTGACCAGTTAAGACGTAAACGAAACATCTGAGATGTTTGAAACAGTTTAATAGCTTAATTAACAAAGAGTAATCTAATATGTGTGATCCATATTTTAGTTCTTGGAGTATGATCCTATCAGCAAGT
Organism: Glebionis coronaria; assembly: GCA_025667525.1. Classification (NCBI taxonomy): domain Eukaryota; kingdom Viridiplantae; phylum Streptophyta; class Magnoliopsida; order Asterales; family Asteraceae; genus Glebionis; species Glebionis coronaria. The sequence continues at coordinate 705,960,481 of CM046875.1, read as the reverse complement.
CACATGTGGTATTTTTCTAACTAATGCTAATGTGTATTCTTTCTGACTTTTCAGGCTTTTTTCTCGCAACAGGATGTCTGGGATTGTACCATTTGTACTTTATCATATTCCTAAACTTACTTACTTTAGTTGACCTACCATAGTCAATAGTTGAACTATTTATCAATTCAGAAAAAACGTCTTCAGTTGATACAAGTAATGCTAATAAACAAGATGCAATAATGAGGAAGAACCGAGTTGCAGCCAGCTCCTATACCACAAAATTGGCCTGTATGGCTAACTTGTGTGTCGTTCGTGGCCATGTTGTCAATGGTGTTGCTCAGATTCCCAATGACATTGTAAACAAGATGTCTTCAACAACATCTATAAGGTAAATATACCCTTCAGTTTTAGTTTTATAGTGACATTGAAAAAGTAAACCCGCATATATGATTAAGCATGCCGAACCTAAGACTCTAATCTATATCACGAAAGGCCCAAAATCTGCTTGAGTTGTCAGTATGCTACGAAACACACTCGTGCCAATCACATTTAGTCTTTTCACACTTTCAATTGAATCCCTATTTATTTTTATAATAGATTCTACAATCACATTTATGATTAAGGTTTTACAAATCACCACAGAGGTGTCAGCAGATCTACATTAAAAATGCTAAATTGGTCATTTTTTAAATGTTAAAAATCACCCAAAAGTATGTTCTACGTTTAGCAACTATGATTAGTTAGAGTAAAGGGCTTACCTTGGTGTTCATAATATGAATTGAATGACCTTGTATTTTTTGGTTTCAAATGGTATAAGGAATACACGAATTAAAAAATTAGTTGTACGTACGCTTATGCTTATAAAAATAAGCACATCAGAAATTGGTGTTTTTTAATCATAGTGTAATCCATTTGGTGAAGGACTAAAGATATATTCCCTAAGAGTGTCAGTAGCCTTTTATTAACGTTTGACACCTTGACCAGTTTCTCTTTTTCGCTATTTATGATATACTATATTCAAGTTGCTTATACGACTTAATATTTTCATGATATTGTCACTAGATTTTCGAACATCTTTATTCCATATTTTGAATATGATTTTTTCACACTATAATGTTGTATATATTCGCACCCAATCATTGGACACCTCAGAGGAACACGCGCAACGCACACGCTTGGCACACACTCTTGACAACTACTGCTCTGTCGCGATGCGTGGACCAATGGGAGGCTGTCGCGTAGAAGCTATTGGCAGTGGGGATAACGCTATAGAAAATGTTAAGTATCATTGCTGAAAAATGTTGAACACTCAGGAGGACAATCAGATGGACCCACCCCTGATGTTGGAAACAATGCACAACACGTGAATAGGTGCTATGAAGATGGATAGTTAAATAGCAATTGCAACTTTGTAACGAATTGTTTCAAGATTTAATGAATGAACGAATGAGTGATTTTTAATGAGCTATGACCTTTCTACTGTGTCATACGTTTACCTGGATTTGCCGTAATGCTTGAACAAACAATAGCGAAGTTAGAGGTAACCAAGGTTCTGCATTTAAATTACAACAAAGCAAGTTACCATGTGTTTGGCCAGTTTTACTTTCGAGTGGTGTTCGAAGCACTCATTCCTGTCAATCTAATTTCATTATACCCTCAAGCCACAGTTATGTGCTTGGCTATTATTTTCTAATCTGGAATTGTATAACTTAATCTTGCATTCTGATAGCGTTTTGGGAATTTTGGATGGAAAAACATCATTGAAATTGTTTTATTATCAATATGATTTGTATAGGTTCCAGTATAGACAAAAGAGACAAGAATTATCGATATGGGTCATTCTGAAAATCAGTAACAATTGGCGGGTCAGTTTTAAAATCAGTGACATCAGTAAGCATAACCATCAGCAACGATTTTGTCTTGACCCTTTATCGTTTTCTAATCCTGGCAGCTGTGCATCTTCTTGATGCTTTATCGTTCTTTTTGGGAGTCTTTTGCTTATTCAAATTCTAAAATTAGGAATACAACTAACCATACTCTTATAAACAGTACCAAATGTAAAACAACATCCATCATGAATCCTAAGTTTCTCAAGATCATCAAAGAACACTATATAATATCAGTTACCATCAAATGATATAGACAAAGACTTAAAAGAATCATTTGATTTTTTATTTAAATTTAATCTTATTACTTTCAAAATCAATAAGCAGTATTAAGGACTTTTGATATCATTTTATTTTAAACATGCAACCAGCTAGATATAACAATTCCAAACACAACGTAAAAATTAGAATTAACAAAGTCAATAATTATACCCCTTTAATATTGTGCGCCATATCACAAAACCTTGCATCAGCTGTGTAATATTCGCCACATCGCTAGGCAAGACAATCAAGAACTCCACCTCCTTCATGACTTCGACAAAGATCTTGCCTGAAACATTCTCAAAAATAGTTACCAGATGCAAAAAAATAATAAATTAAGATATAAGAATAAAAAAAAACGATAGATCTATAAACCAAGAGATTTATGTTGATTATGTTTTTTTTATATGTTGATTATGTTGTTACGACACAACAAATTAAAATGATACAAATGAAATGAAAAATAAAATATACAAAAAAACAAATTGAAATGAAATGAAATTACCAGGTGATAGTATCCAGGACAACAATAGATCGATTAAACAAATACTCAGAAAAAAAGGCGGCTTCGAGATTCAATGGGCGGAACAGATATAGATATATCTGAAAGATGAATCTGGAATGTAACTAAATATAAGACAACCTATTTTAAACCGGTTCAAAATGAATTACTAATATAATAGTAGTATTATTTATATAAAATATATAAACATAAAAAATCACTTACAAAAGTCTAAATAAGAAATGTTTTTTAAAATTTAAATATTTTATCTAATATATATACTTACATTAATTTATAATTCTTGAACAAAACCAATGTGCTTTCTAAAAAATAATATTTTTTTTAAAATTATCAATAATTAACAAAAATTATATATAAAAATCGTAAAAATTCCAATATATTAAAATATAAATTGTTTACCAAAAAATACATTATGTAAAAAATACATAAAATTTACATATATTTTTTTCAAAAATCCTGAAAAATAAAAACCCGGCCGGGTCTCAAGAACCGGGTTGGTCGAGCCGGGTTTCGAAAATGTGAAACCCGTGTTTATTTAATGAAAACGAGACAGTTCCGGTTGAGTTTGCCTGATTGACATATTTATTTAATAACATATAAATTAAGCTAATGAAAACATGTTTTTGATCAGATGATATCGCCAGCAACCAAAACTTAAAAATTGCCAAAAAAAAAATGATCGTGGTCAAAATGAGTTGAATTACAAACATTGATTCCAAAATATTACAACTTAGCCTGTATACTTAAAAAAAATATTTATATCCTTGAAGTTAAAAAACCAAAAAAAAAATAATTTGTTATCTTACTTTAAAAAAACAAAGTATAATTTTTATTAAAACATTTTAAAGTTGTACAATAAATATATAAAGTACAAATACACAAACGGATAACATTTGTACTCAATACAATACATCACAAGACAACTTCTATTTCTTTCAAAATAAAAAACATAAATAACACACAAACATATAAATCTTAGATTATTTTTACAAAAGTTATATAACTAAATTACAATCACATATTGTCATAACTTATAAATAATTATATGTAAAAAACTATTTACAAATAAAAACACGTAAACGATAATCATAAGTCATACCCGCCCATCGGGCGGGTTTTGCCACTAGTATATATATATATATATATATATATATATATATATATATATATATATATATATATATATATATATATATATATATATATATATATATATATATATATATATATATATATATATATATATATATATATATATATATATATATATATATATATATATATATATATATATATATATATATATATATATATATATATATATATATATATATATATATATATATATATATATATATATATATATATATATATATATATATATATATATATATATATATATAAAATATATATATATATATAGTTTAACTTTCTTTTCAGAACCTTTTTTTGTGAGAGAACTATCAGAACCATCTTTGTTACACTATTTAGTGCATATTATAGACTATATCAATGCACAATGGCATTTTGGTGATTAGAAAGAAATTTTTTTGACTGAAGTTTAATAAATAAGGGCAAATATGGTATTCTAAGTTTTAGCTAAAATCTATTTTTTTTCTCCAATTGTATAAACCAACCTACGTTTTTTTAATACAATAATTATCAAAATTATTGTGACCTAATTGATTATATCATTTCTCCCTGCCGCTCCATTTTCTTCTTCGCTCACCTCTCTTTAAACCGATCTCCCGTTCTCCCATCGAACACAATAAATCTGAATTAAATGGAGTAAGAATTACAAGGTATTTATTGTTGTTTACTATTTTTCATATTATATTTGATTATTTGTTTTGCCTCGTATTTAAATATATATTACCTAAAATCTTATGATTTATATGAGTTATTTATATGATTTATATGAGTTATTTATTATTTACACCTTCTTTTTTATCAGTGATCAATGGCAGGGATATCAATATTTTTTTTCTAAAATATTTTATCATATTTTGACTTCGTAAAATCATACGTTGTTAGTCATCTAATTGTTGCTTTGTTTTATCTATATAGATTTTGAAAACACCAACGTGAGAAGAAATAAAGTGTATGAATCTTGATTTTCTGGTATCGGTACCGATATCCGTATCTCGTTCGGTACAGTACCGGTATCATTAGTTTTTGCTCGAAAAAAAAGTTAATACCACTAATTCGGTACGGGATCGATACGGTACCGGTACCGTGCTCATCCCTATTTAAATATAAAGTTTCGTAAATCAAGGCTCGTATATTGAATAAGCCAATAAGGTCCGTCGTTATCAAGGAACACAATATAGATATAAACATCTTTTATGTGCCTAACCACATTTTTTATTAGTAATAGATACGTTTCTCGGCGAATGTGATGGTGTATGTAGAATTAATTAGAGAATTTTTCAATACTTCGGCTGGCCTAAACATTTTTTATTAATAGATACCTTTCTCGGCGAATGTGATTGTTGCAATTAAGTGATTTCATTTTGGTCTCTAATTATATGGTGTTTACAAATTTGCTTTCGTTTGTGTGGTCTCTAATTAGATCGCTATGGCCAGTGAGATTGGGTTCGTTTAGGTCGTTGTGGGTTCGTTTATATCGTTGTGGCAAGTGAGATTGGGTTCGTTTAGATCGTTGTGGGTTCGTTTAGATGTTGTGGCAGTGAGGTTGGGTATCGTGGAAGACGCTACTAATAACAGGTTCTTTCCGAATTCATTTTACGTTTAGATCATAATCGATTTTCGCCCTTCAATGTTTATATAATTGGTTCATAAAGTTTCATATTATTTTATTTAGGTGAAGTATGACCCTCAGTCATAAATGCTAATCTCTACCGTTATTCGGAGGCGGGCGTGTATGTTTTTGGAGGCGGACATGTATGTTTTTTAGGCGAACATGTATGTTTTTGGAGATAGACATGTACGTTTTGGAGGCGGACATGTATGTTTTTGAGGCAGACATGTATGTTTTTGAGGCGGACATGTATGTTTTCGAAGCGGACATGTATGTTTTTGAGCCGGACATGTATGTTTTTAGGCGGACATGTATGTTTTTAAGGCGGACATGTGTGTTTTTAGAGGCGAACATATTTTAGTACATGTATGTTTTTGAAGACTTCAAATAAATATAGTGCATGTGTACTTTTGGTATTATTAATAATTTTTATTTTAATGGATATCAAACGTGTATGTTTTTATTTTGCTATAGATTTACATTATTCAAAAAATATATGTGCACACGTGACAACTCTAACAAAAAAACATGTATGTTTATATAAAAATTCAATGTAAAGTACAAAAACATGTATGTTTATACATGTAAAGTTGTTTTTTTCAAAACACTAATGTTTTTGAATTTTGAAAAATAAAAGAATTTAAAAAACAAAAGAAAATAAATTATAAAAAAAACTAATTTCGAAAAAAATTAAAAAAAATAATTAAGAAAATTAAGAAAAAAAACTTATTTTTAATTTCAAGAAAATAAAGAAATTAAGAAATTAAATAAAAAAACTAATTACAAACAAAAGTAAATTATAGATTTTCCTATTATGCCCTTTTGATTTAAATGAAATTCTTTAATAATACTAAATTCTTATTGGCTGATTATGGTTCTGATAGTTCTGTCACTTAAAATGGTTTTGAAAAGAAAGCTCCCCTGTATATATATATATATATATATATATATATATATATATATATATATATAGAGAGAGAGAGAGAGAGAGAGAGAGTTAGTATCAAATGAGAAGAAACCTTAAAATAAGAAGGATAAGAAGAAACTATAACCGCATATTCGAGATGCATGCACTTAAATTAGATACATCTTTATAATCTTAGATGCATTATAATGCATCATAACATGTTTTATAGATTTTAATTAGATGCATATACGTATATTAGATGCATTTCATGATTTATCTATATTTTTGTTCCTCTACACGTGCCCAAATCATGAAAATCAATTTGTACCATCTACACATCAAATTAACTTTCGAAACTCAAGATCGTGCATCTACATGAATAGAAATGCATCTAATGCAAGTCGTTGCATCTCAAATGTGTGGTTTTAGTCTCTTCTCACCACTTCTTATTTTAAGTTTCTTCTCATTGGATCCTAACTCTATATATATATATATATATATATATATATATATATATATATATATATATATATATATATATATATATATATATATATATATATATATATATATATATATATATATATATATATATATATATATATATATATATATATATATATATATATATATATATATATATATATATATATATATATATATATATATATATATATAGGCGACACGAAATGCAAACTTGGCTACGGTTGTAGTGTTCATTGATGGCGTCCAGGTTAGTATTGCTCAAATTGCCCAAAAGAAGCACAAAAGTTAGCTGCCCGTGATACTCTCGCGGCTCTGAATGATAAAGAAGCCGCGGAAGCCGAAGCCAAATAAAAGGAGAAAGAGGATGCTAAGAAAAAGAATGGCAACCAAACATTCACTAGGAAAACCTTGTACGACATTTGTTAGTCTTATAAAAGACACACTTAAAGGCCTCGAATTGAGATTACGGCTACTAAGAGCACAAGGTATGAGGTGCCATAGAGTGCGTTATAACCCTATGACGCCGTCCTTTGTCACAAGACCATACGAGATATAGAGTTCATCGGGCGAATTTTTTATAGTTGTGATCAGCTGTGGTTCGAAACAAAACGGTAATTAATACGCTTGATTTATAAATTTTTCCTAGGCATTTGTTTGTGAAGAATTAAATTATAGCTTATTAGTACAGTTTTAATGTCTTTGTAAGCCGACTCTACAGGGATCACATGGATCATTCTTGAAATTAAACTACAGATGTTGTATGATTAATCACAGGGATCATTTTTCACAGTTGATCCCAGGGAATGGAGCCAATGTACAGAATAAAGCACACATTATTTCAGTTAATTAACAAGATTTGGTATCAAATATTTACGTTTAATAGTTTACTTTTTTATTATACCACTCTACCAGCATACGCGATATTACAAAAGGGATAGTTACTGTTGTGATTCATGAAGCAATAGAAGAGGATTTAGCAGACCTATTTTGTGAGAAGAAGTATGAGGCGAACAATATGAGGTCTGACGCATCTCCAACTAACTGTATATTTATCTATAGATGCCAGGTAACAATTTTCATTTGAATTACATGTATAAGCACTTGATTTTATATAACTGTGTCATCATTTGGACCATCGAGTTTTTTTGGGAATGCAACAGTTGTTTAAAAGACTACAAGATGATAGTCAGAAAAAGGACTCTCAATTTTACAAGCACCTGGTGGAGTTATAGATGAATGAAGCTTATTTTTTTTCCATAAAGGGCTGTTTATTTTGATCATTAAACCCATATGTCTACTTACCTACATGTATTTATGCTATTTGATAATATCTTATATACAATTACGTGTTTATGATTTGTTCTCAAGTTTCATATATATCAAAAGCCATACTTTTTGGTTGATGACAGTGACATGCCATTATAAAGAAATAACAAATTCGTGATTCTCTAACCATAATGTATGCAACTGTGTAAACTTCATTTTTTTCTTAAAATATGACAAATTTTATTCACTGTAAGACTTGGATAACTCCTTAAGTGTACACAAGTATTATTCGAGTAGCACGAAAAAATTCAACAAGTTAATTTTTAAAAAATCATTTAGGTGTGGATAAAAAAATCGATTCATGATCCAAACCAAAAAAAGGACAAAAACCGATTTTAAAAAATACCAACTATTTTAAGACTGTTTTTTTCTCAAACCGATCCGATGGTAACCAGTTTACTAAAATGTCAAAGACCGGTTAAGACCAAACCGACCGGCTTAAACACCGATTAAAAGCAAACCAATCCGATTAAAAATATTAAAAAAAAAAGTGTATTTAAAAAGGAACAACACAAGTCCGTTGGGTGAACAGAGCATATAAAAATCAGTTAAAAACACAACTGCAAATAAATAAACCTAAAAGAAAGGTACACTAAAAAATATTAATGAAACAAACCCGCCCATTGGGCGGGTTACGCCGCTATATATATATATATATATATATATATATATATATATATATATATATATATATATATATATATATATATATATATATATATATATATATATATATATATATATATATATATATATATATATATATATATATATATATAGAGAGAGAGAGAGAGAGAGAGAGGATCAAATATATATATATATATATATATATATATATATATATATATATATATATATATATATATATATATATATATATATATATATATATATATATATATATATATATATATATATATATATATATATATATATATATATATATATATATATATATATATATATATATATATATATATAACAGTTGCTCCGTATTTTTTATTAAATATTCAATGTTCCCAATATTGTATAATTTTTTCCTCTATATGCACTAAACATCTAACACCAAAAGAATAGACGGTGTATTTTTTCACACAATGTATTTTGTTTAACCACATATTATAAACCATTTAAATAAACTATTTCAGAGTGATAATCAGTGTATACAAAAAACGTATCTATGCTTTCTAAGATACAAGCGAATATTTTGCTTACCGGCGTAAGACAAACACGGTGCTTTGTAATTATAAAGTGACTAATTTTTAAAGTTATCTTTAATTGTCAATATTGGAATTGGAATTCACCCTTATACAACAAGCCAATAAGATAACCGCGTATTGCGGTAGCGGATACCTCGAAGCTAAAACTGTTAAAGTGTGTTCAAATTATCACAACAAAATATGTATAATCGTAAAATATATGATTCCATAAATTTTAATGTCAAGGTACCCGCAGCCGCAACGTGCGGATACCCTGCTAGTTGCATTAAAAACGATTACACATAATATGATATACCCATACATTTTGATCTATTTGAAACACAAAAAGCAAATATTTTCAAGCATAAGTGAAATTTTCAAATATATACTATAACTTAGTGTGATGAGATTTTTATATGTATTTTATTTTTTATTTTTATATACCTAATTTATTCACTTAAAATATAAAACCTAAAATAACATCCACTATTCTATTATTAGAGAATTGATATTTTGGATACGTTGTGTCTTTTGAATACAAGGGTAAATATCATCAACTTTCATCTATTTTTTATCAAGGGCCGAGATTAATCTTTACTTTTTAATTATAAAAAGGCAGATGAGCATTTTGGTCATATTTTACAGCCCAACCACCTCACCGTCCAAATACATCCCACCCCGTTTGTTTTCTCAGATCGCAACACACAAAAAACACACACATAAGTTTATTCAATCCATCATCCCGATCCAAAACACACACTAAAAACACACACAAATAAGAAATCATCAACAAATCGCGTTAATAATTGAAGAAAAAAAAAGTTGATTATGCTATTGAAGAACAATACTCTAATTATATCATCATCATAATTCATATAGTATATCTTTTTATAGCTTATTTGATAAAAAGAGAATGGCCAAGACGGTCATTCAATCTTTAGGAAAACCAAAAATCAAACATTTTACTTTCCACTTCCTTGTAAAAAAGTTAAAAAATCATGGTTATGTTGCTGGTGAAGCGGACAGAGAAGTGTAACCATTTCAACATATACCGCACTAGCAACAATACATTTATTTTAACTTGTGTGTACCATGTTCTCTAAGGTATATAGAGTAGTAACAATTTGTTTCTTTAATCCATATGGGATTAGAAACTTTAGTTCTTCAAAAAGAGCAAGTTGACAAAAAGCTACTACTCTCTTTGTCCCATAATTATATTCCACCAACAAAAAAGTACGTCCAAAAATAGTATACTGGACTGTTAATATGGGACGGAGGGAGTATACAAAAGACATATCTTTTCATGATGTATATTATTCATACTAGTGTCTTTTTTTGTGATTTATGTTTTCCTTGAGAAATTCTCAAATCGTACTCCGTCGAGATTGTTGTTGTTGTTTCAGATAGGTGATGCCAAACTTATCTTGACGATAAAATGATAGCATAATTTTGATTTAAGTTTTGGGAGTACTATAGTCGATTGCAAGCATGTTTAGATTATCATAAGTACTGATAAAAAGATAATGAGATGTAAATATGCAATAGAAAGAATTGGTTAATATGATAAGCGAGCTAATTTTTGAAAGTTGAAATACGTATCATCTCGGTTGGGTAAATTTCATCTAAGAAAATCGTGGTTAAATATGTAGAAAGAGGGCATCGCATACACGATTTTGGGTAAATAAATCGGAAATATACAATTTTATGATGTCCTTTTTCGATGTAAGATATGTTTACAAGCTGCTCATGTAATTTTTTGACTTCAACTCTTATGATACTTATACCAAAAGCTACTAGTCTGCAACAAGAACATATTGGCACATATGCAACAAATTTAGTAGTACCACAGCCTTTTATTACCAAGTTACGGAGTGAAATGTCTTTTTACAATTTATTTATCCATTTTTAAATGTCTTTTCTAAGAGGACCGGACATGACCGAACTCACAAACTGACCTGAACAATGACCGATCAAATCAGACCAAACGTATACAGTCTATACTTTTCATCATACTTTGTGTGGTCCGGTTTTATACAAAGCCTGTTACTATGTTTTGTTGAACTGACCGACCGATGAACCAGATCAAATTGGACTGAATACATTTCAGTCCGACGTTTTGGGTCAAACCAGTTTTGGTCTGGGCTGTTTTTGAGCCGAACTCAATCAGCCTGTCTATATCGTCTGTAAAATAAATATTGAGGTATGCTTTTATTACATACTTGGTTTAGTAAGTTATATTTCACATGTTTTGAAGACAAACAACCCCTTAAGAGTGATATAACATTTTCAAAATTGGCCATGCTTTGAGATGAGACGTCCATCCATAAACTATTTTCTTTTTCTTTGGGTTTTAGTTTCCTGAATGTATTCACTTAAGATATAAATCTAACATAAGGTATTTTAAGATTAGGCACAAAAAAAAAGAACAAAAAAATCAAACTGCATCTTATTGGTTCAAATATCATTTTTTTCTCAGAACGATGGCTTTTGTCTTTTGATATAAAACCAGCAAAAGTTAATTAAACCAATTATCAAAGAATAAAAAGTTAGCTATGGAATTATCTAATCATTGTATCCAACTAAATCACAACTTAGGATTTCTATTTGAAATCAATAGTACGATTGATGAACAATAGTATCTCATGCGGTTATAGAGACATGAAAATGATTTTTTTGTGAGCTCATAATTTCGTTGTTTGTATAGATAAAATACATTTCCTTATTTAAACGACCGTATATTTAACCAAACCAGAATCGTAAATACTTACGCTTATAAGGTTACCTATTATACTTTTTGTTTTTATATATTGTTACACATAAATTAATGTTTCAATTCACAAAAAATAACAGCATCTAAGATTGTTGCGACACAAAGAAAATCAAATGCAATTTATTACGTTTAAATTTAGTTGATTACAACAGCCTCAATATAAAATGGTTGATTAGTTGAAAGTTGATATTTACGTTGTTGGCTGATCAAACGTCTAAGTGTCTATTCACTTCATGGTATATAACCTAGCAAGAATTGGCTTCTTTAATCCATGAGGGATTGAAAACTTTGTTTTCCAAAAGAAAAGAAGCAACTAGGCAAAAATCTATAACAAATACACGTCTTAGCGTCGAACGACCAAAACATTCCGACAGTAAAGTAAAGCGAAATTTTGTATATGCTAGCTACCAAACACGACAGTAGTCGAACCAACGAATATTTTACGAAACAACGATCACATTTAATACGATATAACGTTAAATGATGAGATCATTGCATTTATCATTTTTTATTAACATTGGTGCACGTTTACCCACAGCACCAAGCCATGGTACCTAAGATGCCCAGTGCTGTTAAGTGTTAACTCTTTAAATAAAGTTTCAAATCATAAATCACTACAACAAATTGGTTGATTTTTCACTTATTATGGCACTTGTAGGTAAATTTGAAAAGTTAATACTTTCATTAGTGTTTTTGGTGTAAATAAATTGGGTGTAACGAATAACTTCACACTTTTAAGTGTGAAGATTTTTAATATTTCATACTTTTATGTGTGAACTTTCTAAAATATCACACTTTTTTTATATGAACTTTTTAATACTTCACACTTTTTGATACTCCACACTTACAAGTATGAAAATTTTACAAATAAAGTTCACATTTTTTAAAGTGCGAAAAAAAATGTAAACAAACCTTAAATTTGTTGTAGTGTGATGACAACATCTGAGGTTGTTACGACAAAAAAAAAAATCAATTCAAGTATAGTAAAATATAGGCGTTGTCACATGAAATACAAAGATGAACTTGTTACGACACAAAAAAATCAGTTCAAGTATAGTCGTTGTCACATGAAATAAAAAGATAGAACTAATTGTTTTTGCAATAAAAATTTAAATGCTCATCCATGTAAATTTCCATTGTACCAACAACAATATCCTAATCTTAATTATTTACAACTTTTTTTTTAGAAGTTTTAAAAAGTTTAAGCTTTAAACATTTCTTATTTAGAAAAGATATATATTAATTTTACTACTAAATCATACACATATAACTAAAAGTTATAACTGAAAATTAAAATGTCTTAATGTGTAATCAATTTTATAACAAACCAGTCAACTTTAACTGTTATAATATAACAGTCCATTAAGTAACACTAAAACTAATGACATATATATTTTTCACCCACAAACGTACAAAACAAAGAAAAATAGAATATCTCCATTTATATATCTCATAGTTGAACCCACAAGCGAACCCTCCTCAACCACAGTTACACCTACACCACCGGAATGCTCCACCACTGAATCAAGTTTTGAGGTATCTTTTGAGTTTTTTATATATCTCTCACAATTAGTCAAGTTTTGAAGCTTTTTCTTTTATGGATCTCTTGGTTTCTACACATGAACCAATCACATTTCAAGAGGCGATTAATTCATCGGAAAAGAATGAGTGGGTTCATGCTATGGAGGAAGAGATGAGTTCTTTAAAGAAGAATCATACTTGGGAGCTGGTCGATCAACCACGTGGTCAGAAGCTGGTAAGCTACAAGTGGTTGTATAAGATTAAAGAAGGGATTGAAGGCGTTCAGAAACCAAAGTATAAAGCAAGGCTGGTAGCTCGAGGGTTTACACAACGAGCAGGGATTGATTACAATGAGGTATTTTCACCAATGGTCCGACATACATCTATTTGGGTGATTCTCTCATTAACTGCTTGTGAAGATTACGAGTTGGAACAACTTGATGTGAAGACAGCGTCTTTGCATGGTAATCTTGAAGAAACCATTTATATGAGGCAACCACTTGGTTTTGAAGAAGGAATGGGCAACAAGGCATGTTTGTTGAAGAAATCTCTTTATGGTCTTAAGCAGTCCCCAAGGCAGATGATATAAACGGTTTGATGTGTATATGGTCAGCAATGGGTTTAACTGTAGCAGATATGATAGTTGTGTTTACTTCAAGGAGTTTGCACCAAGTATGTACATATATCTACTGCTGTATGTAGATGATATGTCGATTGCTTGTAAAAGCAAGTCTGAGATCGAATATACCAAGGGACTGCTGCAGAAAGAGTTTTATATGAAGGAACTTGGTCCAGCTAGGAAGATACTTGGTATGGAGATTATCAGGGATCGGGGTAACCGAACCTTGAAGGTGTCTCAGTCGGGATATCTGCGGAAAATTCTGAATAACTACAGAGTGGGTAATGGCAAGTCGGTCTCTGTGCCATTGGGAGCACACTTCAAGGTATCTTTGAAGGATTGTCCGTCGAGTGATTGGGATGTGGAAAGAATGAGTAAGGTCCCATATGTGAATGTTGTAGGTAGTTTAATGTACTTGATGGTTTGCACTAGATCGGATATTGCGTATGTTGTTAGCATTATGAGCAGGTATATGGTGAATCCAGGTAAAAATCACTGGGAGCGGTGAAGTGGATTTTGAAATACTTGAAGGGCACCGCTGATGTAGGTCTAGTGTATGGTAGAGATCAAGGGAAACACGTAGATGTTGACGGTTTCGTGGATAGCGATTATGCTAAAGAGCATGACAATGGTAGGTCGATAACTAGGTACGTGTTTATGGTACATGGTTGTGTTGTGAGTTGGAAAGCAACTCTACAGCATGTTGTTGCATTATCTACTACAGAGGCGGAGTATATGGTGCTTACGGAAGCTGTTAAGGAAATCATTTGGCTTAAAGGTCTACTAATCGAGCTGGGAATAAACCTAAAGTCAGTGATTGTGAATTGTGATAATCAAGGTGCAATTCATCTCTCAAGAAATGCAATGTTTCATGAGAGGACGCAGCATATCAACGTGAGGTATCACTTCATCGGGGAGATCGTAGAATCTAAAGAGATTGAAGTGGCAAAGGTAGGCACGGAGGATAATGCAGCTGCCACGTTTACAAAGGTGGTTCCAGGTCTGAAGTTCAAGTATTGCATGGAGATACTTGGTCTCGGGGCTAACTAGTCTTGTCACTAAGGTGGAAATTGTTAGATTAGTGTCGAGTCTAATTAACACATTTGATTAGTAGGAGATACCTAAGTGTAGGATCTATGCAAGTCGGCTAAGGTCGACCTATGTGTGTAACCGACCCCCTCACCCTATAAAAGGAAGTGAGGGGGTGATGCACAAGATACACAACATATTCTATTATTTTTTGTAAACCAAATAAAGTCGTTTGGTTACCTTTGTGGCTTTGTGTGTCGTTCTTCTGGGTTTTATTTTGGTGCAACTCTGTGATCTTCTTTACAACGATCTAAGATTTCGCATATCAGTTTTCAGGTTTGTTGGTGTCGATTCCAACATAAGCAAAGTGCCAAACAAAGACGCATCTTTTAATCAATGTAGTGTAGTCCATATAGTAGCAAACAACTAAAAAAATGTAATTGTATGTATTTTTTTTTCTTTTTAGAACGGAAAATGTTATTGGTTAGTGGGTCGAGTCGTGTAATTGTATGTATTTGTTTCTAACTTTTAACTTGTTTTGTTAAGCATTCATCATTTTGACTTGTATTGTGTATAGGGAAAATTACTCAAAAATGTACTAAACTTACCACTTTTTGTGGTTGTCTGTAGTAAACTATTTTTTTTCTCATTGTGTGTATTAAACTTTCAAATTCATATCATTATGTGTATTTTGTGACCATTTTACCCCTACTTTTTTCAAATTTTGAAGGATAAAATGGTCATTTTACAAGACAAAATCGTTTCAAAATACACACAATGATCGAAATTAAAAATTTTAATACACACAATGAGAAAAAAAATAGTTTAGTATAACAACCATAAAAAATGGTTAGTTTACTACATTTTTAAGTGATTTTCCCTTGTGTATAACGTGTGAAACCCTTCACATTGTTGTTTTCGGATGTTTCAAATTAACTGTCCACTTCCAAAAATAGATAAAGAATGTGGATTAAGTTTACTATATTACTCTTACTTGAATGTATTATTACAAACAATAAAATAGTTGTAAATTAATTTGTTAAGGGTAAATTGTCATTGTGTAAAAAGTAATAGAAAAAGTTAAAAAGTGATGTTTTTATTAAGGTGGTCCATAATTATGAGACAGAAGAAATATTATAGTACTTGTAGAAAACGATGTGTTTTTTATTAAATTAATCAACTTATAATAACTAAATTAATAGAAAGTTAAATAACATGAAGTAAAGAACAAAAATGAATGAAAGCTGTAAAAATTTAGAGATGATGCTCTTGTTGAACACGATTCTTTTAAAACATATTCGTTGTGTGTTTTTCAGGGCACAACGTCTAAAGCTGTTGGACAAGCTTAGCTATAGTAATTTTATTCACGTGACTATGTTTTTTATTGCTATAGTGATTTTTATCGACGTGACTGTATTTTTTTCCGACATTAAACCTCGGCACCTTGAGTACCCAATGGTCTTTGTAAAATACTAAATATGTTTAATTGATCGAATGCATTAAATAGATGATATATGTAATAATACAAAATACATAGCCTAATAATAAGCAAACTAATCAAATCTGTAAACTTAATTGACCCAAACCCATTAAGCAATCTAACACTCCTTCGTAGTTTGAACGAAACCTTCCGAGCGGACAAACTGGATCGAATGTTGAAAGCAACTTCTTTCTTTCCTTATCTTCTTCTTTCTTTCCTTATCTTCTTTTTGTTTCCTAGAAACGCTATTTGGTGTTATAGTTGTTTATTGCTTGCGACATCCTCCTTTGCGCGGCTTGCTTTGCCTTAGAAGAGAGCGATAATTTGATTAATTTTTATTATCAACGAAAATGATTTTCAACAACGAAAACAAATAAATAATGAAGAAAGAAAAAAACGGTTGATCGAAGGTGACTAATCATATATTTTTTGTGGCTAGGGTTTAGGGTTATGACTTCGAAACGAAAAAGAAATTTCTAATTAAAAAAGCAATAAAACGAAAAATAACGAGGACCTTCCATATCACCGACATATAGACCGATGACTAAATGATAATAATTTTTGTTGATGAATCTAAACTGGCATTAGTATAATATAAATAATAAAATATGTTTTATTGATTGTATGCATATTTTGTATTGCATAAGGATTAGCATATGTATTTATATAAAATACATAGCTTTCATAGTAAGCTTCATAATTAAAACTTTAAACTTAATAGACCAAACAGATATTTAAATTTAAGCAAGTTTGAGCCAACTAACCTATCTAACACTTCTAACTCTTTAACCAATGTTGCAAGTCATAAGAGATTACTAATATCTAAGGTTGTTACGACACAGTTAAATTAAACTATATATCCAAAAAAAAAGAGAAACCGAAAACCGTTGTTATTGCAACAATTTAAGTATTTTATCTACTTGAATTCATATTGCAGTAACAACAGTATTTTCATTTCACTTAAGTGAACGGTATACTCCAAGTTATATAGTCTAGTAAGAATTTGCTTCTTTGATCTATGTGGGATCGAAAACATAGTATCGGAAAAAAACAAGGACAACAATTAGACACATCTTTTAGTATATGTATTGTACTTCGTAATTGTAATTGTATGTATTTGTGTTTTAACTTTTAATTGTTTTGTATTGCGTATAATGCGTGTGAAACCCCCCGCGGGTTCGAACATGAACAGTTTAGCTTTAGCTCTATAAGACCAACTAATAGACCTCAAATATAATATACTTGGAACAAACTAGAAAAAATAAATGGCGAAACTCGCAATCTCATATACGAAACATTATGTGACCCAAACAGGGTATAAGAATTTCTCCAAAAGCAATGTATAATTTATGGTTCGGGCTTTAGTAGATGTTGCAACATGAAAATTGAAAATAAATAAGAAAAAAGTCAGCTAGGTGTTGATGCACTTAGATATATATTGCACCAACAATAGTATACTTATTTCAACTTTAACTTGTCAAAATTGTATCACTCAAAATGTATAAACTAGCAAGAATTTACTTCTTTCATCCATGTGGGATTAAGAACTAGTTTTTCATAAAAAGAAATTAAACAAAAAGTTGTACCGAAGATACATTTATGGCATAATGTATATTGATATAAAAGTACCACTCTATAAAAAAACTTGAAAATAATTTCGTCAAAAGTATATAAAAATACCATTCAATAAAAAATGCTATCGTAATGGTATGATTCGTTTCACCCAACTATTAACTGTTCTTAAAATAAAAGATGAAAATCGATTTTTTTTTTGTTAATTTTGATAAAAAGAGAATGGCCAAGATGGTTAATCAATTTTCAGAAAAACCAAACATCAAACATTTAACTATCCACATCATTGTAAAAAAGTTAAGAAATCGTAGTTATGTTGCTGATGAAGGAGATGGAGAAGTGTCTAACCATTTCCACATATACCGCATCAGCAACAACATATTTATTTTAACTTGTGCATACAATGTTCTCTAAGGTATATAAACTAGCAAGAATTTGCTTCTTTGATCAATGTGGTCGTATTAGAAACTTTTGTTTTTCAAAAAGACTTAAGTTGATAAAAAGCTATACAAAAGACATATCTTGGCATCATGTTTATTATTCATACTAGTATCTTTTTTACGATTTATTATTCCTTGAGGAATTCATAAATCGTGTTCCGGCGAAATTGTTGTTTCTTTTAAGAAATATAATGGCAAACTTATCCTGAAGATAAAATGCTAGCATAATCTTGATTAAGTGTTAGTATACTTATACCGAAGTTGATTGCAAACATGTTTTGATTATAATAAGTACTGATCGAAAGATAATGAGACATATAGAACTGGTTAAATATAAATAACGTGCAACCAGGGGCGGGGCGACCCAGGATTTTAAAAGGGGTGTTGCACAAAAAAATTGAAGTCAACTAAAGTTACGTCATAAGAAACTAATATAGCACAAAAGATTTTGTATGTTGCACATAAAAAAAATGACAGTTTAAATTATTTTTTTTTCACTTCGTGGCTTTAAAATGGGTGTATCCCGTGCTACACCCGACTCTTATGTGGGTCCGTCCCTACGTGCAACAAAATTTTTGTCCGCAACAAGAAAATATTCGCATAATATGTAACAAATTTAGTAGTACCACATCCTTGTATTACCAAGTTACGACTTAAAAGTAAACTTTTAAGTTGTAAAGTCTAACTCATTACCTCTCTGATTTACCCTCCTTGACTAAAATTTATTTATCCGCATTTTGGAATGCCTTTTGTAAAAGGACTGGACATGACCGAGCTCAGAAACCGGCCTGAACAAGGATGGATCGAACCAGACCAAACATATTCGGTCTATATTTTCCATCATACTTTGTCTAGTCCGGTTTTATACAAAGCCTGTTAGTATGTTTTGTTGAACCGACCGACCGATGAACCGGATCAAATTGGACTAAACACATTTCAGTCCAGTGTTTGGGTCAAACCAGTGTTGGTCTGGTGTGTTTTTTAGCCGTACTCAATCCCTCAAGAGTGATATATATAACGAATGTTTTGAAACCCGGTTTTCAAATCGCCCCAATTGAGTCATCGGGTCCGGTCGACCCGGTCAACCCAGATTAACCCGATTTTATAAAAAATAATATTTTTTATATTTTTAATAATTAATAAAAATTATATATAAAAACTATAAAAACTATAAAAACACCCGTATATTGAAAATATAAATTGTTTACCAAAAAATATAATACGTAAAAATAAAATTTCGTCGCAAATACGTAAAATTTACATATTTTCTTTTAAAAAACCCCGAAAAAATCGAATCTGGCCGGGTCTAGAGAACCGAGTTGCCTGAG
The DNA here is from genome assembly GCA_025667525.1 of Glebionis coronaria. NCBI lineage: Eukaryota > Viridiplantae > Streptophyta > Magnoliopsida > Asterales > Asteraceae > Glebionis > Glebionis coronaria. The sequence goes on along the minus strand of CM046875.1, from coordinate 705,940,391 downwards.
GGATTGACTTTGACTTTTGTTGATTGTCATCGAAAAAGAGACGGACACTGCTTCCTTACTATCTTCATCGAAAAGTTATTATGACAAGGTGATATTTTCATTCTTGCGATAAGCACTTGTTTACCAAAATAGATTTCGTTGATTATAGTGGCTTGAGTGACACTTTTCATCAACCAATCTACACGAAGTTGTGTTTCGTTGCACAAACCATTTGATTGATCAATGTTTCGTAAAAATATGATCAAAACACAAAATTGTAATTTAAGTTCATAGTTCGGTATGCTTGAGAATTTCATACCATTAGTGAACTTTGTAGAGAATATAGATGTTATTTATACTTGCAGATTATTTGACTTCCAAACATTATCACAATTTTAGTATATGACTTTATCGCCAGGAATAACCGACAACATATTCTCATTTATAGTGTCAACAACCTCATTCGTAGGGGCAAGAATGACTTTTTCTGTGAAATATTTGTTGTCTTTGAGGTTTTCTAACATATACGGGGAAGTGAAGTCTATGATTGAGCCTACTGGTCATTTGAATTTTTAATGAGCATTTCATCAAGTATGGCAATACTAACATCACCATCATTTGCGTCTCCAAGCTTATAATCTCCAAGCCTCCAAATCCATTCAACAAAGTCTTTTATCACATTGACATCTTTACGAGGTCAACAACAGAGACACGTATATTTTGTTAACCATAACACTTTACAATGGTCCCACAAGTAAGACTATTTTAAAGAGGCGCCTAGAATATTTTGTCGAGATCTTTTTGGAATAACGGGCCAAAAATTGCCAGCAAAAACCAAAGTCATGCTGCCGAACGGAGTGTCCGTCATATCATGCTTTGACTAATGCAGGATGTCCCTTAATGATCTATCTAATGCGCCAAGTAGTGTTTGTAAGGCATTGGTGTTTCGTCCCATATAAATAGTTTGTATTCACACCATTGCAAGAATATCAATTTGGGGATTAATGGAACATGTAGACAGTTCATCAATGTTAATTGGAATTTTGAATCGTGAGTTTGGAGTTTTTTCACCAGTCATTAATGAAGATGTTGTGCCACTCGATGCCACGTTTAAAACAACATTACCTTTCATCTTATCCCAATCGCTAGTGTTTTATGCTATTATTATGTTTGTGCGTTTGCCACTTTGCCTCTATTACACTTTCTTTCGCGTATTGTCTATTTGTATTAGTTCTTTTGTGTCATGTGATCCGTTGATATTGAGTAATATTGTTGTTTAAATAATAGTGAACGTATACAAAATATTTGGGTAATTTAGGTTTAATTCACATTCTTAAGATATTTTTTATTAGATTTAACACACAAACTAATAAACAACGTTTGTGCTTAAGAAAACACTCATCGATAAAAACAACCATCTCTTCAATGAATTGCTAAAGATTTACCTTCATTAAAAGCAATTCAATGTACACTCTTCAAGTTTTTCACAATATCTTTTCAAGACTTCTCCGTCTATTTATACAAAGGCGTGCCCGTATACTCTTTTAGTTACAAATTTTGTCCAAGTCTTGCACAACACCATCGTGAATTTTGAAATCCGAATTCAAAATGAAACAAAGGATGGTAGGATGAGCGTTGCAATCATAGGCCCAAATATTATATTGAAAAAAATTTAGAGAAGATAGGACAAAAGTGTAATTTGTTATCATTAATATAAAGTTTGTATAAAAAGTGTTTGGGATTGATTATTTAAAATAGGTTATTTATTTTAAAAAAATATTTAGATAATGAGTTGTAGCAAAACGAAGCTTAAATAGTGTTTGGATTTGATTATTTGATAAAAAAAAACGAGTTAATAAGAGTTGAGGGTATTTTTTTAATCTTCCAATTAATTAATGTTTTACTAAAAATCTATTGGCAAAAAATAAGTATCAAACAATTTTTGCAAAATTTCATATTAAGCCTCCCAAAACTCAAATAACTGATAATTTTTTATTTTTACTAAACACTTATTTTTAAATTAACTTATTTTTAAAATAAAATAATCAATAAGTTAGTTCATAACCCAAAGACAAACACCCCTAAAATGTGCTCATAGAGCACTCGTTTGATGTACTTAACTGAACTCGAATTTTCATTTCATATAAGGAAATGCATGTAATACACGTAAATTAAACATATAATTTAGCGCACTATAAGAAACCACGATTACATTTAATCTCAAATTAGTCAAAAGGTTGTTATTTTTTTTTATTTTTAAATTAAATAACTGCTCTTTAGTCAAAAGGTTGTTATTGTTTTCTATTTTTAAAATTGACTGATTAAAAGTTACACATAGCATCACTATATTAAAAGTTATATTAGGAAAAAAATTAATTAAATGAATGTTTTAAGAGTTTTACAATAGTTGTTTTAAAAAGTTGTACAAAATTATGTTTTATTATATATATATAACTAGCTTCAAGGCCCGCCCGCTGGGCGGCGAGCTTTAAGAGTTTGTTGAAAGAAAAATCCAAAAAGCAAAAGCTGTTACGTATAGATATGAAATGTGAGCCTAAAAATAGGCTTGATGATCTTATGTATAAAGGTAGGTCCTGCAGTTAAGCAAACATACCAGGAAACAAATGCACCATATACAGATACATTATGAAACAAAAAGATAATCTTATTATGAGAATCATCCTTTTTAGCAAAAATATCCATCATGCTTAACAAACTTTTAAAAATGTAGGATGTTATATTACATTGAGACATAAATATCTCAATAATTGAGAATATCAAATTCAAATTAATAAGACAAAGGAAGTATCAATGAAATCCTTTCGTATGAATTCCATCCATTCCACACCTACTGCCACAACATTCCTTTTCAAGCAACGCGACCAGAGGAACCACATTTAGAGCCAAAAGTATCTTGAATTGAGCATCAAAGTAAGACGTGATCTCTGAACATATATTAAATGTTAGATCATACAAGTGTGATGAACTATTTAACGAAATTGGTTAAAACATCATGCCAATTATAAACGTAAGTTGTATATACATGCCAATTATAGAGATAGAATAATCAATTAAATGGTGTAAATATGAGGACGTTATGACTTACAACATATCTTCACGGGTGGGTATCCATAGAAGGTAGCCATGTAAAGGGACCCTTATGAGTTTTTGACCAATTTGTACAATTTAAGAAGGGTAATTTTATTCTCTACCAAGGCACAAGGATCTCACATAAAAACATAAAATGAAATTATACAGTATATATGTGATTACTTCATGGGTCATATCATTCTTTGTCACTTTATTGTTTTTCATATGCGCCTGCTTTTTCATCTTCCCTGTTTCCTAATTCTCCTAGATCTCCTTGGAAGATCATCTGTAGGTACATAACCCTTATGTATTCCTGAATTTACAAAGCATGCAAAATCTGCATCTTGGACTTTCATCATTTGTTGTCATAAAAATGGAAATTTCCTTGGTAAATTTTTTAGGGAAAGAAAATAGTGAGAACTATAAGATTTGATATTCATGGTTTGGTCGGGGTTTGTTTTGGATTGTAAGTTGGTTACTGTACACATTCTGGTAATTAAAGTTTTAAGGAAACTAAATCAGCTAGCAAGAAGTCCAGTCTCAAAAAAATTTCCTATTTTACTGTTACATGTTCTCAATTAAAAGTGATAATATCACTTGTGCGCACCACCACTTGTTTGGGATCAGTCAAACTTAAATAAGTTTTAAACACAACTTCCTTACCCATTAAAGCACTCTTCTACTCATTGTGAATTATCTCTTGTGATGTTACCACCCTGCAACAAATTTAAAATGTTAGGCAATACGTCACAACTAATTTTCGCAAAAAGCATTTTATCAGAAAAATACCTTTAGTGAAGATTGGTATGCTATATCAAATCATTCATTCTCACTCGGTATTTTAGAAGCATGCCTTTACTGCTTGTTGCTACAAAGGGTATAGTATTTCTTCATGACATTCATAACATGTTTTTCTTACAAAGATTGGCATTTAAACCACCTGATTGTGCTTTTACTTGCATAGGGACTACTAAAATATTTTGGAAGTCAGATTACGTTACAACTCTACTGATACACTGTGATTGGACGTGTTTTGTTGTCAGTTATTAAATCATTTGAAGCAAGGTTCTTGGAATAATTGGAAGCCTTCACCTATCAGGAGTCCCTATTAGTAATAATTGTAGCAAAAAGCCATAGACTTAAAACTACTCATTTGTGTTTAAATTCAGCAGATTAGCTTAACTAACCAATTCTAAAGAGCTTTTAAGTATCCGTGAAGAACAAATATTCTTCTTTCAACTCACAAATACATACGCTATAAGCTGCAATGATGCATTACTATCTATAAGCTAAATGAAACGTCGTGAATCAAGTGCTAAAATACTTAAATATGTTCTCACCTTAACATAAGAAAGAAGCTGCTTCATATGATCCCAATCCTTATAATTTAGCTTATAGTTAGTAGCTTAAAAGTTTGAGTGGATCTTCTAAAAGTTTGAGTGGATAGCCTTCATAACTGAGAATGTCTAGGGCAGAAGTATACTTGGTGATTCGGTCATTGTGGATGTCTTCACATTGCGCGTTTCTTTTATGTGAAAATACTCGCTGATACTCGATGACTATAATACATGAGCAGAAAGATGAATCCAAATTATTTATTAAGAAAAATATTATTTCACAATTGATACGGCCACGACAAAGAGATATTCCTTGAGATAGATTTCCTTTTATGTCCTTATAGTTCCCTACTTTTATATAAGATTATCATCTTATAAAATATATCCACTCACAAATATTTATGTATACGATTATCATCTTATAAAACGCATATCTACTCACAGATGTTCTCTAAATTAGATATGCATATTCCAAAATACAGAATCCAAACACCATCTATTGAGGAGTTCAAGGCATATTGGCTGCTCTTCATATGAGATATAGTTCGTAATAAGAAAGCTGGGATACCAGAGTAGGATATTTAACTATATTGATTAATGAAAAGTGAATGTATGATCAAATCTATCACCTGGTAAATTTATAAAGAATTTCAATTTTATCATTCCATACCTGAGCTTGCTTAGAGCTCCTAAAAGTCGAGCCTCCATTGTCTTCATTTCCTTCTTCAAATTCTTCAATTCTTGAGATTGAACTTCTGCACTATCTACATTTGCTCAGAGTTGCCTCCTCTTTTATTAGCCTAAAAATGTCCCTTTCCTGTAGACATGAAATTGAAAATCACATTTTTGTGTTAGCATGTCAAAACATATATCAGACAGATTGCCTACACAATTTGAAATATAACATTGTCAGTTCTTGTGCCATCGGCACACACATTTCATAAATGGTCTGACGAAAACATGGTAATAAAGCGAAAAAAAATACAACATGAGGCATTAAATGGCACGCATAGTACAAAAGCATACCTCGACTGTTTGGATCACCTACAAAATGCCAAAATCTTCTTATACAGGTTATTCTTCCTCAGCATATAGTGTTGCATTGTGGCTAATCATACTTAAGCAATTCATTGACATTGCGCATCTAACAAATTAGAACTAACAATTTAGATAAGTCTTATTACTATTTTGAGTTAAATTTTCAAGTTAATATCTAGACTTTTACGCAACAATAATGGCCAAAAACACATATAATCAATAAACCATTTTTATATGTAGATTCTATTTCAAATAAGAAAGGTTAGGATTTTATTTATAAAAAATCAAATTAAAATAAAGGATGTCGGTTATTTAAAAATCAATTTTCAAAACTTTCTTATCTAGATTTTCAATTCACTAATTCGTATAATTGTAAAAACTTTATGTATAAACAAATCTGGAGAAAATGACAAAACAAAATTTTAAATAATACAAAAAAAATCTAACAGCGTTATTTTAAAAAATTGATAAGCAACAATAATAATTCAAACAGTTATAATTAAATTGAAAATACCTAAAATTTATATAAAAAATAACCTGATAATAAATTAGTGGATTCCGAGCTTAATTCTCCAAATGAATTCTTCGTAGTTTGATTCTCCAAACGAATTGGTCAATTGTAATACTAATTGTTGACTGGATTTAAGGTTCATGGTGACAAGGTTGATTCATCCATTAATGGGGCGGTTTGATTGTTATGTATTATTCGAAGATTTGAGAAAAAATAGCAATGAGGTTTATGTTTCAGATTCCTTTTTTTCTTCTCATTAAATGGTTTTAAAATGAGATTATTCTCCGCCGTTGATTATTAAGGAATATACAGGTGGCATTTTTTAAGAATTTTGAGAAAAGATCATACTTTTCAAAAGCATGCTTTATATAGGTAGTAGATAATAGATAGATATTAATTTCTTTCAAAGCGACGGCTTTTTATATAACACTAGCAAAACTTAACTAAACCAATTATTAAAAAAGAAACGTTAGCTATGGGATTATCTAATCACTGTATCCAACTAAATCACAACTTAGTACGATTCGTGAACACTAGAATCTCATACGGTTATAGAGACATGAAAATGATTTTTTTTGTGAGCTCGTATTTGCGTTGTTTATTTAGATATAAATCAGAGTTAATGATTTAAAAAAAAAAAGTTGATAACTTACAGTTATTTTGTTGCGGTAATTATGTACAAATGTGTTGACTTAAACATAAGCATATAATCAACCCAACAACAATATACATTTTTGTTAACGGCGGCTTTATACTAAACTAGCAAAAGCTAGAAAAAAGAAACAAGAATTTACATATCTAATGGGTTTTTCAACCAACTAGTCCGACTTAGCATAAACTTAGGATTTCTAGAATAAATCCATAAAAACGCTTGCGTAACTATATTATCCCAAAGCACATTTTTCTTAGGAGGAGTAGTAGTAAAAACCTTTTTATTGCGAAAGCTTCAAATAGACCACAAGAGAGTCCTAACCACGCCATCCAAGAACAAACAAGCTTTATTCATGAGCGAAGAAGAAGAGTCTAACCAAGTTAGCCACTCGAGAAGTTCTCACAAATAGGAATATCAAGCTCCAACCATCTAGCTAACAACGCCCACATGACTTTATCCATGTCACAACTGAAGAATAAATGGTTAGCTGTTTCTATATCTTCATGACAGATAGGGCAAAGAAGACAATCAACATCGATTCCTTTCCGATCTAAGTTTATCCTGGTTGGGAGCTTATTTAACGGAAGCTTCCACAGGAACACATTAACTTTTATAGGGATAGCTTTATTCCAACGATTAGCAGGAGCGTTAACATCAAGAACATGGGAATCAATCAAGCGACGAACCGAAGCAACATAGAATCATTTAGAGATGTCGAGCGACCATTGCCAAGAGTCGTTGTCTTTCAATAGCACAATAGGACCAATACATTGAAGCACCTCAGAGAATTGGGAGGACTCAATTCCTCCTATCGGCTTTCTTCTTAACACATGAGACCAATCTTGAAGAGCCACATGATCAGCAATGCAACAGTTTTTATTAGAATCTAGCATAAAAACACGTGGAAATTTGGACTTGAGGGCTTGATTACCTCACCAAAGGTCATTCCAGAAACTAATGGTGATACCATTCCCAAGTTTTCTAGAGCAAAAAGAAAGGAGATCGATACCTTTCTTGTTGAGAGAACTTACAGAGGAGAGAATACCACTCCAGGGGCTAGAACAAGATCTATGAGTAGTGGCTGCGAAAATACCTCCATTATGGCCATATAATTCTCTAACGACAACAGCCCAAAGATCACACGGGCGGGTAAAAAACCGCCATATCCATTTAAAGAGGAGGCGTGCATTAAGAGCATTGATACTTCCAACTCCAAGACCACCTCGATCCTTGCTAGCCAAGCACCTTTTCTAACCCACCCAAGTCATATTATTCCCACCCAAGTCGCCACCAATAAAAAAAGTGTTTCGCATAGATTCGAGTTTATTACAAGTGGAAACAGGGACCTTATAGAGCGACATATAATATGTCGGTAAACTTCCAAGGATCAACTTGATTAGGGAAAGGCGGCCACCAACCGAGAGTAATCGAGCATTCCATTGAGAAAGCTTGTAAGAGAATTTCTGAACAATAACCTCCCAATTAGAACACCTCCCCATGTTGCATCCGACAGAGATACCAAGATATTTAAGAGGAAATTTAGCAGAACCGCAACCAAGAACAGTGGCCATACTTGAAATAGTAGCATCAAAAACACCAATGCCTAAAATGTTACTTTTTTGCACGTTAATACTAAATAGAAGCAATGAAGGATACACAACATATTTTGAGCATTCTTCTAAGACCATTCGCCTGTAAATATAACATCGTCAGCATAGATAAGGTGCGATAAGCTCATGTTATTGTCTCCAATATGCGCGCAATTATAGATGCCAAGGTCTATAGCTTTGCAAATAAAGGTATGTAAACCTTCCATAGCCAAAATGAAAAGAAGAGGGGACAAAGCGTTTGATTCAAGCGTTTGATTCTTTGAGAAAGCGTTTGAAAGATAAATGTTACTTGTTTGATTCTTTATATCCAAGGTCTACCATTGTATCCAACTAAATCACAACTTAAGTTTTTTTTATTTAGAAAGATAAATGTTACTTGTTTGTGGGTTGGGTCGTGCAATGACATTCAAGCGGCATGTCTTCTTTGAACGCTCGTCTAATTATGTTAAACTTTTTAGCCGTTTTGTCTGAGAGAAAAAGCCCTTAGCAGGTTTTGAACCCAAGACCTCTACAAAAACCTTTAAAAAAACTAGAAAAAATTTCACGTTTGGTCCCTATCGTTTACCCCAAACATCAAGTTTGGTCCCTATCTCAAACTAAGTGCACAGATCGTCCCTATCGTTTACACTTTGGATCAAAATTGGTCCCTATCTTGGATGGGCGTTAGTTTTCTCCGTTAAGTTCAATGGAGAGAGGGGTATTTTGGACTTTTCTATATTATCAAGTGGGACACATTATATCTATCTCTCTCTCATCTCCCACTCTTTCTCTCAAATCCATATCTATCTCTCTCTCTCTCTCTCTCATCTTCCACTCTCTCCCTCAAACCATTAACAAACCCAGAAATCAAATCGAAAAGAAGGACTGAATTCATCTCTTGTGGCCAAAGAAATGAATTGTTTCTAATTGAAGATTCGATTTTTTGAAGTGGATATTATTGAGTATAGAAGATTGTGGCTATCCAATCACAAAATCAGTGAAGGTATGCGATAGTCGTGATTACCCAAATAAACAGTCGTGATATGGGATTGGTGTCTTCTTGCTCGACCAAAGTCAAAACCCCCATTCTGGTGACTTTGATCCTGGCCGCCCCTACTGTCTTCAGGAGGGTTTTTTGTTTGTGTTTGCCCAGTCAATATGTATAGGTTTTCACGATTTGGAAGTGGAGGTGGAGGTGGAGGACGTGGCATACTAAAGATGTGTTTGGTCCCAATATGTTTTCTAATGCGTTTCAAAGAAAAGGTCAAAGCAGAGTTACTTCCTACGAGCATTAAGGAATAAATTTTGGAAATAATGGGGATGAGATATTTCTGTTATGGTTCGTGTGAATATGGTACATGATATGGTTTCCTTTTTGAACGAAATTTATGGCTGCTTGAATGAGGTCAAAGACATGGGGAGTTATTTCCTGATATGTATGAGGTATTTTGTTTGGATTATGCTGATTGAGATTGAAGGCGTCAGGTTGTGATGAGTATGGATTGGGATGTCGAGTGAAAACAGCTATGGTTATCCAAGCTCAAGCTGAGTGGTGGTGACCGTGATATGGTTTGAGGTTTTGTAGGAACTGATTTTAAAAATCAGTCACCCAATAGGGCAACGAACAAAGCACTCGTGGTTGCTGAAATCAGCAACACCACCCGTGCTGCTATATAAACAGCAAACCAACCATTCCTTGCTGCTGTAAAACAGCAACCCAAACACACCTTCGCTGGTCGTTAAATCAAACCATGAAACGCACCCTTCTGCTGGACTAGACGCACCCTTCTGTTGGTCGAAAACACAACGTTTTGCTGGTCCAAAAGGCACCTTACTGCTGGTCCAAATACACAGTCTTTTGCTGGTGCAAGAGCAGATCTGACGTCATCAAAGGGAAGATAGATAAGCTGGAAAGAAAAGAGACCAGCAGGTGGTTATTGATTCACTTTGAAGATCTTTGGATCTGTTTTTTTTTTTGTATATTGACAAAGAACAAAAGTGATGGTAGGTTATTTTTGTGTGTAATGAATAGAAAAAAATTAAAAGAAAAAAAAAGAGTATATGGATCTGGGTTTTTTGATTATGATGGGAGATGAGTTGAAAGTAAGAGATGATGATGTATTTAAGAGAAAGAGAGAGAGAAAGATCTGTTGGTGGCTGTGAATAAAAAGGGAGGCCATGGCTGTGAATAAAACAAGAAAATGACAAAAATACGCTTTTGATAAATAGACTTAACAGCGAAAACTAACCCCCATTCAAGATAGGGACCAATTTTGATCCAAAGTGTAAACGATAGGGACGATCTGTGCACTTAGTTTGAGATAGGGACCAAACTTGATATTTAGGGTAAACGATAGGGACCAAACGTGAAATTTTTTCAAAAAACTAATTAGTGAAACTTTGATAGCTAACTTAGATAAGCCAGTTAGTTAAATCACAAGTTAAGATTTGATATAGAAAAATACGATTGATGAATAGTAGAATTCATAAGGTTACAGAGACATGAAAATGAATTTGTTTTGTGAGCTCATAATTGCGTTGTTTATTTAGATCTATATCAGCGTTAATGATTTATGAAGAAAAAAAATTAATAATTTATATTTATGTTGGTAGGTCAAGAACATGATCACATATAATTAACCTAGCAACAATATACTTGTATCAACATGTATAAACCATATACCTTAGTGTATATAAGGTTGCAATAATTTGTTTCTTTTATCCATGTGGGATTAAAAATACAGTTTTAAAATAACAACTATAATTAAAAAGTTGCACAAAAGACGCCTTTTACCGTAATATTATTAATATTTCATCTGTGTGATTTATGTTCTTTTATAGTACAAATTTTGTATCTCGCTTTCGCAAGAATGGTGTTGCTTCTTTTAATAAGTGTGAAGCCAAATTTACCCGGAAGATAAAATGCAATTTTGTATCCAAACCAAAACCGTATATCTAACCAAAAACCAATTATGTTCAGTAGACATTTTTCCAAAATCATATGCAAACTGTAAATCGAAGATCTAATTCGATTTGATTCGGTTTCAATTCTTGGTTTGGTTCAATTTTAGTTTTCGGTTCTTGTGGACATTACCCGAATTGTAAACAGTCGTGCGTACAAGGTTGTTAAAAGAATTTGAATCTTTCGATAGTGTCTGAATGGGGCTTTACTTTTTAGGGGGATGTTTTTTTTTTTTTTTGCGCCTCTTAATAGGAAACGTTGTGAGCCAAAATCCTTTAAACATCTTGTTCCACACTCACACACAAATCTCTCTCTTCAATTAAAAGGCTAATATCGAAACACTTTAAAAAAAAACAAGCCCTAAGTCCCACGTGGGCTAGGCTTTATTTGACAAATCAAAGATGTGCATGACATTAACTATCTTAAAAAATAGAGCTAGTGTAACATTAAAAATTCATCTCACACAACGTAAGAAGAAATTAAACCCAAAAGATTCAAAATATCATAAAATTTTGGTTTTATATCTGGTTAACACTTTAATCAAGTTTCAAGTCACAACATGTGATAACTTGTAAAAATTATATACTTCATGGTGTATAAACTAGCAAGAATTGGCTTCTTGAATCCACGTGGGATTGAAAATTTTGTTTTCCAAAAGAAGCAACTAGGCAAAAAGATGTAACAAAGACACGTCTTGGCGTAAAAACTGAAAAAAAATTCGACAGTAAAGTGGAATTTTGTATATGATACCTACGAAACAAGACATAAAATTAAACTCGCATGTTTTAGCCACGAGTTGACCCACAATTATTGCATTAAAAACGATAACACATAATATGATGTGCCGCTAAGTTATCAAACATTTTGATTTAATTGAAACACAAAGAACAACAATCTTCGCAAGTAAAATGAAATTTCGAACATAGATATAACTTGGTGAGATGAGATTTTTATAAGTATATATTTTTTTGGTTTTGGTGTGCTTAATTTATTCAGTTAAGATGTAAACCCAAAAATAACATCAACAATTTTAGTGTTTAGTTTTTTTATCAGCTTCCTTTTTAATAAAGGATTCAACTTTCAAGTCAGAAAAGTAACGGGAAGAGATCTATAAAGATCTTTTATTTATCAAAGATCCAATAGACCATTTACAGCCATTGATTTTAATTTGATCTAATGGTTATAGTTAAATCTATTTTCATTACATATTCAATTTCACTAACCGTTATTTTTTATACAGACAAAAAATAAAGATGGTGGATCGGGATGTTCCACAATCACCGTCTCATTTTAACAGCGACAACCTCAACAACCTTAGTTTTTCGGCGACCTCTACAACAAACCCACTTTTCCGGTGACCTTCACAACAAACCCGCCCTTATCCAGCAACCTCCACAACAAACCACCATATTCTGACGATGTAGATGTTACTGAAGTTGATGCCGATGTTATTGAAGCCAGTGACTCATATATGAAGTTGATGTCGATATTATTGAAGATGTAGCTGTACAAACAAGTAATGATATAGGTAAAGCCCATATTATGATTGTTAATGCACACCATGTGTTTGATGAAATGACATAATGATAATCACATGTGATTTAGCAAGTTCTAAGTTATGAATGAACATTTTTATTGAATTTGGGTCGATTTTTGTAGTTAATAAGCTGATTATAAAAGTGGAATTTATGATTAAAGAATTGGAACTGTGACTCATATATGAATCGTTGTGACTCATATATGAGTCGTTGTGACTCATATGAGTCGCTGTATTGGTGACTCATGTATGAGTCACACTGACTCATATATGAGTTATACTGACTCATACATGTGTCTCAGTGACTCATATATGATTACGTAACAAATGACTCATAGATGAGCCACATAACTCATATATGAGTCAGTGACTCATATATGTAAAAGTGTTGAGATGATTTATGCTCACTTATTAACTTGTTTCATGTTTATGTTCAAGGTTCTCCGTAATCCTAGAGATGGATCAGTTGAGTGTACGCGTAAACATTTTATGCGTTATGGTTTTCTTTGTCACCACATATTTTGTGTTTTGAAGAACCGTGATATTGAAGAGATTCCAGAGAAGTACATTTTAAGGCGTTGGAGAAGGGATTTGATACCGCTTTTATTAAGAAGAAACACAAGCAGATACGGAGAGAAGAACGAAACAATTTAGAGACTAACAAAATGAGGCTAACTTCCACATAGACGAGTGCTTGTTTTGGTTGAGTAAAGATGCAGAAAAGTAGGAGAATCAAATACAACAACTACTTTAAGTGTTGAAAACATGTGTTGAATATTTGATTTTAATTTTCTATTTTTCTTTTATTGAAGTGTTGAAAACATGTGTTGACTATTTGATTTAAATTTATGATTTCTTTTATTGAAGTGTTGAAAACATGTCTTGAATATGTGATTTGAATACTATGTATTGAATATCATGAGTCACCTGACTCATGCATGAGTCGCATGACTCATGCATGAGTCACCTGACTCATGCATGAGTCGCCTGACTCATGCATGACTCATATAAATTTGCAAGTGTCTATAAACACTTGTACATCTGATTGTTGTCATTTCTACACTTAATACAGTTTTATAATTATGTAAAAGTGTTTTTAACAGTTAAAACATATTCTGAGTCATTATGACTCATGCATGAGTCATATATTTTTGCAAGTGTTTATAAACACTTGTACATTTAATTGTTGTCATTTCTACACTTAATACGTAAAAGTGTTTTTTACAGTTAATACATCTTATGAGTCATTATAATACATATCCAGTCATTATGACTCATGTATGAGTCATACTGACTCATACATGAGTCACATGACTCATGTACGAGTCACCTGACTCATGTATGAGTCACATGACTCAAGTATGAGTCAAAAACACTTATGATTCTCAGACACCCAACAACATAATACTATAATTTTTAAAACATACTACTTAAAATCATATGTATGATTCTCAAGCACTGAAAAACTATCAACAGAATTACTACTATTAGTTCTATTACAATATAACACTTTCATTCTGCAGGCTCTGCTTGTTTCTTCTTGGCAGATGGTTTCTTGGCATCTGCTTTCCCGGTTACTTCTTTCTCAGCTGCTGGTTTTTCGGTTGATGCTATCTCGGCTACTTCTTTTGTATCAGTGACAACAAAAGCCAATATCGACATTGGGACATGCTTGGAAGTTTCAGAAACTACCTACCTTTTTAACACATGACTCATACATGAGTCAATGTGACTCATACATGAGTCAGAGTGACTCATACATGATGGTTGTTGTTTATACTCTTAGATATCCTGCTCTTCGTAGTTTGTGCAGTATGATGATATGCACGTAACTTGGCTACTAAATATCTTCAGTCATGTCACCTATTTTCTGTGAAGGAGGCTTTGGCACTAAGACCTGAAATTCTTTCTTTATATCTTTTGATACTTCCCAACATTCTCACAGTGACTCATACATGAGTCACAGTGACTCATATATGAGTCACAGTGACTCATGTATGAGTCACAGTGACTCATGTATGAGTCACAGTAACTCATCTATGATTCATTAAATTAAACAAAATCATAAGTCACAGTTCTGTAATCACCTTATCAAGTACAAAAACCCATCAGACTTTAATAAAAAATGCTCACTCATAAGTAAACACTTGCGATATAAATGTGATTATCATTGTGTCATTTCATCAAACACGTGGTGTGCATCAACAACCATAACACGTGTTTTACCTAGAGTAGCTATGTAATTTTAAAGCATAATCAAAATGAAAAAAACATAAAAATAAGCATAATCAAAGCAACTTACCATCATCAACATCTATTTCGTCTCTTATATCCATCAAGAATGAAACTTAGTGCTAAAGCTTAAGTTTTGGTGGTGTGGATTTGATCGGGATAATGTGGATATGGCCGTGGTTGCTAGTGGTGGTTGGTGGTGGCGGTGGTGGGCGGCGGTGGACGAAGATGGTGGTGGTTGATTGGTGCTAGATATAAAATCCCGATGTATGTGTGTTATTTTTGTTAAAGTTTTATTTATTATAATAAAAAAGACTATTAACTACAACCTTTGGATCATAGATAAATGGAGGGTGGGGATTGATGCATTGGGTCTTTGCTAAAATGGAAGACTCTATTGAACTTTTGGCGAAAAGTAACATCACCTAGGGTTGTTACCACACAAATAAAATTAAATTCTAAATTCAAATATAATCAACTTTAGCAACAAATACATTCGATTGTGCCAACATGAAAATAAAAAGTTATTCAACTATAATCGATTAAGGCAATAAGTCGATTATCGTTAATTGCACCGACATGAAAAAAAATAAAAAAGAAGTTGAGAACTCGTAGTTTTGTTGAAGCAATACAACTCCAAGCATGTATAGTAGATGCTAAGGTGTATATTGCACCAATAACAATATACTTATTTCAACTTGTGTGAACCTTAAACTTCAAATTATATAAGCTAGCAAGAATTTGCTAATTCATTTAATGTGGGAATGAAAACTTTATTAAAGAAAACATATTTATTTTAACAAAAGTTCAAATGTAATTTTATTCTTAATCACCAGCAGGGGAACAAATCCTCATCATACATTTTGGATTCTTATCATACATTTTGGTTTGATTTAAAGATGAAAATTAATATAAGATTTAAAAAAATACAGACGGGTCATTTTTGTCAAAAAGTCTAAAAGTTTCAAAAAGAGGGCGGAGGGAATAAATTGTAAATTTTTCGAATTGATTTTTATCAATGGTGATATTTCACAATTGAAAAAAATAATGAAATATCACCGGTCATAATTAATTTTATCACTGATGATATTTCATTTTATAACTGGTGATATTTTATTATTTTTTTCACTAGTAAAATATCATTTTTGATAAAACTCAGTTTGGAAAATTTAAAATTTTACTCCCTCCGCCAAATTTTGAATTTTTGGTATTTTTGGCAAAAATAATCCTTCCATATTTTTTTATGTAGTTTAATATTAAATAATAAATAAATGAGAATAGTCCTTTTGCTTACAAATAAAAAAAGGTTACAAACAACTCAACTCATCCGTTTTATTCTAATAAAAAATCCAACTTCCAAGTCATAAAAGGTAACATCATTTAGTTTGTAGAAACTAGAAGGGGGTGATATGAGTGAAATCTGAGATCAATTATAACATATCAAACCCTAAAACACAAGGAAAATACCATGTTTTAATGTGTTAAAAGTAGTATTATGGGGTATTCTTTGTTGTTTGTGATTTTGTGGGTAAAATGATTCAATTTGGTGCAAACACGGATTCCAACGCATTTATATTAAAGAAAAGACAAAAGAATGACTCAATGTGACAAGTTTACAAAGTCAAAGGACCTTTCTTACCAAACTGCCAAAGTTGAAGGACTTAAAGTGCAAATTCAACAAAGTCAAGATCAAAGTCAAATAAAGTCAAAAGACCTCAAGTGAAAGTCAAATCAAGTCAATGGGTCAATATTGCTCAAGATACAAGTCCAAGGATTAAAGATGACAAGTTATAAAGTGCTTTGATCAAAACAGAAATCTGCCATAAGCTAAGGGACCTAATCTGCCATTTATGAAACTAATTTTAGACTTAATCCGAGTGATACTTAATCTGACCAATTAGAAGCCAATGAAAATGGGGTTCGGATTGTCACATACACATCATTTATGAAGTGAGAGAAGAATCTGTATATAGTAACTTCCACTACCAGCTTCCCACCAATCATAAATCATCTTTGAGATAATGATCATCTTTGAGATAATGATCCGTGTGACCCCTTCTAGTCCAATACCAAGCAGACACGTGGCTTTACTCTTCTCCAGATCGAATATCAAGCTAGAGGCCATTTCATGAAAAACGATCCAATTAACAAATCATCCAGTGAATCAAGAATCCCCAATTTGGGAAGAACACATGAAGAACGAATTTGCAGATTATGACACCTGGAAACTTCCTATTGGCCAAGACACGTCACCCTACTCAACTGCATCACATCTCAAGCCTATAAATACCCCTAGGTAGTTTCATTTCTTGTAACGTAGCTTAAGTGTGAAAAACACACACTAGCTTAATCTTCTTCCTTTCCTTAGAGTAACTGTTTAGAGTGATTGACAACCACTCTAAACAAGTTAGTTAGGCAGTTGTAACTTCTATAACAGATTCCTCCAATAATAAACATTCAGTTCACTCAAATTCTCTTCTATTCTACTTCATTACTGTTCATACCTCCATTGATAGTGGTTCTGTTATTCTACCATGAATAACTGAATCATTTGGTTGTTTTGGAAGCTATTTGTTATGTTCAGAAGTGTTGCAGTCCAAGTTTGATACCAGTTTCTAGCCATCAGCCATTGATCAGCCATTGTAGCAGGACAGTTATGATGATGATGGAGATTGGTGATGATTTGGTGGTTGATTATTGATTGATAGGTGTTGATTAGTGAAAAAGTGAGCTTAGCGTTCCACTTCTCCATGGTGGCTACATTAGCTAAAAAGTGCTCATTCACTTTACTTTTCCTCTAAAGTATTGATTGTCTGCTTAATTCTTAGTCCTAGTATAATTCTACTTGTTATTGCCTACTTATTGTTTATTTTAATCTTGCTGATTTGTTTTGATAGCCTTTAGTTCATATCTGTTAGTTTTTATTTTGTTGCATAGCTTATAATCTGTCATAATCAGTAACTAATGTTTGGTTTAATAGCTAGCTTTTGATTCAGTTGATGATCTTTCGTAAAAAGTGTTGTTATTCACCTACAAACTGGTATAAAGAGTTTTTGCAAAGTTTCATATTCAAACCTTTAGTTAAAAGACAAATGGCATGAAAAAGTTTTGGATCAGTCATATAAGCCTTAAACAGCCTTACTTCAAACCTTCATAAGTTGTTCATTTCTTGAAATTAGAGTGTGAATTTTGGTTCTCTAGATAGATTAACAACTTACCTTTCAGTATTGATAAGCCATATAATACAGTTCTCAGTTTTGAAGTAGCAATAAGCCCATTTCAGTCTCTATGATAAGTACATGTTTCTGTGATAGCTTATTTTCAGTTTCAGCTTATCTACTTCAAAAAGTGCTTATTTTCTTCCATAAATCTGTTCTATAAGTCATAAAAAGTAGATTTGACCTTGTTCAACTTTTGGTCAAAATTGGTCAACGCTGGTCAACATAAGCTCTTTTTGGCTTATTCGATTTTCTGGCTTATTCTGTGAATGTTTTTCAGATTTTCTTGGATAGGTGTTCATCTTTTGGGCTTATAATCTGTTTTTTTTTTGTGAAAACCAGACCTAGTGCTTATATAGATAAGTAGTTCTCTTAAAAGTAGCTTATACAAAACAACTTATCAAAGATTTAGACCACCTTAGCTTAATTCCTTGAACATAGCTAGCTTAAATTGAATTTGTAAACTTTTGAAACAAGTCTCAGCTTAATTGGTCAAGTAAAACTCAAGTTATAGCTTAATCTTGTCAATAAGCCCGTTTTTACCAAATTAATCTTGTTAATTCCATTTTGGTCCCTGTAATTTGTTGAGTTTGTTAGTTTGTTGTAATTGGTTATAAATTTGTTAGGTTTTGCATTTAGATCCCTGATCTTGTTAGTTTGTTTCATTTCAGTTACAAAGTTTGTTACAAGTGGTTAGTAGTTTGTTAACTTTACATTTTCAGTCCTTCTACTTACACATTTACATTTTAAGTCCTTTTAGTTTCATATACTTTACATTTTTGGCATTTTTACTTGTTGTGCATTACTTGATTGTACTTTGTGTTTCATAATTGGTATGTGCAAGTTGTTTTTAGCGTAGAACGGTTACGTAGACGATTATATTATACACTTTTGACGGTTTTATGATAATTAGACCTAGATTACCACAACTTTTACATCCAAATACCAAAAACAATAAGTTGACTTGATTTTTATCGACAATTCAATTTGTAAAGATATCAAGACAAAAACGAACTACAAAAAGAAAAAAATTAGGGGGGTTGAATACTTTCTTAAAATTTACTTGTTAAAAGACGGTTTTCAAAAATTCTTTTCTAACACTTAGGCTTGAGTGATTATGTGAAATCTTGTTATACATAATATGGATAAAGGATAGTGCAACTAAACTAATAATCACAAGTATGTATAAGTAAAGAATGAGTGCAACTAAACTAATAATCACATGTATGTATAAGTAAAGAATAATGAATGTAAGGAGATAAGGAAAAGAAAGATCAAACCGAATACCAAGGATTTATAGTGGTTCGGCAACGAAGCTCGCTACTTGTTCATACTCCACTCCTCGAGTACTCCTTACTCGAGAGTTCACTAATTAACAAGCTCCTTAAGGTGGAGAAACCGTACACAACGTTGCTTATCCAATTTCCAACTCTAAGCTAAAAGTCGAGCCCTAATCTTAGTTAGGACCAATCTATACCAATATACTTTAAGGATCAAGTATTAACCTTAATACATACACAACTTACAAATACACACTACTGCTTGGATCTTCACAACAATGACACAACAATGAACAAATAAGAATAGATCTTCAATGGATCTTTGAGGTAGACTCAACACTTCAAGAATCAAAGTGTTCTTCTATTTACACTTGGATATGAAGAGATTAGAGGAGAAAGATTCATTTCTAAACAAGTAGTAATCAACCAAATGACCAAGGATTTGAGTGATTTAAGAAGTATGAAAGAATCTGGAAATATATGTGTAAAAGAGGTGAAGAAAAAATATGAGAATGGTTCACTATTTATAAGACAAGGCTCCAACGGCTATATCTGGTCGCGGTTCCTTATAGCTACCCGCGGTTCCTTATCGATAAGGAACCGCATAGCCACTTAAGGAGCCGTCGTAGTAGACTCCGCTCCTTTTGGTTTTTTAGTGCTATGGTTCAAATCTGGTGATTAAAATATCTTGAAAAGATATTCCAAACCAAGATAGAATATGTCATTTTCAAATTTTAAAATAATTAATTTAATAAAACATTTTCTTAAAAAGAAATTTTTGTCAAAAAAATTGACTTATCATTTTTGTCAAAAAAATTGAAAAGTTTTAAAAATAGGGCGGAGGGACTAAAATTGTAAATTTTTCGAATTGATTTTTATTTAATGGTGATATTTCATTAGTGAAAAAAAACAATGGAATATCACCGGTGATAAAATAATTTATCATTGGTGATACTTTATTTTATCATTGGTGATATTTTATTTTATTACTGGTAATATTTTATTATTTTTTATTAGTGAAATATAATCGTTGATAAAAATCAGTTCGGAGACTTTTAAAGTTTTAGTCCCTCCGTCGATTTTTTGAAATTTTTGATATTTTGACAAAAATAGTCCTTCCATATTTTTTTCATGAAGTTTTATCATAAGTAATAAATGGTTGAGATAAGTCCCCATATACTTGCAAATAATAAAAAGGTTGCAAAATAACTCAACACATCCGCTTTATTCTTAATAAAAGATCCAACTTCCAATACATAAAAGGTAACATCATTTAGTTGTTACCTCACAAAAAAATCAAATTATTTAACTATATTAGTAATTCAAATAGCGACAAATATAGTCGATTCAAATATAATCGATTATAGCAATAACATAGTAGATTAAACCAACTTGAACAAAGTAAAAAAAATTGAGAACTCTTAGATATGTTGCCCGCGCAGCAAAGCTATTAGTATCTATTTACTAACATACATGTTGGACCAACAACAATATACTTATTTCAACTTGTGTAATGAATTTTATTTATGTCTTTTTTACGTTTTGTGCTTCTTTTGAGAAACTCACGTACCCTATTATCACGGGATTGTTGTCATTGGGCGTTTTTTTAGAAATTTGTTGCCAAACTTCATCTCAATAAAAAATGCAAAATAATTTTGATGAGAATGCTAATATGATTTTGATTTAGTTTTTGTATATCTATGCTAAACTCGATTTCAAGCATATTTATATTTTCATAAGTACTGGTCGGAAGATATTGAGACGTATTAGAATCAATTGGAGTGAGCTAAATACCGAAAGTTGAAAATTGTATCAAATTAGCTACTAGTGAAGTGTAGTTGAAAATTGTATCTTATTGACAAATCGATAATTTATTGCTCGTTCGGTTTATTGGTGTAGATATAGGTGCAAGTAAAAGTTTAGGTGGGTAAATTGGTTAAAAAAAACCCTTCTCTTATAATTTTGTGATTTCTTGTCTAGATAAAGTTCACTTATAAAAAAATCGGGGTTAAATATGTAAAATAAGACTATCCATAAATATGCAAATATATAATATTATTATTGTGTAAGGTTCTTTTCAGAACCAATAAAATGTACAAAACTGCGAGAACCACTTTTTATTCTTAATAATGAATATGTATTTTCTTCGTTATGTTTAAATTATACGTTTAATAATTGTTTTATTGGTTATAAATCCGAGTATGATAAGCGATATGAAGAGTCCACATGTGTTTTTATATTATCCATCGAGAAGCTAGATATGATATAGACGAAACAAAATACATGTGCATGGTCCTTGAATACATGTATCTAATGACCTAAAACGATAAGAATCCATGCACATCTACATTCTGAACTAACACGATAAAAATACATGTACATTTTAAGAGTAAAAGTGTGGTTCTCGCAGTTCTGTACATTTATTTGGTTTTGGAAAAAACCTCACTCTATTTCGATATAGAGTGATTTTTGAAAAAAAGTTAATGATTTATAGTTATGTTGTTGGGGCAACTATAAAGTCATGTGTGTTGAGTTAAACATGAGCATATAATTAACCCAACAACGATATGCTTATATAAACCTGTATAAACCATATATGCTGCCGGTATATCTACGGATGCAAGAATTTGTTTCTTTGCACCATCTGGGATTGAAATTACAGTTTTTTTAAAAGCGACCATAGTCAAAAAGTTGCACCAAAAATTCTTGCCGCACTGCGCATGATTTACGTTTTTTACATAAAAATCATATCTGATCGCTTTGGCAAGAATGGTATTGTTTCTTTTGATAAGTGTGAAGCCATACTTATCCTTAAGATAAATGCAATTTATATTCAAACCAAAACCGTATATTTAACCAAAAATCGGTCTAGTTCAGTTGACATTTTGTCAAAAGAGTATGCAAATTAACCAGAAACGGCGTATCTGATTCGATTTGATTCATTTCGGTTCGGTTGAATTCAGTTCTTGGGGCATTACCTGACTTGTAAACACCCATGCTGTAGATGCAAAAGTCCGCTGGGCTACTAAGTGGGCCGAGAATGCCTCTGGGCCGTCTGGGCCTTCCTCTCCATAAGCCTATAAGAAAGTAGTGCACGTCAGCTCGCCTCGGTGGGAGGTCCGAGACCAACTCCTGTGTGAGAGTAAGAATCTGATTGAGCCGGATGGCCAATAATATGTAAAACCGAATGGCCAATGTAGTGTGTGTAATAAATATGAGTGAGAGAATGTCCGCTTACATTGAATGAGGGGGGTATTTATAGTGTCGAGAACACTGTAGCGGACTGTAGCTCCTTGGAGGTAGCACTCTTTGACCCTTGTGACCTGACAGGCCAAGCCTTGATCCAGCAGACTATGCGAGGCCTTTGGGTAAAAGGATGCACCGTTTGTTCCCGAGGGAATCTGTCCTGCTTTTGAGGTGTGCAGGCGGATGAGCCTTCTATCTGAGCGCCAGGCGAGTATCCACTGGACAATAGGATGTGCCGTTCCTTCCCAATGCATTGATGCCAGCTTCGAGGATTCCCTCTAGACTTGCGCTTGGTAGGTGGGTCGGTCTGCCAGACCGTATGGCCAATCTTGTTTCTAGAAGATGGCTGGTACGTGGATATGGCCGAGCGGGCATATACGCGAACATGTCCCCCCAGTATTGGATTATCAATGTGAAGCGTTGGTGATTCAATACTTTAACCGTACTGCCGTCTCCTCCGTTTTCTCTTTTGTTTTGTATCCATAACTCATGAATATTTTGTTTCTTTTCTCTCTCTTTTTTTTGGTGCGTACCTACCCTCATAATTACCTCCAGTAAAAAATACTGGTAATTGCGCCTCATTTAATGCTTCTGCGTGTTGTGTCGGCCAGCTGGATGGCTTTTATGCTTCATGTGGTGGAGGGGTGTGCCACGTGTTTTTACTGTTTGTTGAAACGACCTTTGGTCAGCCCTTGGGTTCTATAAATACCCCGTTCCTCTTCTCATTTCTTACCTTCTCTTTTTTTACCGTCGAAAGCCGTGAGGTACATCCCTTCTTTCTAGGTGTGTCTTTTTCTTTTTATTAGTTTTCTTTTCCTGTCTTTCCTTGGTATTCCCCGGCCTATCATTATGTCCTCCGACGGGTCCTATGAGCTTGGCCTCCCCAGCCAAGAGCAACGTGAGGCTATTAATGAGGCCCAAGTTATGCCCAAATTTGACATGCATCTCTATCATTCTGATTTGAGTTCGGATCATGTGCGTCGCGTGGCTGAAGCTTATCATATTCCACCGGATCTGAATCCTTCTGCTCCCTCTCGTAACTTTCGCATGAATGAACTCCCTTCTCACCTCATTGGTCTCTATGTTCACCACTTTTCTCAGGGTGGTCTTCGTATTCCTTTTTCTTCCTTCTTCCTCCGTGTTGTTGAACACTTTGGTGTACATATCTCACAGCTCGTGCCCATTGGTGTCAATAAAGCTACCCTTTTCGAGATCTATTGTCGTGGTTTGGGTGTCACTCCTACTGTGGCGTTGTTTCGCTTGTTTTACAAACATTGTAAGGTGGGCGATTGGTTCTCTTTTCAGAGTCGTGGCTCCAAACCCTACCGTGCCTTCCTTAAAGATGGTCCTACAAGTTTGAAGGGTTGGAAAGGCCTCTTTTTCTTTGTCGATCGGAAGGCGGCTCCTATCGCTATGCCATGGAGACATCATGACTCCAGCGTGGCTGATCCCCTTCCTAAAGCTTCAGAATACGACCCCTCGGATGCCAAAAAACTCTGTGAATTTGCTATTCCCCTTCGTAGACCATATCAAAGTCTCTTATATGCTGGTCGTCTTACCCCTTTTTGGAAGTATTCATGTTTCGATTGCGTCCTCAGCGGTCCGTCCGGGGAAAGTAATGTTTCTCTCTTTTCTCTTGCTTGGTTCTTTATATTCTATGCATTGCCTGACCTTCCCCCTTTTTGCAGGTGTTACTATGTCTAAGTTTTTTAGAATTCCCCGTTTTGCTGGCGCGTCCATTTGTAAGGGCAACCCTTTGCCGCAAGGCACGGTTGTTCCTACTTACACTAGTTCTCCCTTGGCTAAGGATGCTCCTATCCCCCCAAAGACCATTGCCATGGAGCAAGCTGAGACTGTTGATGCTAGGGTGGTTACTGATCGTGAAAGGAAACAACGGCGTGCCGTTGAGAAGGCCGCTCGTGAGGATGTAGTGGCTGGTGGTTCCCATAGCGCTGGTACTAGGGCCACCCGGGCTACTACATATTCTAAGAAGTCGAAAAGAAAAGATGATGGTGAGGGTTCCTCCCATTAAAAGAGCAAGGCAACTAGGATTTCCGTCGCTCCCCATCCGGCGCCTTCTAGCCCTGTTGAGGAAGATGGTGGCAGTAAGTCTCACACTCCTGCTCCTTCAGCCGAGAGGCCTAATGCCTTGGAGGACCTCCGACAACATACTGATGATGTATTATCCCAACCACAAGCTTCTGAAGGAGAGCCCCATGTGGAGGAGCATCCTCCCTCATCTGTTTCTCGTCCTCCGTCTGTTGTTCCTAGTAGCCGTCATGTTTCTCTTGATGGTGAGAATCTTGCCTTTCCTGTAGGTTAGTTCTTTCTCTCTTTTTTTTGCACGCACTTTCCTCCTTTTTTCTTACGTTTGTTGTTCTCCTTATTTAGGTGATGCCTCCAAACTCATTAACTTGGATGCTGATGTTACTCCTGACGAGGCTGAGAGTTCCTACCGTAAGGCCTCTCAACTTGTCTGTTGCAGTTATTACTATTTTTGTGCGCGTATCCTTCCTCTTATGTTTACTTCATCTTTGCAGGTGATCCTTACAAGCGTTTTGGCAAACGACCCTTCAACCCCCCGTGGGGCCTTACTGAGTCTACTCGTGTGGACAAATCCAAGGACTGCCATGACATGCTTGTCAACCTCTTCACTCCTGCTGACCTTGTGTACTTTAACGAAGGCATTGATCATGAGGTGGCCATACGGTCCAGTTAGCGCCGATTCGCTTAGAGCACCCAGATGCAGTCCAGCGTTCTACTTCGCTTCGAATCTTTGCTGGAAGAGCATAACGCTTGTGTGTCCTCCAAATCCGAGCTGGAGGCTTTTCAAAGGTCTCTTGATGCTGCTAACGAGGAACTGATAAAGAGCCACCGAGACTATGACAGGCTCCTCGGTGAACATGATCTCCTTATTTCTTCGGAGATGGACATGGCTGGACGCTTGGCCGTTCTTGAGAAGGCTCAGAAAATCCATGCAGAAGTCATTGCCACAAGGGACGCTAGGATTACGGCCTTGGAGAATGAGCTAAAAGCTGCTGAGGAAGATGCTCAAGGACTAAGAACTGACAATACCAAGTTGGCCGTTGATCTGGGCCGTGAGGACAATGTGAGGAAGAACCTTGTGAAGGACCTCTTTCCTGTGTTTGTTCGACGCCTTTTAGCAAGCAAGGAATATAAGTCTGCTCATGGGGACGTTTTCAGCCTTCCTCTGTCCTTGGGCTTTATGCAGGCCGTGAGTCGTGGAAGGGCTGAGGAGGAGATTGCTGCTGCTTTGGCTGAGGCGTCCGATATTGACTCTTCTGTGACAGAGACCAGTTTGGTGGAGGCATTCGATGCCTTATTCGTGAAGCGGTACCCCTTCGTAGAGAAGGTCTCTCGAGCATGCTTTAAGAGTCCAATAGAGCTTCAAAACTTGATGCCAGATGGGGAAGTGACTCCCGGCCAAGGGCCTCTTTTGCAGGATTGTTCCTCTGCTTAGTGATTTGCTCCTAACTTTATCTTTAACATGTCTGTAATAACAACTTGATGGCCGTTGGACTTAACTTATTCGTACACTTTGTGGTATCTGTACATTTGGCCGTCGTGTCACCTTATCTATGTTTCTTTGGTTGTCCTTCTATTTTTGGCCTTTCGTGTGTGACCCCGTAGGTACTTTGACTTATATGTATCTTACTTCTAGGAGTGAACCTTCGCTACATAGATCGGCCGGGAGGAATCACCTGCCCTCCGGAGCCATTTGGATATTTATTCAACTCCTAATTTTGGTTGGGGACCATTGACTACATGTATCGAGTGGAGGGATCTAAGTTCCACCCGGAGCCACTTAACCTTTTATTCCCCTTCCATAGACATCGACCATATTTATCGATTTCGGAGGTTGGGAGCCTTCCGTCGAGGTCGCTTGTGCTTTGCCTATTTTGTTAGATATCGATCACGTTAGGACCGCTTTTTGTTTATCTACGAACATGGGTTATTCAGAACCATTCATGTGTTCGTTCTTTTAAAAAGGGTGGTTATAAACATTGGCCACACGTTCCTACCGTAGGTGATTGGCCTTTCGGAAGGGGCCACTTTTCTCTTATGCTTACACTCCTTTGTCATATTTAGGAAAAATTGCTACTCCTCAGCCGGGAGATAGCTTTAATTAACTTCATCATTAAAGTGTTACAATGACAAGATAAGTTTAAATGCTAGGCTAGATGTGGCATTCCCTTAGGTTATTTGCGTGCCAGGTGCGGGTACTGCCTTGCCATTCACTTTTTCTAATTTGTATGAGCCATTCATGTAGGCCTTTGTCACCTTGTAAGGACCTTCCCATGTTAGACTTAGCTTTCCCGACTTTTCCACGCGACTGGCCTCATTTCTTCTATAGACGTAGTTCCCCACCTTGAAAGATTTGGCCCTGACCCGCTTATTGTAATATTGCTCCATCTTTTTCTTGTATTTGGCCTCCCGGATGGCTGCGGTCTCCCTTCTTTCTTGCAAAAAGTCTAGGTTGAGTCTGAGCTCTTCATCATTGGCCTCTACATCCTTGATCATTAGCGTCCTATGGGTTGGCATTCCTATCTCCGCAGGGATCACGGCCTCACTTCCATATGTTAGGCTAAATGACGTCTCTCCATTGCTGTTCTTTAATGAGGTTCTGTGTGCCCAGAGCACATTTGGAAGTTCGTCTGACCACCCAGTTCGATCACGGCCTAGCCTTGTCTTTAGCCCTTCCATTAATGACTTGTTTGCCCTTTCCACGAGGCCATTGGCCTGTGGGTGTGCCACTGTCGTGTTCATTTGCTTAATGTTGAGTTTTTTGCACCATGTCTTGAATGGGTCATTCACAAAGTTATTCTCGTTGTCAGTCACTATCATATGGGGTAGGCCAAATCTACAGACAATGTTATCCCACATAAATTTTATCACGTCCTTGCCTTTTACGTTGGCCAAGGGCTTTGCTTCCAACCACTTAGTGAAATAATCAATTGCCATAATGATGTACCTGACCTTACCAGGTGCCACAGGGAATGGGCCCAACACGTCCATGCCCTATTGGAAGAACGGCTATAGGGCCATGATTGACGCCATTAGTGTCTTGGGCATCTTGGGTACTGGTGAGTGAATCTGGCACGCATCACATTTTTTTGTTTCCTCCCTTACGTCACGGTGCATCGTAGGCCAATAGTATCCCTGCCTTAGTGCCTTGGCTACCACTGATCTTGTCTTCAGATGCATACCACAAGCTCCTCGGTGTATCTCATGGATCACATAGTTGGCTTGGAGTGGTCCTAAGCATCGTAACATCAGCATCAAGTAAGATTTCTTGAAGAGTACCCTCCTTCCATCACATACTGGCTGATCTTCATCCGAAGGGCACGTGCTTCATTATTGTCCTGCGGCCATATCCCTTGCTCCAAGCATCTTATGATGGGTGTCATCCAATTATCTTCCTCTTCTTCCACAATGGCATTTACCTCTTCCCTATCTGTTGAGGGCTTGTCTAGCACCTCCACCAATACTTCCTTCGTCAAATGGTTAAACGCCACTGAGGCCAGCTTGCTTAACACGTCAGCCTTTTGGTTCTTACTTCTCGGGATGTTCATGATTTTGAAGCTCTCGAACCGTGCTATATGCTCTTTTGCCTTACTTAAGTATTTGATCATGCTCTCATTGGCGGCTACGAAGTCCACATTGATTTGACTGGCCACCAACTTCGAGTCCAAATTCACCGCCAAATGCTCTACCCCCATCTCTTCTGCTATTCTTAGGCCAGCTAGCAATGCCTCGTATTCTGACTCATTGTTTGTGCTGCCAAAGTTCAACCTCAAAGCATATGTGTACTCCATGCCGTTGTGGCTAATCAATACTAAAACTGCGCCTGAGCCTTTCGGGTTGGATGCTCCGTCCGTATATAGCACCCATTCTTCTTCTTTATCGACCTTTTCTTCCTTCGAAACGTGTGTCTCAAGGTCCTTTGAAGTGTCTGTTCCTACTGGCACTTCATTCCGAAAATCTACTAACACTTGACCCTTTATGGCGCTTCTTGGTTCATAGGCAATGTCGTATGTCCCCAAATCTATGGCATACTTTGCAAGTTTGCCAGATGCTTCGGCCTTGTTCAGGATTTGCCTTATGGGTTGATCTATGATGACCTTGATTGGGTGTCCTTCGAAGTACCGCCTTAGCCTCCTTGATGTGCTTAGGAGGGCCAGGGCCAGCTTCTCCAAATGAGCGTAGTTTCTTTCTGCTTCATGTAGCGTTCGGCTGACGTAGTGGACTGGCCGTTGGATCCCATTTCTTTCTGCTAATAATACTGCGCTGATTGCTCCTTTTGCTGCTGTTAGATATAAGGAGAGTGTTTCTTTGGGCTTGGGTGTGGTGAGCGATGGCAGCTCTATCACCATTCTTTTCATTTGTTGGAAAGCCTCCTCTGCTTCCTCTGTCCATCTGTACTCTTCTTTGTTGGCCTTAGTTATATTCTTCAAAGTATCAAAGAAAGGCAACGACTTTCGGCAGATTTTGAGAGGAAACGGTTGAGCGCGGCCAACTTCCCGGCTAAGCTTTGCATTTCGTTCCAATTTTTGGGTGATTGCATATCTGTGACATCCTTTATCTTGGCTGGGTTGGCTCTTATCCCTTCCGACGTCACCATGTACCCTAAAAACAAGCCCTCCTCAACTCCGAAAGAGCATTTTTTGGATTAAGCTTCATGTTTATCTTTCGTAAGTTGTCGAACGTTTCGGCTATGTTTGCTAGCATTTCTTTTTCCGTCTTGCTTTTTATGACCATGTCGTCCACATATGCCTCCAGGTTTCGTCCAATCTGTGACTCGAACGCTGTGTCCACTAACCTTTGGTACGTGGCTCCTGCGTTTTTTAGGCCGAAAGGCATTTTGGTGTAACAATACGTCCCCTGATCGGTGTAGAAGGTTGTCGTTTCTTCGTCCTCTTGGGTTATTTGCACTTGGTGGTAGCCCTTGTAGGCGTCTAAAAAGCTTTTGTACTTGTACCCCATGACAGCTTCTATTTTGGCATCAATCTCTGGTAGAGGATAATAGTCCTTTGGACATGCGGAATTCAAGTTTTTGAAATCTATGCACATCCTCCATGCTCCATCTACTTTTTTGACCAACACCGTGTTGGATATCCACGTAGGATACCTAACTGGCCTCACGATCCCTGCTTTTACCCATTCTTCCACTTCCTTGGCCACAACTTCGCTTTTTTCGGCAGATAGTACTCTCTGTTTTTGGCTTACCGGTGCTACCGATGGATTCACATTGAGCTTGTGTTGGGTGATCCTTCTTGGTACTCCGGTCTTGTCTTGCGGCTCCCATGTGAAGACATCTAGGTTGTTCTTTAGCAATTGTTTTAATTGTTCTGAACCTTCTTTTGACAAGTTTCCCCCAATCGTGACCAGTTGGTCGGGGAAGGTCGGGTTGATCATTACCTCCTCTGTTAGGTTGACAGCTTGGTGATCTCCTTTATCTGGCTCTTCTTTTGCCATTTTCCTCTTTCTTATCTCTCTGCATTCATTAATAATTGAAGATGATGTAACAAGATTTGCAATACCTCGAGGTGTTGGGAATTTCATCATGGCATGGATGGTAGATGGGATGGCTCTTAGTCTCCTTATCCTTGGTCTTCCTAGGATGATATTGTATGGGGAGGGGGCGGGTATGACGGTGAATCTCATCATGGCCCTTCGGAACAACCTTCCGTCCCCGAATCACACCTCCAACTCTATCTTTCCCAACGGCTTCACACTTTCCCCCGAGAATCCTGACACCGTGTTGTGCGTCTTAGTCACCCTAGCTTGTATGCTTGGGAGAAGGCTGTTAAAACAGTGCTCATACATTATCTCCACAGACGCACCACCGTCCACATGCACCCTCCTTACCAAGTACCCTTCGACCTCGGCCTCTATCACAATCGCTTCTTCTGACAAATCCTCGTCTGGGCACGGTGGAAACGTTATCGGGACGTTCATCCAGTCCTCGTTCACCCACCTCGACTTCCTCTTTCGATTATCACTATGTCCCGACACCATATTGATCACTTTGGCCTTTTGAGGGTGGCCCTTCTGGCCGCCCTTTCTTTTCTGCCTTACGTCTTTAATCAAGTGGTTGAGCTTTCCAGACTCCAAGGCGGCCTCCAACTGTCTCCTCAGCTGAAAGCAGTCATTCGTATAGTGTCCTTTCGCACAATGATAGTCACAATATCTGTCCATGTTCTCCTTTTTTGGTGTTCCCACCAAGGGAGGTGGGGCCGGAAGGTTTAGTTGGTGTTCTGCTACCAAAATTTCCTTCGGTGAGCTGGACAAGTCTTCTAGGGTGAATATTCGATTACTCTTGTGGGCGCTGCGGATGACGGTAAGGCAAGGTATAGGGTTGGGTGTAAGGGGTTGTGTTTTGATAGGCCCCTCGGCCTCCCCTCTTCTTCCTCTAAAACCCTTTTTCTGGGAACGGTCATACCTCTGGCCTCCCGTCGGGGAACTGTCCCCTCGGATATGCTCTCCTCTAGGAAGCTCGGCATCTCTAAATGCTGTTTCAGCACGAACAAAGTCGTCCACATGCTTCAGCATCTCATCCACCGTTTTGGGTATGCTTTCAGCAAACCGCTTGGCCAGACCAGGACATTTATGTGAACCCATAAATGAAGAGATCCTCATGAGGTCAGGCACATTAGGAATGGAATTTGATTCACTTACCCACCTTTCTTTGAACATCGGTAGGCTCTTGTTGGCCTTTCGGATGATCTTCGTGATCTCAGTGGGGTCCTTCGCACACGCCTTCAGCATTCCAAACCGTGTGAGGAACTTGGCCTCCAAATCATCCCAATCATCTATGCTTCCATACGGCAATTCGTCAAACCAAGCTCTGGACTTGTCATCTAGTGTTTGTTGGAACATTCGGCACCATAAAGGTATGGGCCATTCCCCCTGGTTCCCCATCCCTTTAAAATGGTTGATGTGGTCAGCCGGATCTCCCGTCCCCGCGTAAATCCTAACGTTGTCTGGCATCCTATGGCTAGGAGCTGAGTATTCAATGATCCTTCGGCTAAGGGGACATTTGGCCAATGATTTGAAAGGTTTTCCCAAATCATCATCTGCCACCTTCTTCCTTTTGCTTTTCTCTCCTTCGCCTTGGCTTTCCTTCTTATTTCCCTTATCTCCCGAATGTTCCTCCCCTTCGTCAAAACTGATTAGCCTCGGCTTGATGTAGTCTCGGTTGCTTTTGTCCTTTATCAATTCTTTTAGGGCCGATAAGTTACCCTCAATGATTTCTTCATTCGTGAGGCTGTTGTGGTTGTCGTCATGAATTTCAATTTCAGGTGATGTTGGGGCAGGACCCGCCATTCTTTAGCTACTAGGTAGATCGAATTTAGAGTCCCACGGATGGCGCCAGTTTGTAGATGCAAAAGTCCGCTGGGCCACTAAGTGGGCCGAGAATGCCTCTGGGCCGTCTGGGTCTTCTTCTCCACAAGCCTATAAGAAAGTAGCACACATCAGCTCGCCTCGGGTGGGAGGCCCGAGACCAACTCCGGTGTGAGAGTAAGAATATGATTAAGCCTGATGGCCAATAATATGTAGAGCCGAATGGCCAATGTAGTGTGTGTAATAAATATGAGTGAGAAAATGTCCGAATTACATTGAATGAGGGGGTATTTATAGTGTCGAGAACACTGTAGCGGACTGTAGCTCCTTGGAGGTAGCACTCCTTGAGCCTTGTGACCTGACAGGCCAAGCCTTGGTCCAGCAGACTATGCGAGGCCTCTGGGTAAAAGGATGCACCGTTTGTTTCCGAGGGAATCGTCCTGCTTTTGAGGTGTGCAGGCGGATGAGCCTTCTATCTGAGCGCCAGGCGAGTATCCACTGGACAATAGGGTGCGCTGTTCCTTCCCAATGCATTGATGCCAGCTTCGAGGATTCCCTCTAGACTTGCGCTTGGTAGGTGGGCCGGTATGCCAAACCGTACGACCAATCTTGCTTCTAGAAGATGGCTGGTACGTGGATATGGCCGAGCGGCCATATACGCGAACACATGCCTACATGGTTGTTCAAGGAATTTGAATCCTTCGATAGTTTCTGAATGGGGCTTTCCTTTTCAAGTCCCTCATAATGGTCCATGGGTTAAATTATATTAGGGTTTTGCTAATGACAGCCCTTAGGGTTGTGTTTAAGAAAGATCTTTTTACTACAATTTAGTGTAAGAAATGAAATCACCCAATTAGATTTAAGGGTTTGTTATGCATCCTGATTTTTAGGAATTATATCTATGTTTTTCGGAATTAACATCCAATCACAATAATTCATAAACAAATTTGTAAGAAATTCATTCCTTAATATAACATTAGATTTTTTATCTTACCCGCTTTAAGAAGAAGTTAAACCCACAATTTTCTTACCAAAGATTCAAAAATAACATTAACTTTTAAACTATTTGGTTTTATATATGCTTAACATTTTACTAATCAAACAATAATTATAATTTACATATTAACATTTTACTAATCAAACAATATATATGCTTAACATTTTAATTAATGTTTCAAGTCACAAAAGTTGACAAGATCTAGGGTTGTTAAGAAACAAAGAAAACCAAATGTACATTGTTACGTTCAATTCAAATCGATTACAAGTGTCTATTAACTTGAATATCTATTCCACCAACAACAATATATTTATTCTAACTTGTAAAAACTATATACTTCATGGTATATAAGCTAGCAACAATTTGCTTTCTTTAATCCATATGGAATTCAAAAACTTTGTTTTTCAAAAAAAACCAACTAGGCAAAATGATGTAACGTTCACATGATAAGAACAAATAAAGTACCTAAAAAATACAGCGGGTCTCATAGAAAAATACAGAGGGATTCACACTTTGTGGATTCATGTATACTTTTCTGTGAGACTCGGTGTACTTTTTACCTTCTTATTAAAGTGAAATTTCAGACATAGGTATATTAAGTTAGTGAGATGCTAGTTTTATAAATATTTTATTTTTGGTTTCAATGTGCTTAATTTATTCACTTAAAATATTAAACCCAAAAATCACATCATCTATTTTATTATTTTGTTTTATAGCTGCTTAATTTTTAGTAAAAGATCTAGTTTCAAGTCATATAAGGTGATATTATCTAGGGTTTATCATCAATGTTTTGAAACCTAGTTCGATTTGGATGGATCAATCGATTAACTTGATTTCGGTTGGTAAAACAGTTCATATTAAACATGGTTTTATATTTTTGAAACTCGATTAAACCCGCCGGGTTAGGGGTAACCCTGTCTCGAAATCCAGCCGGGTTTCAATTTTTCATGTTTGTTTACATCGAAACATGTAAATTATACATATTTGCGACGTAATTTTATTTTACAAATATTATATTTGTAAATAAATATTTTATATGTTCAATATATATATGATTTCATAATTTTTATATATAATTTTTCTTCTAGTCGTTACACATATAACTTTCTATATTTTATTGAGAAAACCAAGTTAACTCGGGTTTAACCATATGACCCTATTTAAAAACTGGTTTTCGAAACATGGTAGCACACAAAGAAAATCAAATTGTATTATATTAATTAAAATATGGCCAATATTAACAACAAATACAATCGATTGCGCCGACATGAAAATAAAAAGTGCTTAAAAAATAATCGATTATAGCAATAAATATACTCCATCCGTTCTATATTAATAGTCTAGTACTCAGTTTAGAAAATAGAAATGAAATATATTAAGTTTACTATATTGTCCTCAATTGAAGGTATTATTAAAAATAATAAATAAGTTGTAAATTAATAGGTTAAATATAAAATTGTCATTGTGTAAAAAGTAAAACAGAGAAAATTGAAAAACTGTTGTTTAATTATATTTCGTGTTTTTTGTCGATGAACTATTATTATAAAACAGAATGAGTAGTTGATTGCACCAACATTAAAAAAATACAAAAAGTTGAAAACTTGCAGTTATGTTGCAAGAGCAAGAAACACGATCCTATTTATTTACGAATGCATATATTGCACCAACAACAATATGCTTATATCAACTTGTGGGAACTTTAAAGGGTAAAAACTATAAAATACCATCGTACTTATTAGTATGTGCCGACTTTAAACACTTACTAATTAATCTCGTGATTTTACCATTCTACTTTTAAATTTGTTCCGACTAGACCAATATTAGCCGGAAATGACTATATTACCCTTTTAAATGACTAATATACCCTTTGTCTTTTCATTCATCTAGAATATGATCTCAGATCTTCAATGTGAAAAATAGATCCATGTTCAGTTCACCTTATATTTGTTCATTCACAAGGTATAAGATATAGGATAATGAGATTGTTATTAGAGTTTTGTTTTGACACATCTTTATTCTCATCACACTTCCATAGATCTTTCTTTAATTCAGCCACCAAAAACATAGATTTAATATTTATCATTTAAATATTTATCATCAAACCAAAAACATAGGTTTCTTTATCAAACGATTATCCCAACTGATAAACAACAAACTTGGTAGCAAATCATTTAAATATTTATCATCAAAGCATATTTAATCAAACGACTCAGATCTGTAAACCTGTTGACACCAGCAGATCATTTAAATATTTATCATGGAGCAGTTCCATTGCTGTGGCTCGACCCGCTGGATCATAGCAAAGCAGTTTTTTTACTAGTGAAATATCGTCTTGGGATCGGTTAGGAAGACATGAAGCTAACCCGCTCGGGTTCTCCACTTTTTCAAAGTTAATTATTTGGTAATCAGGTAGATGTGCACAATCGGACCAAACTTCCTTACGATTTTCTTAATTAGTATTTTCTAGTTCTGGAAGGGAATTCTAGTGTTGAAATACAGATGAATCTTGGCTTTGTAGCTGTGTGTTGTCGTGATAACATCTCAGGGTGATTGGTTATTCGATTTGAGTGTAATCACCAAAATCAAGATTGATTATAATAACATCATTGTTACAATCACTCTTGATGTTCGAAAAGTAATAGCAGTTTAATGCTACAACCAAGATCTATGATGACTTATGGTATAGATCGAAAAGTAATAGCAGTTTAAAAGGGAAGAGATTTGGCAGCTATTCGATCTTCGTGGATAAGTCTGCGAAAATAAATTTAATTATGCTGAAGGAGACAAGGGTAGTATAGTCATTTCCAGCTAATATTGGTGCAGTCGGAACAAATTTGAAAGTATAATGGTAAAGTCACGAGATTAATTAGTAAATGTTTAAAGTCGGCACATATTAATAAGTACGATGGTATTTTATAGCTTTTACCCAACTTTAAACTCCAAAGTATATAAACTAGCAAAAATTTACTTCTTTGTTTCATGTGGGATTGAAAACTTGATTTTTTTTAAAACTCGATCGAAAAATACCATGCCAAACTTCACCTGAACATAAACTGCAAAGATGATTTTGATAAAAAAGCTAATATACATCTGATTAAGTTTTAGTACATCTATACTAAAGTCGATTTTAAACATGTTTGTGTTTGTCATAAGGACTGATCGAAAGATACTAAGACGTATTAGAGCGAATTTGAGTGAGCTAAAGATTGAAAGTTGAAAATTGTATCAAATTAGCTACTAGTTAGGTAAAGTTGAAAATTGTATCCTATTGACAAAGTGACAATTTTTGGCTCGTTCGTTTTATTTCGTTTTATTGGTGTAGATATAGATGAAAGAAAGAGTTTAGGTGGGTAAATTGGTAAAAAAAACCATCTCTTCTAATTTTGTGATTTCTTGTCTAGCTTTGCTATTTTCTTAATAAATTTATGATGTGTTTATGAGCTATGCATGTAATTTTTGACTTCAAATCCTAGGATACTAGCCTGCAACAAGCAAATATTGGAATGTATCTTCTACCTCATTTCCCTCCAACATCCTTGTATTACCAAGTTACGGAGTATAAAAGTACCACTCTATTGGAGTATATAAAGAAACATGGAAATAATTTTGTCGAAAATATATAAAAATACCATTCTATAAAAAAAATGCTATCATAGTGGTATGAATCGTTTCACCCAACTATTAACTGCCATCTAGTTTTAACATAAAAGATAAAAATGGATTTTTTTTTTTGTTTTAATAAAAAGAGAATGGCCAAGACAGTGATTCAATGTTTAGAAAAATCAAACATTTAACTACCCACATTCTTGTAAAAAGTAAATAAATCATAGTTATGTTGCTAATGAACTAGATGTTGAGTGAAGCGGATGGTGAACCACTTAAACATATACCGCACGAGCAATAATATATTTATATTAACTTGTGTGTACAATGTTCTCTAAGGTATATAAACTAGCACGAATTTGCTTCTTTGATCCATGTGGTATTTTTTTTGAACGGCGAAATTTTATAAAACTAGCAAGAAGCTAGAAAAAGATTACTAAGAAATCATATGTGAATTTTTGAACCACTCATCTCTAGAAAAACGCCTATTACATCTACTATTACACCAAAAAAATGAAAGCGAGACAATATCATTAAAGATCATAGCACGAGACGGCGGACAGTCATCAAAAATAATATGGTTTCGCAGCCCCCAAATCACCCACCAAGCGACAAAAAAGACCCCCTCTAATAAGCATTTACTTTTAGAAGGAAGCCGGATATGATGAAACTAATTGTACCAACCCGAAAAAGACTCACTGTCTTGATACCCTACTTCCCACCATTGGCAAATGCGCTGAAGAACATCCCTAGACAACGAACATTTGAGAAAAATATGAGAAACGTCTTCAACACCTTCTTTACAAAATGGACAAGAAGCAACCTCATAGAAATTCCTCTACGAATAAGATTGGACCTCGTTGGTAAATAATCACGACACGCTCTCCACGCAAATACGTTAACTTTAATGGGAACGACCTTCACCCATCTCGTCGGAACATTAGAAGTAGGAAGAAATAGTTCATCAATCGCATTCCGAACCAATTTAACCGAAAACATACCGTCACTAGACAAAGAGAACCTTCAGCGATCATCAGCAGAAGACAACGAAACCTGCTCCAGAATCGAAGATAGCCCCAATAATTGTGTCTGCTCCAGACCACCTCTAACAGGTCTACGAAAAGAGACCTCCAACGAAGAAACTAGCTTAGTAGCCACAGAAATCTGAGGATCCAACTCGAGGGCGAAGAGGCGCGGATATACGTCTCGAAGCCGATTATCCCCATACCAAACATCAGACCAGAAACTCGAGTTTTGCCCATTTCCTATACGCTTCGAACAGTATGAAAAAAAATCAAAACCAGATATCTTAAGACAATGCACTTCCTTGAGAATCGAACTCCAAATCGAGGTCGTCTTTAGAGAATGAGCAGCAATCGATGGCCCATACAAAGCCTTAATAACACGAAACCACAAAGAACCATCTTGAGACACATATCTCCACACCCACTTCAAAATGAGAGGCCGATTAAGGGCATGAAAGCTTGATACACCCAACCCACCTTTTAATTTAGACGCGAGAACCTTGTCCCACGCCACCCAAGAAATTTTCTTAACCGAAGAATCTGCCCCTTTAAAAAAATTACTACGAATGGACTCCATCACTTTGAGCACACCTTTAGGAACCTTAAATATAGACATCGTATACAATGGAGTTGCTCCAAGAACCGACTTCAATAAGGTCAATCTACCACCAATGGACAGAGTCTTCGATTTCCACCTAGATAAACGAGACTTCAGCTTAATTAAAATCTCATCCCAAGCCCTACAACAAGACATACACTCCCCCACCGTGATCCCAAGATAACGGAATTTATTTCCCATAACAAAGCAACCATAGGATGCCGTCATACACTCAACTAAAGAATGAGCCACCCTAATTCCCGTAACTTGACTTTTAGAAAGGTTGATTTGCAGCCCCGAAGCAAGATGAAAACATCTTAGAATGTTGATGATACCCCTCAAATTATCATTCAACCACTCACCTAAGAACAAAGCATCATCTGCGTAAAATAAATGACTCAACGAGAGATCATCATGAAGGTGAATCCCTTTGAACAACCCCTCATTAACGGATCTATTAACGGAGAAATGTAAGGATTCCATGACAAGTATAAAGAGAAAAGGAGACAAAGGATCCCCTTTCTTGAGACCACAATGAAATTGAAACTCCTCAGTAAGACTCCCATTCACCAAAACCGACGCTCTAGCAAAAGAGAATGTACCCTGATCCACTTACACCAAATCGAACCAAAACCAAACGCCTCAAGGACATCTAGCATATAATCCCACCTAACCGAATCATAAGCCTTAGCAAAATCCACCTTAAAAAACAACGCCTTCTTGTTTTTCCTCTTACACTAATTTAAGACTTCACTAATTATAAACGGGCCATCCAAAATATGTCTCTTGGCTATAAATGCAGATTGAGTATCCGAAACTAAATCCGTGATAACATTGGCCAATCTATTAGCCAAAATTTTCGTAACGACTTTATACACACAGCCAATTAAACTGATGAGGCGATACTGATTCACAAACTTAGCGTCGACAACCTTCGGAATAAGGGCAATAAAAGAAGAATTACACCCTTTTGAGAATGATCCCTGATTGAAAAATTGTTCCACAGCCCCACAGAAATCCGACCCAATAAGATCCCAATACTTTCTGAAGAATTCGAATGTAAAACCATCCGGGCCTGGAGATTTGTTTTCTCCACAATCCCAAACCGCCGTACGAATTTCCTGACAAGACACTACACGCTCCAAATCTTCGGCATGAGATTTATCAAGCTTATTGGGAAAACTGAAATTATTTTTAAGCCGAGTGGACGTAGGCTTTTTAAAACGAGACCCATAGTGATCCAGAAACGCCTGCTTAACAATCTTTGGACCAGAGATCCAGATACCCCCTTCAAATACTCCACGAATAGCTGATTGAGAGCGTTTTTTATTAATAACCCCATGGAAGAATGCTAAATTCTCATCCCCTTCGATAGCCCAATTTACCTTAGATTTCTGAATCACATCAGCAGCTTCCATCTTTTTGATCTCATTTAACTTATTCCTCAACTCAATACGCCTAATAACCGCCGCTTCTGATAAACCCACCTGGTCCAATTCCTTATCAGTGGAACACAACTCGTCAACAATCAATTTTTTAGAACTCGATAAACGTTTCTTCCTATCAAGAACCCAATATCGAATAACCCTCTTAAGCTCTTGCATTTTCTTTTTGAATCGAACCATACAATTACTATCAGAAAACTCAAAAGATTTCCATGAACTCTCCACCATCTTGTCAAAACCATCAAAATCAAGCAATGAATGATAAAACCGAAAGGGAGTCGGACCATAATCTAACTTAACCTCGTGAAGTAAAATAGGACGGTGATCGGATAAGTGACGGTCTAGACATACTACCGATAAATTAGGAAACACCGACAAAGCACCGTTAGTGACAAGAAATCTATCTAGCTTACTCATTTTGTTCGCCAAAGAGTGAGACCAAGTAAACTCGAAACCCTCCATTTTAACGTCGACAAGACCTGTAGAAGAAATAAATCGATCAAAAACACAAGCATTATGAGAATTAAAATTCGTCCCTCGTCTTTCCTCTATGCTTCTGACGTCATTAAAATCGCCCATAATTATTGCTTCACCATTCCAACATTGTAACATAATCGTCAAATAATCCCATAGAATACGCCTATACGAAGGCTGTTGAGATGCATAAACAGCCACAAAAAGAATCTTGACTTTATTCGGAACCCACGTCCCATAAATAGCGACAAAATTATCAAAAACAGTAACATTCTCCCTTTTAAAAACCGAACCTTCCCATATACAAAGGATACCGCCAGAATTCCCAACCGCTTCTGAATATACAAAATCGTAATTCGAATTCCCCCACATAAACTTAACATCCATATGCGACACCCTACCCAGTTTTGTTTCTTGAATAGAAATAAAGTTAGGTTTATGTTTATTCGTAAGCTCTTTAACCCACTCCTTTTTAATCTTGCTACCAAGGCCCTGAATATTAATCGACAAAGCATTCATTTAAACTCCCTGTCTGCTCTATTATTCCCTATGATTACCTCAATATCTTTTTCACACCCCTCCATAGAGTAACCCATTGCTTGACCCACACGAATCACTTCATCCAAAATCCCCAAAACTGACCCACCATTGTTAACTTTATTGTTCCCAACAACACTACCCGAAGCCTCCTCTTGAACAGAGGAAGTTTTAAAATTCATCACCTTAGCACTAATCGATGGTACTTCCTCCTTATTGCTAGCGTCAGCTTCCCCCCTAAAACCTGGTTATTCATTTCCACACCCTGGGATCCCATAGGCGGAGTGTAACCCGGAGGATGTGAAATCGAAGGATTACCAGACACCTCCTCAGGCTTCTTTTTATTCAACAAGTCATAAAGCTCGAAAGGGTCCTCAGACTGAATCTCCCCGTTATCCTCATGCTTACCCTTACCTGGAGCAGGAATGCTATCAAAAACCGTCTCATTAACTACTTCTTCCTCATTTAAGTTAATCTCACCCTCTTCTGCATCACTCAAAGGAGAATGAGCATCCAAGTCATTTGCTCCCCGTACAGACTCTGCATCCGAAGAAACCTCGTTAACCTTCGCTACTTGAAAACACGGATTCCACGTAAATAACTCTTTAGCTCGAACCACGTACACCTTCCCTTTAACAATTATCTTAAACGTCTCCAAAATAGACGAATGATGCTTAGTCATAATACAAATACGCTTACGGCCAAACGAAGAAACAAGATCGTCCTCCCAGTTCAACAAATCGCCCCATTTATTCCTAATTTTGGCAAACGTTTCTCTGGACCAAGCTTTGAGAGGGACCCCCTGAATATCCACCCACACCGCACGCTCATCAATAACAAAATCCGGATCGACTTCCTGAATAACCTGGAACCAGGAGTTAACCCCTTGATGTTTCATCAGCTTGGACTTAGAATCACCTGCCACGAACTCTAACATCACCCACTTACCCCCAAGATAAAAGAACTTTACATCCTCAAATCCTTCATCAGCAAGAACAATCGGTATAAAGACATCCACCATCGTACCAAAACCACTGCACACTTTCCCAAACTTTAGTTTTTCAAAATGACCAAGTTGATAAAAAGCTATACAAAAGACATATCTTTGCATGATGTATATTATTCATACTAGTATCTTTTTTTATGATTTATGTTTTCCTAGAGAAATTCTCAAATCGTGTTCCTACCAAATTGTTGTTGTTGTTTCTTTTGAGAAATATGGTGCCAAACTTATCCTGAAGATAAAATGCTAGCATAATCTTGATTAAGTTTTAGTATAATTATACCAAAGTCGATAGCAAGCATGTTTAGATTATTATAAGCACTGGTCGAAAGATAATGAGACGTAACAGGAAAAACTGGTTAAATATTTAAAGCGAGCTAATTTTTGAAAGTTGAAAATTAAACCACGCTGTGTAAAGTTCATCTATACACGGTTTTGGGTATGATCGAATAGGAAAATATACAATTTTATGATGTGTTTATGAGCTGCTCATATAATTTTTTACCCTCAAGTCTGCAACAAGAAAATATTGGCATGTATGTAACGTCATTTCCCTCTAAAATTAACCACAATCAAATTACAAAAGTAAACTTTACGTTGTAAAATCTAACGTGATACCCTTCTAATTTACCCTCATTGAATATAATTTATTTATCCATTTTCTAGAAAGTTTTTGTCAACAAGACTGGACATGACCGATCACACCAACCAGATCAAACGTATTCGGTTGGACTTTTTATTTATTATTTCTCGTAAATGCTCGAAGCATTACGCATAGTATGGTGCTAGGTTCATACTTTTCATCATACTTTGTCTCGTATGATTTTACAAAAAGCTCGTTAGTATGTTTTGTTGAACCGATTAACGATGAAGTGGATTGAATACTGAACACATGTTGGCCCTATGTTAAATCGGTTTCGATCAGGTCCAGTTTTTGAACAGTACTCGGTCAGTTAGTCTTATATCGTTGTAAAATAACATACGTGAACCTTAAACTCCCAAGTACATAAGCTAGCGAAAATTTGGATGCTCGCACGAAAACTTGAAAAGAAGTTTGTCAAAACTATAATACAAAGATGAATTTCGTCATGATGGTATGATTAGTCTCGCACAACAAGTAACTATTTATAAAATATATAGATTTATAAGAAAATGATGAAAATAGTTTAATAGGCAAGATGTATTCATTCGATCTTTAAACAAAAAAAA
Source organism: Glebionis coronaria (assembly GCA_025667525.1). NCBI lineage: Eukaryota > Viridiplantae > Streptophyta > Magnoliopsida > Asterales > Asteraceae > Glebionis > Glebionis coronaria. The sequence goes on along the minus strand of CM046875.1, from coordinate 705,897,463 downwards.
TTTCGAACACCAAGAATCCAAGATACTTAATTATTAAAGCCACCAGAACACCAAATGTTCATATAAAAAGTTTAGAACTCATAGTTATGTCGTCAGCCAAGGATATCATGGCCAACAACAACAATGTATTCATTCCAACTTGTGTCTACCATTTACTCCGAAAGGTATATAAACTAGCAAGCATTTACTTTTTTGATCCATGTGGGATCAGAAATTTAGTTTAAAAAAAAAAACCAAGTTGACAAAAAACTACAGCAAAGACATTAGTGTGATGCATATTACTCTTTTTTTTATAATCTATGTTTTTCTTGAAAAGTCTTTTGTAAGAGGACCCGACAAGACCAAAAGCACAAACCGGCCAGAATAGGAACAATCAGACCGGACCAACCTTTTCGGTGTGGTCTTCGGTCCATACTTTTCATCATACATTGTCCAGTCCGGTTTTATACAAAACCGGTTAATTTGTTTTGTCAAACTGGACCCCTGTAATATATATTGTGAGAATCTCACAATATATTTTACAGGGGTCCAGTTCCGAACCGATATACGACATAGGTTTAGAAAAAATATCACGTTCCAAAAAATTTGAATCCTTCGATAATTTATATGTTTAGCTTTAGTATTCTTACAAGTTACAAAAAAAAGAGTGGTCCATGGGCCGGTCTATATTTCACGGATCAAAGAATTGTTTCCAATTCGCATCTAACATTGACAGTGTTTATTTCATAGGACCAATTAAAAGACCTCCAATATCTATTTATTTAAAATGAACTCGATCTCAAAATTATGTACTATATAAATACTCGTATAAAAATTTTGTGCACCCGATGAATTTGCAGTCTGGCTCCGCCCTTGTCCAGGGGTATGTTTATGAGCTACTCGTATCATACCAAAAGCACAATAAGAAAATATTGGCATGTATCATATGTAACATATTTAGTTTTCTTCTATTGCCGTCATGACTCTCTAAATATACCAAAAATCAACCATTTATCAAGTTACTGAATTACTAATTTATTGAAGGCATACAATAGCTTCATAAGTAAGACAATTAGAAAAGATAATCATTTGTAAGTGTTTTGATAAAACATACTAGTTTTAATTTGCCTGGTAGTTCTTTATAGATCATATGTGATTTTACAGGGTTTAAATTATGATGATCACGAAAAAAACTCGTAAAAAAGTTTAGTCGAAAGTATATAAAAGTACCAACATAAAAGATGAATTTTATCGTGATCCTATGATTCGTTTCACGCAACTAATAACTGTTTGTAAAATATTTTAATTTAAAAAAAACATAAAATTAATTTTTTTTGTCGATAAAAAAACACTCCGACCAAGATGGTCATTCAATCTTTAAACAAACCAAAAATCAAACATTAAACTACCCGTATCTTTGTAAAAAGTTAAGAATTCATATTTATGTTGCTGGTGAAGAATTTGGTTTAAGTGTCTTATCACTTAAACATATACCGCACCAACAACAATATATTTATATTAACTTGTGTGTATCATATATTTCAAAGTTTATAAACTAGCAAGCATTTGCTTCTTTGATGAATGTGGGATCAAAAATTCGGTTATTTAAAAATGAAAGTTGGCAAAAAGCTATACAAAAGACATACGACTTGATGTATATTATTCATGCTACTTTTATTTCACATTAAATGTATGGTAGGGCTTTTTACAAGGTTTTTAAGATCGGATCTTATCTATGATCGTTTTCGTCTTTACAATATCGAGATCGTAAAATAAGATCGTGATCGTAAGATCCTAGTATAATGTAATATTCTTAGCGGTCTTCGCAATATTTTTATAAACTAGTAACATATTAATATATATCGCAAACACAAAATTATACGAATATATCCAAGTTCAAAGTAGACTTGAGCCTCTGGTCCATGGACAAACCCATTGGTCGGGTTATGCTAGTAAAGTTAACAATTATCTGACTACGAGCTAGTAACGTTAAATAATATTGTTGGAATGACCGATCTTTCTAATATACGTTAAAAACATATTTCAAACAAAAGCTTCATCAAAATTGTTGTTGAGAAATGTGATTCCCAACTTATCCTTAAGATAAAATGCTAGCGTAATTTGTCATCGTTTTAGTAAACTTATTATACCGAAGTCGATTGAAAGCATGTTTAGATTATCATAAGCACTGGTCGAAAGATAATGAGGCTATGTTTGGTAATATATTATTTAAAGCTTTTTGAGAGTTATTAGTTTTTTTGTTAAAAATTAATTTTTATAAAATAACTAGTTCTGTTTTGTAGAACTACTTTTTAGAGTTGTTAGTTTTTTGTTTCAAACAAGTAATTTTTAAATGAAAAGTTGATTCATAATTTTATTAAAATAATTAGCTCTTTAAAAATTATAAATCACTAATATATGTCATTTTAAGTTCATTTTACATATTAATTTTACATTTAACAACTAATTTATCAAACACTTTTATTGAAAAACAATACAGATGATAACTCATATTAACAATTTAATAATTAACAGATTACAACCTACATTTAACAGTTAACTGCTTACTTAAAACTATTTTTACCAAACATAGAGTGAATCTCCAAAGAGAGAATTGGTTACTATAAAGCGAGCTAATTTTTGAAAGTTGCAAATTGTGATTCACAAGTTGGTATCATCCTTTGCTTCAACATAGTCATCCTCCCTAGTCTGTGAAACTTATTTAGATGAAATTATATTTTTCATTTTCAAAAAAAATGAAAAGTGTGAGAAATTATTTTCAATCATTTTTTTCATGATCAAATATTTTATCATGTTTTTGCTAGTTTTTTTTTTTCATTTTTGTCGGTTTTTTCCATTATCTTTTTTCACATTTTCGTAAGTTTTTTTTTTTACATTTTTTGTCAGTTCTTTAACTTTTTTCTTCAGTTTTTGCACATATTCGTCCATTTTTTTTACGTTTTCGCTAGTACTTTTACGTATTTGTTTGTTTTTGTCAGTTTTTTTTACTCTACACAAAAGCATAGGTAAAACATTAATCCATAGATTTTTTATAATCAAAACTATCATTTGAACGTAAGGTAACCAGGTGTGAAACTAGTAAGAAGACTAGTGGAACCAGAAAAACCCTAATATCAAAAATGGCGGCCATGACTCCTTCCTATCAAATCGGATCTCAATCTCTTACGCAACATCCAATCGCTCATTAATATATGATTATTGCTTCGAATTCGTTTCGTGTAGTCTATAATCATGTATTAATAGGCTCGACGATCTGTTGGTAAGTAACGATTTGTGTTAAGGTTTTCATGTTTTTCCATTTTTAGGGTTTTCTTCGATTCGTATTCTTTTCGTAATCATCTAGTTTTTTATTTATTTTGGTATGGGGGTTTGGCAAGAGGTCTCTAAAAGGAAGAAGACGTACAGTTCTTTTGTGTCTCATGATCAGGGCCATGATCTCACTCACAAAATTTCAAAATCCATTTTTATTACTAATTTTCCTGAAAACACATCTTCTCAAGACCTGTGGAAACTTTGTCAAACATATGGTACGGTGGTAGACGTTTTTATCCCTAATCGTAGGTCGAAAGCTGGGAAACGTTTCGCTTTTGTTCGGTTCATAAAAGTGGAGAATGTTGATAGGCTGGTAGGGAACTTATCCACTCTTTGGATAGGTCGCATGCACCTGCATGCTAATTCTGTTAGGTTCGAGCGTCCACCATTACAATCTCAGAAACCATTGCATCCTTCTAAGTATACTGGTCAACCCTCCCATTCGTATGCTTCAGCGGCAAAAGGTATCCCCAATCTTCATTTTACTGATCCACCAGCATTAGTTATGGATGATTCTTGTTTGGTTGAGCGTGAGGTACAGAATTGTGTTATGGGGGAGGTGAAAGAATTTTCTTCTATTAATAATATTAGGGTGCTTTTTTCTAATGAAGGTTTTAGTCCAGTGAGAGTTGCTTATTTAGGAGGTCTTTGGATTCTAGCTGAGTTGAAATCAACGTCTACTAAAGCTAAACTCTTGAAACATAAGGGCGTTGCCTCCTGGTTCAATAGATTATCTGAAGTTGAGTCGGATTTTTATCCACGTGAACGGATAGTATGGGTGGATATTGAGGGAGTACCTATGTGTGCCTGGTCGAGTAACACATTTCATAAAATTAGAGCTAAATGGGGTGAGGTTCTTGATTTGGAAGAAAATAGAGAAGATTGTTTTGCACGTAAACGCATTTGTATTAAAACAAGTCAGGAGGATAATATTCTGGAAAAGTTTAAGATTATTGTCAAAGGTAAAATTTTCGTTATTCGCGCCAAGGAGCTTTTTATGTGGACACCTTCGTTTAAAGAAGTTGCGGAGCAGGAATGCAATTCTGATAATGATAATGAGGTTGTTGAGGACAAGGATGATGTCTCATGTGCTCTACCTCAACAGGAGAAGTTGGTTGAAGAAAGTGATGATGAAGCTATATCAGAAACGATGTTTGGTGAGAATAATGGTGTAGCAGAAAATGGCGAAGGCTCGGTTCATAAGGAGACATCATATGATCCGTTTGAAATTTATGATTTACTCAAGCAGAAAGCTAAGTCAGTCGAGAATACTAATATGAGCTCTAGCAAACCGTTTTCTCCTGGTTATACTCCAGAGGGTGCCCCATTGCCTCTTCACGATAATACGTCACAGGAGAATCATGCCAAATCTGCCAGTAAATCTGTTGGATGTAATTCACGCATTGTGGAGAATATGGAGGAGGCTGAGATACACTTATCTCCAAAGTCGGTCAGTAAAAATCAGAAGAAGGGGCAGGGAGGATCTATACTAAATATCCTTGATGAAATGATTAAGATGGGTCAAACTATGGGATTTTCATTGGAAGGTTGTGCCAAAGATATGGAGAAGATTATTGAACAGCAAGGAGTGGATGATTGTTTCCGATGAATTGTTTATCTATTAATGTCCAAGGCCTAGGTCCCAAGGCCAAAAAAGAGTGGATACGGGAGTTATGTAATAAACATCAAATTTCTTTTCTGTCTGTGCAGGAGACTAAAGCCGGTAATATTTCGGACATGGCGATTAAGGCTTTGTGGGGTAATTCTTTGTTCGATTCTATTGCTAGTGAAGCGAATGGCAATTCGGGAGGCTTACTTTGTGTATGGGATCCGCGTTTCTTTCATAAAGAGAATCACATCATTTCTGATAATTTTATCGCATTATATGGATCGTGGGGTATTAATCAAACGAAGTTACTTTTAATTTCTGTGTATGCTCCGCAAGTGGCATCGCTTAAGCGCATTTTATGGTCCTATTTAAAGTCTCTCATAGATCGGTGGAATGGGGAATATATAGTAATGGGTGATTTTAATGAAGTAAGAAAAAAAGAAGATAGATTGGGTACGGTGTTTAACGTTTACGGGGCTAGAGCTTTTAATCAGTTTATTGATGCAGCTAAGCTGATTGAGGTTCAGTTAGAAGGCTACAACTTTACTTGGTCTCATCCTTCGGCGTCAAAAATGAGTAAGTTGGATAGGTTTTTTGTTTCTGATGGTATGTTGTCTTGGTTCCCTCATCTCTCGGCGATTTGTCTTGACAAACACCTGTCGGATCATCGCCCGATTCTTCTCCGTGATGTCACTGTTGATTTTGGTCCCACTCCTTTCCGTATTTTTCACTCGTGGTTTGAATATCAGGGGTTTGAAGCTATGGTTAATCAGGTTTGGAAGTCTATTGATATTTCTGATGTTAATGGTATGATACGCTTTAAGAAGAAATTGCAAATATTGAAAAGAGGGATTCGAAGGTGGATTTTGGAACGTAAGAAGACTTATTACGGCAACATAAATACTCTTAAACTGAAATTGAAGGAGTTTGATGTCTTGATGGATAATGGTGACCAAAACCCGGAGCTCATTCATAGTCGAAATGAATACCTTAAACTTCTCCACGACGCTCAAGCATCTAATTCTCGTGATTATTTTCAAAAGGCAAAAGTTAAATGGGCAGTAGAGGGGGACGAAAACTCCAAATTTTTTCATGGTATCGTGAATCGAAAACGTGCTTGCTTGGCAGTTAAGGGGATTATGATTGATGGGGAGTGGATTGATGATCCGATCCGTGTCAAAGATGAATTTCGGAAGCATTTTGCTGCTCGTTTCGAGAAGTCTGGTCGTAATATAGGAGTGATAAATCACGTGTTCCCTAATAAACTAAATGCTGATCAGAATAACGAATTGGAGAGGCCTATTACCGTAGAAGAAATTAGATCAGCCGTTTGGGGGTGTGGTGAAAACAAGTCTCCCGGGCCTGATGGTTTTACTTTTGAGTTCTTCCGTAAATTCTGGGATATCATTGGTACTGATTTCTGTTCAGCTGTAGTTTGGTTTTTTGACCATGCGTCTTTTCCGGTTGGTTGCAACTCCACCTTTATTACTCTTATTCCGAAAGTACAGGAGCCTAAAGAGGTAGGAGATTACCGTCCTATCAGTTTGATTGGATGCATTTATAAAGTTGTTACTAAGATTCTTGCTACTCGTATGTCTTCGATTATATCTTCCTTAGTGTCGGATGTTCAAACTGCCTTTCTTCCTAATCGTCAAATTCTGGATGGGCCTTTCATAGTTAACGATTTGCTTGCTCGTTGTCATCATTATAAAAATCAAGCTATGATCTTCAAAGTTGATTTCGCTAAAGCATATGACTCTATTAGGTGGGATTATTTGGATAAAGTTCTTCTCGCGTTTGGTTTCGGATACAAATGGAGAGCTTGGATTCGTGGTATCTTACAATCGAGTAGAGCATCTATTCTTGTGAATGGGAGTCCTTCCTCCGAATTTACTTTTCATAAAGGATTGAAACAAGGAGATCCATTGGCGCCCTTCTTATTCATTCTTGTCATGGAGTCGCTTCATCTATCCTTTTTACGTGTTATTGAAGCGGGCAGATTTAGAGGGATCAGGATTAATTCTTCGGTTTCGTTATCTCATTTGTTTTACGCCGATGATGCTATCTTCTTGGGCGAATGGTCTCAGGTTAATCTTCGTCATTTGATGCAAATGCTTAGTTTATTCTCTTTAATCTCGGGCCTATCTTTGAATCTTAATAAGTGCCAAATTCTTGGCATTGGTGTTCCAGAAGTGGGTGTTTCCGATGCGGCTAATTTGATAGGTTGTAGTGTGTTGCGTACTCCTTTTAAATATCTGGGGATTATGGTGGGAAACAATATGTCGTTGTTCAATTCTTGGGAAGATATTATTTGTAAACTTCGAGCTAGACTGTCTAAGTGGAAGCTTCGTACCTTATCTATTGGTGGTCGATATACCCTCCTCAAAGCAGTTTTAGGGTCTTCTCCTCTGTACCAGATGTCTCTTTTTAAAGTCCCTAAAAAAGTTCTTTATTCTATGGAATCCATCCGCCGTAATTTTTTCAACGGTATACAGGAGGGCGAAAGAAAAGTTACTTGGATTAAATGGTCCAAAATTCTTGCTTCTAAGAAAAATGGAGGGCTCGGAGTTTCTAGTTTTTATGCACTTAATAGAGGTTTGCTGGCAAAATGGATGTGGCGGTTTTTATCTAATGAAGACTCTCTTTGGGTTCGGTTTATCAAAGCTGCGCATGGGTACAACACAAAGGAGATTTCGGCTGCTTATTGTTCTCCCTGGAAATCGATCATTAACGAATTGCAGGTACTACAGTTACATGGTTTTGACTTTTTTTCTCATTGCAAAATTCGAGTAGGGAATGGCCGTAAGACAAGTTTTTGGAACGATTATTGGATTGGAGAGTCTCGTTTATCTTTTAAATTCCCTCGTCTATTTGCGTTGGAGAATAATAAAGAATGCTCAGTGGCTGAAAAAATGACCTCGCCTTTACTGTCTACTTTTCGTCGTCAAGTTCGAGGAGGCGCAGAATCTTCGCAGCTATCTGAGATGACTGCGCTTTTAGAGTCTGTTATATTAGCGGAGATGGAAGATAGATGGAGATGGGACTTAAATGGTGAGGGTATTTTTCGAGTTAAAGACGTTCGTTCTACACTTGACGATGCGTTGTTACCGAAGTCGGATATTCCTACTAGGTGGATTAAATCTGTGCCATTTAAGCTTAATATTTTTGCCTGGAAGGTGTCTCTCAACCGTATTCCTACCCGTATGAACTTATATCGGCGTAGGGTTGCGGTGTCTCCGATTTCTTGTGCCATTTGCGGTGTAGGTTTGGAAGAGTTGGATCATCTTCTTTTTGGTTGTTGTTTGGCTACTGATGTGTTTCAACATATTTGCAAATGGTGGAATTTGGTCCTGCTGCCTTCTGATTCTTATGCCTCTTGGTATACTTGGTTTAGCTCCATTCATTTATCATCCAAATTGAAATCAGTTTTAGAAGGTGTTTTTTATACGTCATGGTGGTGCATTTGGAACTACAGGAACAAGCTTATTTTCGAGGGGACTAGTTCTAAACGGGAGACGTTGATTGAAGACATTACGCGGATTTCTTTTAATTGGTTTAAAGCTAGGTGTGTTAAGTCTTGTAGTTGGGATTGTTGGATTCAACATCCGTTTTTGATGTCTTTGTAATGTTCTAGCTCCTTGCTAGTTGTTTTAATAAATTTGCCGTTCAAAAAAAAAAAAAAACACAAAAGCATGCTTTTCTAAGTTATTAGGTATCAATTCACCTAAATACAAAAAACTCAAAACTAACATTAATTATTACGTGGTGTTTCGTACGTTATACTGAAAGTAGGCATAGAAAAAATCATAGCGTCGAAATGAAAAAATTATGTTTTTTCACAATTACAATAATATAATAACTTATTACATGCAATCACTCATTATATCAAAAACTTTTATTTTCATTCATTCGAATCAGTTGTCTTTTCTCCATTGGAATAAAATAAAAATTACATAAATTTTTTTTATTAATTACCCACCAAACAAAAAAACATACATCATCAAACACTATTTGAGTCTTTTTATTATTAATTAAACATTATATTATATTTTTAAAACCAAATATAATTATAATTATATTACTTTATTTAATTTATTACCAGGGGCGGAGCCAGATTATTAAGTAATCCGGTACACAAAATTTTTTAATATGAATATCTAAATAGTACATAATTTTGGGACCGATTTCATTTTGAAGAAATCAAATTTTTTAGCAAATATATATAATACGCGACAAAATCCCATCGGGTTTCCGTACATCCCCAAGAACCCCGTAGCTCCTCCCTTGTTTATTTCAATGTTAATTACGTTCCGTCACTAATTCATTTAGTCATACCAATGATACCCTTATATTATTGGATTTTATATCTAACACTTCAATATATATTGAGTCACAAACGAGGACAATATCAAGAGATGTTACGCCCAAAGAAAATCAAATGTAGTATTTTATTATGTTCAAATCCAATAGATTACAATAATCTAAAAATAAATAAGTGGATAAACATTTTGGTATATATTGACTTGAATATCTATTCTACCAAGCACAATATACTTATTCCAACATGTAAAAACTATATATTTTTACTTTAGCAAGAATTTTCTTCTTTAATCCATGCGGGAAATATAGCATATTTTTATTTTTTATCTTATCTAGTCCGTTGTGATTTTAAGATATTTTGGATTCTGTCAATTTTGAGATGAAATTATCAAAATATCTCTATCTAAATGTAAATAAGAAGACGTAAGAAGGGTTATTTTCGTCATTTCACATACCCTATTAGACAAGTTGGTAAAAATTTGAACCATGTTAAAACTAAAATGACAAGATCTAATATGAAAATAAAAAACGGATCGAATTCATAATTTTAAGAAATCACATGAACCATTTATGTAGTTTACTCTTTATTCATTTTAGATACATAGGGTATGTTGGCAAAATAAATTGTAAGTTGTATATTGTACGCTATTAACTGTAAATTGAAAAACATAAATTGTAAAGTTGTTAACATTAGCTATAAGATGTGACTTTTTCAATAAAAGTATTTGATTAACTTGCTATTGACTGGTAATATTGAATGTAAAATAATTTAAAAACATATATTTTAAATAAATTAAAATATAATTTGAGTGTATATCAATTATCTATAGTTTTAAGAATTTTAAACATTTTAAAAAGTTTTGTGAATCAATTTTTCGTTTAAAATTCACTTGTTTAAAATACAAACTTAAAAGTAATATATCAAAACAAAACAATTTATGTTAAAAAAATATTTTTGGAAACAAAAAACTTACTTCTAAAAGAAATCTTTAAAAAATTCCATCTCAAGAGACCCATAACCTAAAAAATAACAAAAATCAATTTTAGTTTGGTTTTATATCTCGTTATAACTCTTTTATTAGTGTTCATTCACAAAAAGTTACAACATTTGAGGATTGTTACGACGCACAGATAATCAAATTATAATTTATTAGTTCATATAAACTCGATTGTTGAGAGATGAAAAAAAAGGTGACCCGATTTATCGTTGTTGTAGCACTAACATTCAAGTGTTCATCACTTAAATATAAGTTGCGCCAACAATCATATACTCGTTTCAACTTATTTGAACCATATATTTCGAGGGATATAAGTTAGCAAACATTTGCTTCTTTGTTACATATGGGATTGAAAACTTAGTTTTTCAAAAGAAGATAAAAATAGATAGGCAAAAAGATGTACCACAAACACATTTTGTATAATTTATGTTTCTTTTAAGAAAATTTTATAGCCTACTTTAATTTTGTGACGAGATAACTTTTCTTTTGATAAATGTGATGCCAAACTTATTTTGAAGTGAAAATTCATTTTTTGCCAAGAACATGTAACGGCTATCCCATGTTCAACGTCAGACTTTTAAGTCGAATTACGTATATTTTTTTGAGTAAAGAGTTATCCCGATAAATGGTATTCAACACAAAAAATAAATACAATGAAAGATGGTTGACATACCATTTTAACCCTAAGCCCACGCTTGGACCACCAAAATTCCACAAAAGGTGAAGATTGGGGAACACCTTATCTCCGTGTGTCTTTTGGCACCAGCCATTGTGTACCCCACAAGAAATAGCTCCGGCAACTCTCCTGACCCAGAGGAGCAACACCTGGAATGAGACGAGCCACAAGATTGACTAAGAAAAAAAATCCTACTAACAAAAAGCCTTAACTATCATAAAAACGAATTCCATTTATTCAAAAACTCTTTCACCTTGTTCGAGTTTTTAAACCAGTAAGTATTTAACTTCAGCCGAACAGTAACCATGATGATATCTCCAACCTCTTCCGGAGTTCGCTTCGACTTCTTGAATAAGCGATTATTTCTCTCGCTTCACACAAAGTAGCTAGTCGCAGCAACTAATACCCGACCTATAATACTTCTAACTGAACATTGAGAAGCAATAGGAATATAATGCGACAATATTAATCATCTTGGGTTGGATAGCCTCCATATAACCAAAATGTCGAACATAATTCCAAACCTTCGCAACAAATTCGCATTCAAAGAATCACATTCAAAGAATAAATGCGGATTAGAGTCAGGTTGGTTCCCACATAACGGACATCGCAACAAAGTAATATCAACACCCTCCCCAACGTCCCACGGCATGATCTTACCTTGCGTTTTTAACCGTTCCCTCATGACAAGCCATAAGTGAAATGAGTGTCTCGAGATAGAATGACCAAATTGTCGTTGTTGTTTCTTTTGAGAAATATATGATGCCAAACTTATCCTGAAGATAAAATGTTCAGCATAATCTTGATTACGTTTTAGTATACTTATACCGAAGTTGATTGCAAGCATGTTTCGATAATTATCATAATGTATAGAAGACTTACGTATGGAAGACTTACGTATGGCATATATATATATATATATATATATATATATATATATATATATATATATATATATATATATATATATATATATATATATATATATATATATATATATATATATATATATATATATATATATATATATATATATATATATATATATATATATATATATATATATATATATATATATATATATATATATATATATATATATATATATATATATATATATATATATATATATATATATATATATATATATATATATATATATATATATATATATATATATATATATATATATATATATATATACTAGCGTCGTAACCCGCCCAACGGGCGGGGTCGTTTCGTAAATCTTTTAAAAAAGTACGGTTGTGTATTAGTTATATCTTTTGACAGTGGGATTTGTTTTTGTTTTTTAAAAGGAACCTAATATTTGATATTTTTAGGCTTGGCTCATCCAACGAACGAGTTTTATCCTATATTAATATTTGGTTGTACAAATATTGGTTTGTGTTTTCTTTAAATTTTTAATAACATCTTACACTTGTGAAGGAAATAGGAGTATCCCTAAAGAAACAGATTAGTAAAGTACTTTTAATATGTAAATAACCGACCTACAAATGTGAATTGAATGAATCAATTATAATATGTATTTCATGCATCTATATGTAAATTTAAAAAGTTTGTGGTTATTTAATGCACACTAACCTCTGCTTAGTTGGCATTGGTTAGCAAAACCAAATATAAATTATAACAATGACAGCAAAATTCATACAAAAAATAGTATAAACCGTTTGGTAAAAATAAAAGTTTAAAGAAGTCTAATATTATGATTACAAATAAGCAAAAGTCTGTAGGTCAAAAAAGAAGAAGCAAAAGTCTGTTTCATTTAGTTTTTCGAAAAGTAATGTTGATATGAAGTTTTCGTATAAAAGCTGTCCATATTAAATGTAGCGGTGATGGGATTGTACAACATCATACAACTGAAAGGACAACAGTATCAACATTCATCAACATATATAACTTTTATAAAGAGCTTATACACCATTTACATTTATTACTTTTCAAATCTATTGAATTTTATTGCATTTTTGTTACTTCTTGTCTTCCGGTTTGCTTTTTAATTCAATTCATCTAAAGGTAATACATCAACAGTATCAACATAAGGTTACTACATCTCTGGAAAATATAAAATTAGAGAGTATCAGATTTATTAAGAAAAGTATATTTTAGAAAGAGAAACTATAAAAAAATTCTGAACTTAAGTTAACTTGAGTTGTTGGTGTTTTGATACTAAATAGATGGTGTTCCAACACCCATAGCCATCAAACAAAAACTAAAGTCACGGTTACATGACAAATTTACTCCAGTTATGCATGAAATCACATGCTAAAAGTAAACTAAATACTAGTGAAAAATTGCAGTCCCTATGTGGCAGACTATTGTGTTATGAGTCTCTATCTAGCAATAAAATAGACGAGAAAATGAAGAGAAAGAAACATTTTGTTTATTGATAGAAGTAACATGTCACCTAAGTTGGTGACTAAGGGGGCGTTTACTGTAGCTCGTTTATGGGGCTTATGAGCTTAGTAGCTTATATAACTAAAATAATTAAGAAAATAAGTTATTTGTATGAAAAAAAAGAAACACTTTTCAATCCACATCACTCATTCATGCACTTTTCCAAATCATCATCTTAACTGATAGTTTGATTATAATTGGTGCGACAAAGACGATAAGCACTTAACAACCTATTCTTTTAAATAAGCAATCACAGATCGTTTATACATATCACTTTATTACCACAGTCAAAACATCACCTCTTGTTCTACAGTTTATATCATCTTTAATAATGCAAATAAGAATAACAATAAACAAAAAGAAGCTTACCCTTAATAAGAACACATTGAAGCTTCACCATGTGGAAGTTTCTTTCAGTATGAGTCGTCGGCTTTAAAGGCGACGGATGTTGCTGCCGATGCTGATGTCATTCCACCTGCAAGACCAACCCCTGATATGACCGGAAGCAACAGCTGGAGACTGAGTCAATCTGCTCTTAGAAACACTACTTTTGTAATGAGGGAGCATGGCTGCTAATTGCTGACCAACCTTCCCAACCTGTCGTATGTAGGACTTGCAGAATGGAACTCCTGACCAACCTTCCCAACCTTGAAAATTTTCTTATTCATTTCAGTCCTGTGGTTATAACCGTTATGTCCAGCTCTTGAGGGTATGTATGTGCATACCTCTGCCTCAAGTATGTCCGCTTCTGCAGTAGAGTAGCTTAATTTACACATTCACAAACCATACAAATATGTCCCAAGTAAGACTTGAAACCTCAACTTTGGGGGAGGTGCACACCTCGCATCTCACACCTTGGTAACGCTAGGCCAAAGGCTGTCTGATAATATACAATATCAGTAGTTACATTAGCAGAGAGTTAGCTGGCTTGGGGAGACTACTATCTTTTGTACTGGTTTCAATTTTTTCCTTTTTCATCTTGTCGTTCTGCCCTTCTCATCTTCTGTTATGATTGGAATTGGTTGGTCTACAATCTTTTCCGGTCTGCGCTACTCCAGTTAGTGTGTTTGCGTTGTTACATGTTCATCTGTCAGCTCTGCCTTTCGAACTTAATATCTATAAGCATACAAATTATTATTAATAATAAACATGTTAGGATGTAAAGTTATATTACACTTTTTCATCAATAGCCAGATTTAGCTTTATCAAGCAATGCATCATGGTCATCTCTAAAAAGCTGAAGTTTGTCAAAATCACCAACCAGGCAGTTCACCAACTCTTCAGCTTTATCAAAAATTGACCGGATAAGCAGATCCTAATCATTGCCTGCATATGACGAGCTCCTAACTTCCATAGTATGGCCAACACTCTTATGTGGTATAGCATTTTCAAACTATGTAACTATGTAATTATTTATAAACTTAAACTCGATTAAACATATAAAATGATAACCTACACCGAACCGTGGGTAATCGCTCATTTTGGGTAACCGTATGTCCAATTAACCGCCAAGTACGGTTTGGTTTTGGGTATAATTAACTACCCACCTCGCGATGGATAGGTAAAATCGTCTAATTAATTGAACAGAACCGACCCCTAGTACTAATATTGGGGTTTTTTTTGTAAATATTATGTTGCTTAAAATTAAAGGAACTGGTACACTTTTTTGGTATGTTTTTTTCTAGCTTTTCAGATTTATAAAAGGATGCTTGATCATTCTGCTTAATGCAATAATACATAAAGATCTTGTGATCATATATATGCAAGTATCCGGTCACAATGCGTAAAAGACCAAGAAAGAGCGAACACCAAGAAATACGCCCAAGATTTAATCCTTTTTTTAGTTATTCTCAACTTCATTGTGGTGGTTTCATTTGGACAGGAATTACTGAGAAAGGAAGATGAGAAAAGCCGTTCGGGTGGTTATTTGGTATTATTTCCAGAACTTATTGGTATAATAATTTTTGTGATTGGGTACGTTATCAAGCATACATATTCAAACAACCATCAGATTTATGGATCTGCCATTCATTTATAGATGCAAAAGCCTCATGGTTTTTCTGTGAAGATGACTAAAACCTTTTCTTATTTTTTCTTATTGGACGTGTAAAACTGGTTAAGTTCTAGTATGATTTTATTAGATTGAACATTTCTCTAAATTTCTTCTTTATGTTTACCTTTTTTTGCTGCGCCTATCTTAGTTATATCAGCACTTAAGCTTTAGATAGATCGAATTTATGAATAGAAACAAATGAACTTAGAAAACGGGTCTACCAATGTTTGAGCCGATGTAAAAATGAGTCGCAATATGATTTAGGAACCCTCTTCAAAATGATGGTTCTAAGATTTTTGCCTACCTATGCTTGCGATCCATCTTCCAGGAAGAGGGAAAACGCCACTACCTGTTGAAAGAAACTGATCCATTGTAACCTGTAAACGCGAAATTTAGCACTTATTCGATTGAAGGATTTATCTATTGTTGCACCTGGCATTAATCAAATGAATTTGATTTCAACTTCTAAGATCATATGGTATTATAGTAGAGTATGTACTTTGTATCTTTTGTCAGCTGTCTGATAAATATTTTGAAAACACAAAAGTCACCCCAGTTGAATCCTTTACCTCGAAATCTCACGACGATCAGTTTATCAGCGTCTGGACCAGGAGGACTATTTAGTTTTGAGGCTTTCTCAGGGAAACTGAAGACGCCAATTCATAAATCAATGTTTCTGTTTATTGCGTGAATAAATGGACAGAAGATGTTCACCATTCACATTAAATTTCTTATATACTGCTTTCTGCAACAGCAATTTCTTACAGCTAATGACACCTCTCGACAGATACTATCTCACATATGTCTCGATGACAATTGAACCCGCGAGGCCAAAGGTCGTTGGTAATTTCTTAGATACTCAGATAGTCATAGGAGGAAGAGGAGAGGGATTAACTTTATTCAAGAATCAAGAGTCAAAAGAACCAAGAAGAAACATACCTGGTGTTCGGGCTATGCCGAAAAACATGTTCAAAGCTGTTGAATTTAGGTAGGTATAATGTTACTCCTTGACTTACTTTGCTCATTAATTTTCGTTTAATGTGCTGTCCAGTGTGTGTTCGTTCAGCAACACAACCTGTGTGTTTATGTTAGTGAGCAATAGAGTGAGCTCTAGAAGAATTTGATTTAGTTGATGAGACTCAATAACAGAGTTTAAAAGTAAAACGTTTTTTACCTCCTTCCCCGTCTTGCCATTGCCGAATTATGCATGATAGGAATACCTGTGCCAAACAACTCAGCAGTTGCTTTGTTGAATGCATCTAAACCTTCGATTCCACAACTCCTCATCAACCAAATTAGCCATCCTACGAATACCGCCATTTAAAATCATTCCATTGGTTACACAAACCTAACCATTTGACTGACCCAAAGCTTATAATGTGGAAAAGTTCATTATTCGCTAAGATAAGGCACATACATTGACAGTACAACAACTTTGAGACGAATACACTCGTGTCTCAAGAAAAACATTTAGTGACTCACCATACATTCTTGAACACGTTCTATGAAGTTCTTATTCTGTTGACAGAAAAAGAACTACATAATCCTTGACTGAGATTTCAAAGGTGATGGGCTTCCATCGATCACAAAAAACAGATAAGCAATGACTATTTCTTAAAAAAATTTGGGAAAGAAGTTGATGAAAGTGCGGTAACTGAACAATTAGATTAGGCCTACTTGCAACCTAAAAGGTACCGGTGATAAACAGTTAAACCTGTGAAGCTTTCCTCCTATGTAGTAGATTGTTCAGATTACTACAAATGAAACTGAGCCAAAGACAGTGGAAAGCTCAATATTGGCCTTTGGTTGTTATATGGTATTAAGCTCCACGTTTTCGTCCCTTACATCGAAAGAAGGTCAAGCAAAACCTGCAAAATAAAATGTGTAGAGAGTTAGAAAGTGACTGTAGATTCCACCCAATGAACCCACCCCCTTATCCCACCCAGTGAACACACCAACTAAATAATTAAGTGGGAGTGTTTGAATTAGGTTATTTCGGAACCTCAATGCCTCGTCATACTCTTTTAAAAAAGAGAGCTAAATAGGGACTTAAGGACTTAATTGAGAGCGTGTTACTTCTTTCAGCACAATAAAATTTGTAATTTTGTATTCTAACTATTGACACATAAAAAACAAATTAGTAACTGACACTGTATAATAACCCGGAACTATGCACCCTTCTATTATTGTACTTTTTGTATAGCCTTACTCAACTTAGGATGATTTGCATATGTGCATCCACTGTTCCAACATTGTTTAGAACAGGAAGCAATTCATGAGATTGTATATTTTTAATTTTTATATTAGCAATATGAATTTTCTAACCAATGTATTTTATAATGGTTTGGAAGTTACATGTATTTTTTAATCTTTACAGGACATAACCTTAAACATGAATGATCTAGTGGACTTTGTTACAAAGTCTTTGCCAACACAAGTTTTTTAGCAACATGTTCACAAGACCGTCATTTGAGGCTTGAAAGATATGCATTAATTTGAGGAGGAGCATTATACGCACTGCACTCTTTTTCCCTTCATCAAGTTTTTATCACATTGGGTTTTTTCTTGATAAGGTTTTTAACGAGGCAGATGATGACGTATAACGACCGGTGAATATCCAAGGAGGAGTGTTATAAATATCCTTATAATGTGTGTCTCTTCACCTTGAATGTGTATTCACTAGCCATGAATTAGTGGTTAATTGGCTAAGATGTTACACTTCATGTGCCCTTATAAATAAGAAACACATTGTACTCATTTGGTACACTACATAATAAGAATCATCTTCTTCCTCCTCAATATCTCATTCACTATATTTCATAACACTTTGCATATTATTCATACTAGTATCTTTTTTTATGATTTATGTTTTCCTAGAGAAATTCTCAAATCGTGTTCCGACGAAATTGTTGTTGTTTCTTTTGAGAAATATGGTGCCAAACTTATCCTGAAGATAAAATGCTAGCATAATCTTGATTAAGTTTTAGTATAATTATACCAAAGTCGATAGCAAGCATGTTTAGATTATTATAAGCACTGGTCGAAAGATAATGAGACGTAATAGAAAAAACTGGTCAAATATTAAAAGCGAGCTAATTTTTGAAAGTTGAGAATTAAACCACGTTGTGTAAAGTTCATCTATACACGGTTTTGGGTATGATCGAATAGGCAAATATACAATTTTATGATGTGTTTATGAGCTGCTCATATAATTTTTTACCTTCAAGTCTGCAACAAGAAAATATTGGCATGTATGTAACGTCATTTCCCTCTAAAATTACCCACAATCAAATTACAAAGGTAAACTTTACGTTGTAAAATCTAACGCGATATCCTTCTAATTTACCCTAATTGAATATAATTTATTTATCCATTTTCTGGAAAGTTTTTGGTAACAAAACTGGACATGACCGATCACACCAACCAGATCAAACGAATTCAGTTGGCCGTTGTATTTATCATTTCTCGTAAATGCTCGAAGCATTATGCATAGTACGGTGCTAGGTTCATACTTTTCATCATACATTGTCTCGCATAATTTTACAAAAAGCTCGTTAGTATGTTTTGTTGAACCGGTTAACGATGAAGCGGATTGAATTGGACTGAACACATGTTGTCCCTATGTCAAATCGGTTACGATCAGGTCCAGTTTTTGAACAGTACTCGGTCAGTTAGTCTTATATCGTTGTAAAATAACATACATGAACCTTAAACTCTCAAGTATATAAGCTAGCGAAAATTTGGATGCTCGCACGAAAACTTGAAAAGAAGTTTGTCAAAACTATAATACAAAGATGAATTTCGTCATGATGGTATGATTAGTCTCGCACAACAAGTAACTATTTAAAATATATAGCTTTTTAAGAAAATGATGAAAATAGTTTAATAGGCAAGATGCATTCATTCTATCTTTAAACAAACAAAAAAATCGAACACCAAGAATCCAAGATACTTAATTATTAAAGCCACAAGAACACCAAATGTTCATATAAAAAGTTTAGAACTCATAGTTATGTCGTCAGCTATAATAGCTGTTTATGTGTCTAACTAATCACATAAATATATCATGGCCAACAACAACAATGTATTCATTCCAACTTGTGTCTACCATTTACTCCGAAAGGTATATAAACTAGCAAGCATTTACTTTTTTGATCCATGTGGGATCAGAAATTTAGTTTAAAAAAAAAAACCAAGTTGACAAAAAACTACAGCAAAGACATTAGTGTGATGCATATTACTCTTTTTTTTATAATCTATGTTTTTCTTGAAAAGTCTTTTGTAAGAGGACCCGACAAGACCAAAAGCACAAACCGGCCAGAATAGGAACAATCAGACCGGACCAACCTTTTCGGTGTGGTCTTCGGTCCATACTTTTCATCATACATTGTCCAGTCCGGTTTTATACAAAACCGGTTAATTTGTTTTGTCAAACTGGACCCCTGTAATATATATTGTGAGAATCTCACAATATATTTTACAGGGGTCCAGTTCCGAACCGATATACGACATAGGTTTAGAAAAAATATCACGTTCCAAAAAATTTGAATCCTTCGATAATTTATATGTTTAGCTTTAGTATTCTTACAAGTTACAAAAAAAAGAGTGGTCCATGGGCCGGTCTATATTTCACGGATCAAAGAATTGTTTCCAATTCGCATCTAACATTGACAGTGTTTATTTCATAGGACCAATTAAAAGACCTCCAATATCTATTTATTTAAAATGAACTCGATCTCAAAATTATGTACTATATAAATACTCGTATAAAAATTTTGTGCACCCGATGAATTTGCAGTCTGGCTCCGCCCTTGTCCAGGGGTATGTTTATGAGCTACTCGTATCATACCAAAAGCACAATAAGAAAATATTGGCATGTATCATATGTAACATATTTAGTTTTCTTCTATTGCCGTCATGACTCTCTAAATATACCAAAAATCAACCATTTATCAAGTTACTGAATTACTAATTTATTGAAGGCATACAATAGCTTCATAAGTAAGACAATTAGAAAAGATAATCATTTGTAAGTGTTTTGATAAAACATACTAGTTTTAATTTGCCTGGTAGTTCTTTATAGATCATATGTGATTTTACAGGGTTTAAATTATGATGATCACGAAAAAAACTCGTAAAAAAGTTTAGTCGAAAGTATATAAAAGTACCAACATAAAAGATGAATTTTATCGTGATCCTATGATTCGTTTCACGCAACTAATAACTGTTTGTAAAATATTTTAATTTAAAAAAAACATAAAATTAATTTTTTTTGTCGATAAAAAAACACTCCGACCAAGATGGTCATTCAATCTTTAAACAAACCAAAAATCAAACATTAAACTACCCGTATCTTTGTAAAAAGTTAAGAATTCATATTTATGTTGCTGGTGAAGAATTTGGTTTAAGTGTCTTATCACTTAAACATATACCGCACCAACAACAATATATTTATATTAACTTGTGTGTATCATATATTTCAAAGTTTATAAACTAGCAAGCATTTGCTTCTTTGATGAATGTGGGATCAAAAATTCGGTTATTTAAAAATGAAAGTTGGCAAAAAGCTATACAAAAGACATACGACTTGATGTATATTATTCATGCTACTTTTATTTCACATTAAATGTATGGTAGGGCTTTTTACAAGGTTTTTAAGATCGGATCTTATCTATGATCGTTTTCGTCTTTACAATATCGAGATCGTAAAATAAGATCGTGATCGTAAGATCCTAGTATAATGTAATATTCTTAGCGGTCTTCGCAATATTTTTATAAACTAGTAACATATTAATATATATCGCAAACACAAAATTATACGAATATATCCAAGTTCAAAGTAGACTTGAGCCTCTGGTCCATGGACAAACCCATTGGTCGGGTTATGCTAGTAAAGTTAACAATTATCTGACTACGAGCTAGTAACGTTAAATAATATTGTTGGAATGACCGATCTTTCTAATATACGTTAAAAACATATTTCAAACAAAAGCTTCATCAAAATTGTTGTTGAGAAATGTGATTCCCAACTTATCCTTAAGATAAAATGCTAGCGTAATTTGTCATCGTTTTAGTAAACTTATTATACCGAAGTCGATTGAAAGCATGTTTAGATTATCATAAGCACTGGTCGAAAGATAATGAGGCTATGTTTGGTAATATATTATTTAAAGCTTTTTGAGAGTTATTAGTTTTTTTGTTAAAAATTAATTTTTATAAAATAACTAGTTCTGTTTTGTAGAACTACTTTTTAGAGTTGTTAGTTTTTTGTTTCAAACAAGTAATTTTTAAATGAAAAGTTGATTCATAATTTTTATTAAAATAATTAGCTCTTTAAAAATTATAAATCACTAATATATGTCATTTTAAGTTCATTTTACATATTAATTTTACATTTAACAACTAATTTATCAAACACTTTTATTGAAAAACAATACAGATGATAACTCATATTAACAATTTAATAATTAACAGATTACAACCTACATTTAACAGTTAACTGCTTACTTAAAACTATTTTTACCAAACATAGAGTGAATCTCCAAAGAGAGAATTGGTTACTATAAAGCGAGCTAATTTTTGAAAGTTGCAAATTGTGATTCACAAGTTGGTATCATCCTTTGCTTCAACATAGTCATCCTCCCTAGTCTGTGAAACTTATTTAGATGAAATTATATTTTTCATTTTCAAAAAAAATGAAAAGTGTGAGAAATTATTTTCAATCATTTTTTTCATGATCAAATATTTTATCATGTTTTTGCTAGTTTTTTTTTTTCATTTTTGTCGGTTTTTTCCATTATCTTTTTTCACATTTTCGTAAGTTTTTTTTTTTACATTTTTTGTCAGTTCTTTAACTTTTTTCTTCAGTTTTTGCACATATTCGTCCATTTTTTTTACGTTTTCGCTAGTACTTTTACGTATTTGTTTGTTTTTGTCAGTTTTTTTTACTCTACACAAAAGCATGCTTTTCTAAGTTATTAGGTATCAATTCACCTAAATACAAAAAACTCAAAACTAACATTAATTATTACGTGGTGTTTCGTACGTTATACTGAAAGTAGGCATAGAAAAAATCATAGCGTCGAAATGAAAAAATTATGTTTTTTCACAATTACAATAATATAATAACTTATTACATGCAATCACTCATTATATCAAAAACTTTTATTTTCATTCATTCAAATCAGTTGTCTTTTCTCCATTGGAATAAAATAAAAATTACATAAATTTTTTTTATTAATTACCCACCAAACAAAAAAACATACATCATCAAACACTATTTGAGTCTTTTTATTATTAATTAAACATTATATTATATTTTTAAAACCAAATATAATTATAATTATATTACTTTATTTAATTTATTACCAGGGGCGGAGCCAGATTATTAAGTAATCCGGTACACAAAATTTTTTAATATGAATATCTAAATAGTACATAATTTTGGGACCGATTTCATTTTGAAGAAATCAAATTTTTTAGCAAATATATATAATACGCGACAAAATCCCATCGGGTTTCCGTACATCCCCAAGAACCCCGTAGCTCCTCCCTTGTTTATTTCAATGTTAATTACGTTCCGTCACTAATTCATTTAGTCATACCAATGATACCCTTATATTATTGGATTTTATATCTAACACTTCAATATATATTGAGTCACAAACGAGGACAATATCAAGAGATGTTACGCCCAAAGAAAATCAAATGTAGTATTTTATTATGTTCAAATCCAATAGATTACAATAATCTAAAAATAAATAAGTGGATAAACATTTTGGTATATATTGACTTGAATATCTATTCTACCAAGCACAATATACTTATTCCAACATGTAAAAACTATATATTTTTACTTTAGCAAGAATTTTCTTCTTTAATCCATGCGGGAAATATAGCATATTTTTATTTTTTATCTTATCTAGTCCGTTGTGATTTTAAGATATTTTGGATTCTGTCAATTTTGAGATGAAATTATCAAAATATCTCTATCTAAATGTAAATAAGAAGACGTAAGAAGGGTTATTTTCGTCATTTCACATACCCTATTAGACAAGTTGGTAAAAATTTGAACCATGTTAAAACTAAAATGACAAGATCTAATATGAAAATAAAAAACGGATCGAATTCATAATTTTAAGAAATCACATGAACCATTTATGTAGTTTACTCTTTATTCATTTTAGATACATAGGGTATGTTGGCAAAATAAATTGTAAGTTGTATATTGTACGCTATTAACTGTAAATTGAAAAACATAAATTGTAAAGTTGTTAACATTAGCTATAAGATGTGACTTTTTCAATAAAAGTATTTGATTAACTTGCTATTGACTGGTAATATTGAATGTAAAATAATTTAAAAACATATATTTTAAATAAATTAAAATATAATTTGAGTGTATATCAATTATCTATAGTTTTAAGAATTTTAAACATTTTAAAAAGTTTTGTGAATCAATTTTTCGTTTAAAATTCACTTGTTTAAAATACAAACTTAAAAGTAATATATCAAAACAAAACAATTTATGTTAAAAAAATATTTTTGGAAACAAAAAACTTACTTCTAAAAGAAATCTTTAAAAAATTCCATCTCAAGAGACCCATAACCTAAAAAATAACAAAAATCAATTTTAGTTTGGTTTTATATCTCGTTATAACTCTTTTATTAGTGTTCATTCACAAAAAGTTACAACATTTGAGGATTGTTACGACGCACAGATAATCAAATTATAATTTATTAGTTCATATAAACTCGATTGTTGAGAGATGAAAAAAAAGGTGACCCGATTTATCGTTGTTGTAGCACTAACATTCAAGTGTTCATCACTTAAATATAAGTTGCGCCAACAATCATATACTCGTTTCAACTTATTTGAACCATATATTTCGAGGGATATAAGTTAGCAAACATTTGCTTCTTTGTTACATATGGGATTGAAAACTTAGTTTTTCAAAAGAAGATAAAAATAGATAGGCAAAAAGATGTACCACAAACACATTTTGTATAATTTATGTTTCTTTTAAGAAAATTTTATAGCCTACTTTAATTTTGTGACGAGATAACTTTTCTTTTGATAAATGTGATGCCAAACTTATTTTGAAGTGAAAATTCATTTTTTGCCAAGAACATGTAACGGCTATCCCATGTTCAACGTCAGACTTTTAAGTCGAATTACGTATATTTTTTTGAGTAAAGAGTTATCCCGATAAATGGTATTCAACACAAAAAATAAATACAATGAAAGATGGTTGACATACCATTTTAACCCTAAGCCCACGCTTGGACCACCAAAATTCCACAAAAGGTGAAGGTTGGGGAACACCTTATCTCCGTGTGTCTTTTGGCACCAGCCATTGTGTACCCCACAAGAAATAGCTCCGGCAACTCTCCTGACCCAGAGGAGCAACACCTGGAATGAGACGAGCCACAAGATTGACTAAGAAAAAAAATCCTACTAACAAAAAGCCTTAACTATCATAAAAACGAATTCCATTTATTCAAAAACTCTTTCACCTTGTTCGAGTTTTTAAACCAGTAAGTATTTAACTTCAGCCGAACAGTAACCATGATGATATCTCCAACCTCTTCCGGAGTTCGCTTCGACTTCTTGAATAAGCGATTATTTCTCTCGCTTCACACAAAG
The DNA here is from genome assembly GCA_025667525.1 of Glebionis coronaria. NCBI lineage: Eukaryota > Viridiplantae > Streptophyta > Magnoliopsida > Asterales > Asteraceae > Glebionis > Glebionis coronaria. The sequence continues at coordinate 705,872,434 of CM046875.1, read as the reverse complement.
TAGCTAGTCGCAGCAACTAATACCCGACCTATAATACTTCTAACTGAACATTGAGAAGCAATAGGAATATAATGCGACAATATTAATCATCTTGGGTTGGATAGCCTCCATATAACCAAAATGTCGAACATAATTCCAAACCTTCGCAACAAATTCGCATTCAAAGAATCACATTCAAAGAATAAATGCGGATTAGAGTCAGGTTGGTTCCCACATAACGGACATCGCAACAAAGTAATATCAACACCCTCCCCAACGTCCCACGGCATGATCTTACCTTGCGTTTTTAACCGTTCCCTCATGACAAGCCATAAGTGAAATGAGTGTCTCGAGATAGAATGACCAAATTGTCGTTGTTGTTTCTTTTGAGAAATATATGATGCCAAACTTATCCTGAAGATAAAATGTTCAGCATAATCTTGATTACGTTTTAGTATACTTATACCGAAGTTGATTGCAAGCATGTTTCGATAATTATCATAATGTATAGAAGACTTACGTATGGAAGACTTACGTATGGCATATATATATATATATATATATATATATATATATATATATATATATATATATATATATATATATATATATATATATATATATATATATATATATATATATATATATATACTAGCGTCGTAACCCGCCCAACGGGCGGGGTCGTTTCGTAAATCTTTTAAAAAAGTACGGTTGTGTATTAGTTATATCTTTTGACAGTGGGATTTGTTTTTGTTTTTTAAAAGGAACCTAATATTTGATATTTTTAGGCTTGGCTCATCCAACGAACGAGTTTTATCCTATATTAATATTTGGTTGTACAAATATTGGTTTGTGTTTTCTTTAAATTTTTAATAACATCTTACACTTGTGAAGGAAATAGGAGTATCCCTAAAGAAACAGATTAGTAAAGTACTTTTAATATGTAAATAACCGACCTACAAATGTGAATTGAATGAATCAATTATAATATGTATTTCATGCATCTATATGTAAATTTAAAAAGTTTGTGGTTATTTAATGCACACTAACCTCTGCTTAGTTGGCATTGGTTAGCAAAACCAAATATAAATTATAACAATGACAGCAAAATTCATACAAAAAATAGTATAAACCGTTTGGTAAAAATAAAAGTTTAAAGAAGTCTAATATTATGATTACAAATAAGCAAAAGTCTGTAGGTCAAAAAAGAAGAAGCAAAAGTCTGTTTCATTTAGTTTTTCGAAAAGTAATGTTGATATGAAGTTTTCGTATAAAAGCTGTCCATATTAAATGTAGCGGTGATGGGATTGTACAACATCATACAACTGAAAGGACAACAGTATCAACATTCATCAACATATATAACTTTTATAAAGAGCTTATACACCATTTACATTTATTACTTTTCAAATCTATTGAATTTTATTGCATTTTTGTTACTTCTTGTCTTCCGGTTTGCTTTTTAATTCAATTCATCTAAAGGTAATACATCAACAGTATCAACATAAGGTTACTACATCTCTGGAAAATATAAAATTAGAGAGTATCAGATTTATTAAGAAAAGTATATTTTAGAAAGAGAAACTATAAAAAAATTCTGAACTTAAGTTAACTTGAGTTGTTGGTGTTTTGATACTAAATAGATGGTGTTCCAACACCCATAGCCATCAAACAAAAACTAAAGTCACGGTTACATGACAAATTTACTCCAGTTATGCATGAAATCACATGCTAAAAGTAAACTAAATACTAGTGAAAAATTGCAGTCCCTATGTGGCAGACTATTGTGTTATGAGTCTCTATCTAGCAATAAAATAGACGAGAAAATGAAGAGAAAGAAACATTTTGTTTATTGATAGAAGTAACATGTCACCTAAGTTGGTGACTAAGGGGGCGTTTACTGTAGCTCGTTTATGGGGCTTATGAGCTTAGTAGCTTATATAACTAAAATAATTAAGAAAATAAGTTATTTGTATGAAAAAAAAGAAACACTTTTCAATCCACATCACTCATTCATGCACTTTTCCAAATCATCATCTTAACTGATAGTTTGATTATAATTGGTGCGACAAAGACGATAAGCACTTAACAACCTATTCTTTTAAATAAGCAATCACAGATCGTTTATACATATCACTTTATTACCACAGTCAAAACATCACCTCTTGTTCTACAGTTTATATCATCTTTAATAATGCAAATAAGAATAACAATAAACAAAAAGAAGCTTACCCTTAATAAGAACACATTGAAGCTTCACCATGTGGAAGTTTCTTTCAGTATGAGTCGTCGGCTTTAAAGGCGACGGATGTTGCTGCCGATGCTGATGTCATTCCACCTGCAAGACCAACCCCTGATATGACCGGAAGCAACAGCTGGAGACTGAGTCAATCTGCTCTTAGAAACACTACTTTTGTAATGAGGGAGCATGGCTGCTAATTGCTGACCAACCTTCCCAACCTGTCGTATGTAGGACTTGCAGAATGGAACTCCTGACCAACCTTCCCAACCTTGAAAATTTTCTTATTCATTTCAGTCCTGTGGTTATAACCGTTATGTCCAGCTCTTGAGGGTATGTATGTGCATACCTCTGCCTCAAGTATGTCCGCTTCTGCAGTAGAGTAGCTTAATTTACACATTCACAAACCATACAAATATGTCCCAAGTAAGACTTGAAACCTCAACTTTGGGGGAGGTGCACACCTCGCATCTCACACCTTGGTAACGCTAGGCCAAAGGCTGTCTGATAATATACAATATCAGTAGTTACATTAGCAGAGAGTTAGCTGGCTTGGGGAGACTACTATCTTTTGTACTGGTTTCAATTTTTTCCTTTTTCATCTTGTCGTTCTGCCCTTCTCATCTTCTGTTATGATTGGAATTGGTTGGTCTACAATCTTTTCCGGTCTGCGCTACTCCAGTTAGTGTGTTTGCGTTGTTACATGTTCATCTGTCAGCTCTGCCTTTCGAACTTAATATCTATAAGCATACAAATTATTATTAATAATAAACATGTTAGGATGTAAAGTTATATTACACTTTTTCATCAATAGCCAGATTTAGCTTTATCAAGCAATGCATCATGGTCATCTCTAAAAAGCTGAAGTTTGTCAAAATCACCAACCAGGCAGTTCACCAACTCTTCAGCTTTATCAAAAATTGACCGGATAAGCAGATCCTAATCATTGCCTGCATATGACGAGCTCCTAACTTCCATAGTATGGCCAACACTCTTATGTGGTATAGCATTTTCAAACTATGTAATTATTTATAAACTTAAACTCGATTAAACATATAAAATGATAACCTACACCGAACCGTGGGTAATCGCTCATTTTGGGTAACCGTATGTCCAATTAACCGCCAAGTACGGTTTGGTTTTGGGTATAATTAACTACCCACCTCGCGATGGATAGGTAAAATCGTCTAATTAATTGAACAGAACCGACCCCTAGTACTAATATTGGGGTTTTTTTTGTAAATATTATGTTGCTTAAAATTAAAGGAACTGGTACACTTTTTTGGTATGTTTTTTTCTAGCTTTTCAGATTTATAAAAGGATGCTTGATCATTCTGCTTAATGCAATAATACATAAAGATCTTGTGATCATATATATGCAAGTATCCGGTCACAATGCGTAAAAGACCAAGAAAGAGCGAACACCAAGAAATACGCCCAAGATTTAATCCTTTTTTTAGTTATTCTCAACTTCATTGTGGTGGTTTCATTTGGACAGGAATTACTGAGAAAGGAAGATGAGAAAAGCCGTTCGGGTGGTTATTTGGTATTATTTCCAGAACTTATTGGTATAATAATTTTTGTGATTGGGTACGTTATCAAGCATACATATTCAAACAACCATCAGATTTATGGATCTGCCATTCATTTATAGATGCAAAAGCCTCATGGTTTTTCTGTGAAGATGACTAAAACCTTTTCTTATTTTTTCTTATTGGACGTGTAAAACTGGTTAAGTTCTAGTATGATTTTATTAGATTGAACATTTCTCTAAATTTCTTCTTTATGTTTACCTTTTTTTGCTGCGCCTATCTTAGTTATATCAGCACTTAAGCTTTAGATAGATCGAATTTATGAATAGAAACAAATGAACTTAGAAAACGGGTCTACCAATGTTTGAGCCGATGTAAAAATGAGTCGCAATATGATTTAGGAACCCTCTTCAAAATGATGGTTCTAAGATTTTTGCCTACCTATGCTTGCGATCCATCTTCCAGGAAGAGGGAAAACGCCACTACCTGTTGAAAGAAACTGATCCATTGTAACCTGTAAACGCGAAATTTAGCACTTATTCGATTGAAGGATTTATCTATTGTTGCACCTGGCATTAATCAAATGAATTTGATTTCAACTTCTAAGATCATATGGTATTATAGTAGAGTATGTACTTTGTATCTTTTGTCAGCTGTCTGATAAATATTTTGAAAACACAAAAGTCACCCCAGTTGAATCCTTTACCTCGAAATCTCACGACGATCAGTTTATCAGCGTCTGGACCAGGAGGACTATTTAGTTTTGAGGCTTTCTCAGGGAAACTGAAGACGCCAATTCATAAATCAATGTTTCTGTTTATTGCGTGAATAAATGGACAGAAGATGTTCACCATTCACATTAAATTTCTTATATACTGCTTTCTGCAACAGCAATTTCTTACAGCTAATGACACCTCTCGACAGATACTATCTCACATATGTCTCGATGACAATTGAACCCGCGAGGCCAAAGGTCGTTGGTAATTTCTTAGATACTCAGATAGTCATAGGAGGAAGAGGAGAGGGATTAACTTTATTCAAGAATCAAGAGTCAAAAGAACCAAGAAGAAACATACCTGGTGTTCGGGCTATGCCGAAAAACATGTTCAAAGCTGTTGAATTTAGGTAGGTATAATGTTACTCCTTGACTTACTTTGCTCATTAATTTTCGTTTAATGTGCTGTCCAGTGTGTGTTCGTTCAGCAACACAACCTGTGTGTTTATGTTAGTGAGCAATAGAGTGAGCTCTAGAAGAATTTGATTTAGTTGATGAGACTCAATAACAGAGTTTAAAAGTAAAACGTTTTTTACCTCCTTCCCCGTCTTGCCATTGCCGAATTATGCATGATAGGAATACCTGTGCCAAACAACTCAGCAGTTGCTTTGTTGAATGCATCTAAACCTTCGATTCCACAACTCCTCATCAACCAAATTAGCCATCCTACGAATACCGCCATTTAAAATCATTCCATTGGTTACACAAACCTAACCATTTGACTGACCCAAAGCTTATAATGTGGAAAAGTTCATTATTCGCTAAGATAAGGCACATACATTGACAGTACAACAACTTTGAGACGAATACACTCGTGTCTCAAGAAAAACATTTAGTGACTCACCATACATTCTTGAACACGTTCTATGAAGTTCTTATTCTGTTGACAGAAAAAGAACTACATAATCCTTGACTGAGATTTCAAAGGTGATGGGCTTCCATCGATCACAAAAAACAGATAAGCAATGACTATTTCTTAAAAAAATTTGGGAAAGAAGTTGATGAAAGTGCGGTAACTGAACAATTAGATTAGGCCTACTTGCAACCTAAAAGGTACCGGTGATAAACAGTTAAACCTGTGAAGCTTTCCTCCTATGTAGTAGATTGTTCAGATTACTACAAATGAAACTGAGCCAAAGACAGTGGAAAGCTCAATATTGGCCTTTGGTTGTTATATGGTATTAAGCTCCACGTTTTCGTCCCTTACATCGAAAGAAGGTCAAGCAAAACCTGCAAAATAAAATGTGTAGAGAGTTAGAAAGTGACTGTAGATTCCACCCAATGAACCCACCCCCTTATCCCACCCAGTGAACACACCAACTAAATAATTAAGTGGGAGTGTTTGAATTAGGTTATTTCGGAACCTCAATGCCTCGTCATACTCTTTTAAAAAAGAGAGCTAAATAGGGACTTAATTGAGAGCGTGTTACTTCTTTCAGCACAATAAAATTTGTAATTTTGTATTCTAACTATTGACACATAAAAAACAAATTAGTAACTGACACTGTATAATAACCCGGAACTATGCACCCTTCTATTATTGTACTTTTTGTATAGCCTTACTCAACTTAGGATGATTTGCATATGTGCATCCACTGTTCCAACATTGTTTAGAACAGGAAGCAATTCATGAGATTGTATATTTTTAATTTTTATATTAGCAATATGAATTTTCTAACCAATGTATTTTATAATGGTTTGGAAGTTACATGTATTTTTTAATCTTTACAGGACATAACCTTAAACATGAATGATCTAGTGGACTTTGTTACAAAGTCTTTGCCAACACAAGTTTTTTAGCAACATGTTCACAAGACCGTCATTTGAGGCTTGAAAGATATGCATTAATTTGAGGAGGAGCATTATACGCACTGCACTCTTTTTCCCTTCATCAAGTTTTTATCACATTGGGTTTTTTCTTGATAAGGTTTTTAACGAGGCAGATGATGACGTATAACGACCGGTGAATATCCAAGGAGGAGTGTTATAAATATCCTTATAATGTGTGTCTCTTCACCTTGAATGTGTATTCACTAGCCATGAATTAGTGGTTAATTGGCTAAGATGTTACACTTCATGTGCCCTTATAAATAAGAAACACATTGTACTCATTTGGTACACTACATAATAAGAATCATCTTCTTCCTCCTCAATATCTCATTCACTATATTTCATAACACTTTGCATATTATTCATACTAGTATCTTTTTTTATGATTTATGTTTTCCTAGAGAAATTCTCAAATCGTGTTCCGACGAAATTGTTGTTGTTTCTTTTGAGAAATATGGTGCCAAACTTATCCTGAAGATAAAATGCTAGCATAATCTTGATTAAGTTTTAGTATAATTATACCAAAGTCGATAGCAAGCATGTTTAGATTATTATAAGCACTGGTCGAAAGATAATGAGACGTAATAGAAAAAACTGGTCAAATATTAAAAGCGAGCTAATTTTTGAAAGTTGAGAATTAAACCACGTTGTGTAAAGTTCATCTATACACGGTTTTGGGTATGATCGAATAGGCAAATATACAATTTTATGATGTGTTTATGAGCTGCTCATATAATTTTTTACCTTCAAGTCTGCAACAAGAAAATATTGGCATGTATGTAACGTCATTTCCCTCTAAAATTACCCACAATCAAATTACAAAGGTAAACTTTACGTTGTAAAATCTAACGCGATATCCTTCTAATTTACCCTAATTGAATATAATTTATTTATCCATTTTCTGGAAAGTTTTTGGTAACAAAACTGGACATGACCGATCACACCAACCAGATCAAACGAATTCAGTTGGCCGTTGTATTTATCATTTCTCGTAAATGCTCGAAGCATTATGCATAGTACGGTGCTAGGTTCATACTTTTCATCATACATTGTCTCGCATAATTTTACAAAAAGCTCGTTAGTATGTTTTGTTGAACCGGTTAACGATGAAGCGGATTGAATTGGACTGAACACATGTTGTCCCTATGTCAAATCGGTTACGATCAGGTCCAGTTTTTGAACAGTACTCGGTCAGTTAGTCTTATATCGTTGTAAAATAACATACATGAACCTTAAACTCTCAAGTATATAAGCTAGCGAAAATTTGGATGCTCGCACGAAAACTTGAAAAGAAGTTTGTCAAAACTATAATACAAAGATGAATTTCGTCATGATGGTATGATTAGTCTCGCACAACAAGTAACTATTTAAAATATATAGCTTTTTAAGAAAATGATGAAAATAGTTTAATAGGCAAGATGCATTCATTCTATCTTTAAACAAACAAAAAAATCGAACACCAAGAATCCAAGATACTTAATTATTAAAGCCACAAGAACACCAAATGTTCATATAAAAAGTTTAGAACTCATAGTTATGTCCTCAGCCACAATGGTGTCTATGTGTCTAACTAATCACATAAACATATCATGCTCCAACAACAATGTATTCATTCCAACTTGTGTCTACCATTTACTCCGAAAGGTATATAAACTAGCAAGCATTTACTTCTTTGATTCATGTGGGATCAGAAATTTAGTTTTTATAAAAAAAAAAGAATTGACAAAAAACTACAGCAAAGATATTTCTTGATGTGATGCATATTACTCATTTTTTTTTTATAATCTATGTTTTTCTTTAAAGGTTTTTTTTGTAAGAGGATCCGACAAGACCGAAAGCACAACCGGCATGAATAGGACCGATCATAGCGGACCAACGTATTCCGTGTGGTCTTCGGTCCATACTTTTCATCATACTTTGTCCGGTCCGGTTCTTACAAGTTACAACAAAAAAAGTGGTATCACTAGTGGTCCATGGGCCGGTCTATATTTTACGGATCAAAGAATTGTTTTCAATTCGCATACTAACTTTGACTGTATTTATTTCATAGATATCATTTTCACCCACATAAATCTTTAAACAAAAAACTAATATGAATTCTCCAAAAAATTATAGAGAACTCGCAGTTATGTTGTTTAGTTAGATATATGCAAGTTGTAAAAAAACAAAGTTGGATACCAAAGTTAGTAACATGAAATAATGGAAAATGAAAAAAGTCGAGAATATATATTAGTTGAGCTGTGTGAGTGTGAGTGTGAGCAGTGGCGGACTCAGAAAATTGAAGAGTAGGAGGCAAAAAATTTTTTTTAGAATAACAAGACAAAAAAAATTAGAATCCAAATAAAAAATCGAATATTTCAACTTAAAAATAAAAATTTTCAAGTTTTAAATTGTTAAAAGTTGGATTTTAATGTGTGAATCAGAGCAATTTACGTTTTGAATGGGTGACATTTTAAAAAGCTTTCAAAACCGAAGAAAAAATACATTGTAATCTCGTCTTTTTTCAAGCCATCGAGGCGCCGCCACCCCGTACTTTGTGCATAAGTCGGCCCCTAAGTGTGAGTAGCATATGAATGGTTAGTCACTCATAAGTATGGTATTTAAAAGGCTAAAACAAATATTTGTAACCTGAACTTGTTTTAGCCTTTTAAATACCATATTTTGAATTTTGCTAAGTTCAGGGTACTAATATTTGTTTTAGCCTTTTAAATACCATACTTTTTTTTGATATGAAGGGAATCATCCTCACCAATTGCCTTATTTTCATCAAATGCATAAGATCAAATGTGTTTTATTTTTTTACATATTTTTTATAATTTAAATATCTCTTAAACCGTTAAGTGTCAAACAAAAAAATATCATCGCGACGAGCATTTAATTATCTCTAAGCCGATATGCACTATGATAATCTTTTGAAAAAAAAAATCGTTTTCTCTTCTTTCTGTTAAAATTTACGTGAAATATTATATATGATAATAGTGTTTCATCATATATGATATCATTGTTAAATTATAAATTATAATTAAATCATATATGATATTTGTTTATCTCACATATATATGATAAGTTATATTATATATGATAAGTTATATCATATATGATACTGGTGTAAACATCATATATGATATTAGTATCATATATAATAATTTTAGAAAACGAAAAAAAAAAACAGAATTTTTTTTATCGAAAGTGTATCATGTAGCATATATATATAAAAAGATAATTAAATACTTCTCGTAACGATACATTTTTTTTCGCATAACAGCTAACAATGTAATAGATATAAATCATATCCATGATACTTAATTATTAAAGCCACCAGAACACCAAATGTTCATATAAAAAGTTTGGAACTCATAGTTATGTCGTCAGCTATAATAGCTGTTTATGTGTCTAACTAATCACATAAACATATCATGCGCCAACAACAATGTATTTATTCCAACTTGTGTCTATCATATACTCCGCAAGGTATAAAAATTAGCAAGCTTTTTCTTCTTTGATCCATGTGGGATCATAAATTTAAGCTACAGCAAAGACATTTCTTGATCTATTGCATATTACTCATTTTTTTATAATCTATGTTTTTCTTGAAAAGTTTTTTGTAAGAGGACCCGACAAGACCGAAAGCACAAACCGGCCTCAATAAGACGGCTCGGACCGAACCAAACATATTTGGTGTGGTCTTTGGTCTATACTTTTCATCATACTTTGTCCGGTCTGGTTTTACATAAAACCGGTCCAGTTACTTACAAGTTACGACAAAAAAAAGTTGCATCACTAGTGGTCCATGGGCCGGTCTATATTTCACGGATCAGAGAATTGTTTTCAATTCGCATACTAACTTTGACACTATTTATTTCATAGATATCATTTTCACCCACATAATTTTTTTATCAAAGTGTCCGCAAACTATCTTACCAAATATACGTTTATTTGTTAAATAGAAACATTACAATTTTATCTCAGCACGCTTTAAAAAGATGTCGAGCTCACGATTATTTAACTGAACAACGATCATACCGTTACATTTATCATCTTTTATTGACGTGGTTGCATCTTTTGCCACAACGCCAAGCCATGACACCTAGGATGCCCGGTGCTCATTAGTCTTAACTCTTTGCTTTACATAATGTTCCAAGTCATAAAAGGTGACAATATCAGAAGTTGTTACGGCACAGAGAAAATCAAACCATATTTTATCGGTTTATAAAAAAAAGAAGAATCGATTACTATTGTTATTCCAATAGCATATAAATGCTAATCTGCCTGAATTTATATTGCACCAACAATAGTATATGATTTCGTCTTTAGTGAATGATATACTCCAAGTTATATAAGCTAGCAAGAATTAATTTTTTGGTCTATGTGGGATCGAAAACTTAGTTCTGAAAAAAAAAACAATTAAGAAAAGTGGCAAACAAAGACACATTTTGACGTAATGTATATTATTCATCTTTTTGGTTTGATTTATCTTTTCTTTTATGCGTTAGCCATGTAGTCCGGTAGATAGCAAATAACTAAAAAATGTAATTTGATGAATTTGTTTCTAACTTTCAATTGTTTTGTTAAGTCTTCATCGTTTTGACTTGTTTTGCATATATCGGTTTTCGGTTCGAGTTTTTTTAAAATCGGTTTTCGGTTCGATTGGATTTGATTTTAAGCCGATGCTCAACGGTAGCATATAACATGCGAAACCGATGCGGGTTCGAACATGGACCGTTTAGCTCTATAGGATCAATTAAAAGACCTCAAATATATATGATACGTTCGTGCTTCGGATGAGGGCGGGCCAAACATAGGCCATTACTATCTTTCTTATGTTTTAGGGTTTCATTGTTAGGTTTATAAATATTATGTCATTGTTATCAATGTAGTCAATCAAAACAAAAGTTCAACAAATGTCTAATTCTTCTCATCTCTAATTCTTAAGGAGATAGCACACGCTATAGTGGTGCCTTATCCCGATACTACCCCGAGAGGGTCGTATCAATTGGTGCTTTCATTGAGAGCCCTCAATTCGTTATGGGGTTTTGATTTAGGATTCCAATCACAAAAAAGTTGTTCATCGAGATCACTATTCATCGGAAATTACTGTTCATCTGAAAACTACTGTTCATCCGCCGTACTGTTCATCCGTCGATACTGTTCACTTTGTACTATTCATCGACGTTGTTGTTCATCGGGAACTGTTCATTCGAAAAAAATAAAATAAAATAATTTTTTTAATTGTTTTTCGGTTGCTATGGTATCGGGCAACAACGATTGGGACGTGCTATCTAAGCTCTTACAGAAGAGTACGGTGGCCGGTTATGAGAGTAAGTTTGTGATACTTGCAGATCGGGTTACGGAGATGTCTACGGATTTAATTATATATTTTTATATATGTGGACTTAAACCGCACCTACAATGTGCACTCTCAAGGTCAGCCCCTACAACTTTAGAAGAGGCGTTTTCTTTAGCCCGCATAATGGAGGCTCGTTTTGAGACAATTGCAGGGAAAGAGTTAATCATTGAAGAGAAACTAGATACGGTTCTATCATGGGCAAATGAAGAAGTTTCACTTGTGATTAATGGGTCCTTATATGTTAATCAAGATAATCGTGTTGTTAAGGTTAGTAGCGTGATAGACGGTGTTTTTGATGTTGGTGAGAGTTATATGGGAAACATGGAAGTTTGTGGCGAATTTGGCGAATTTTCAGATTATGTGGGAAGTGTGAAGGAGGTTTTTGTGAATAGTGGTGAAGCGTGTAAGGTTGACGACGATGAGTCGAATAGAGTAATACCGTTCTTTAAGGATGATGGTGATGATTTTCAAGCCGAGACACGTGTGGAAGAAGTACTGGTCAATTTGATTAATTCTACACATACGTTTGTACATGAAAGTTCACTAGCTCTCAAACTATGGGAAAGAATTGGTATCGGCGACATTCATGGGCTCATAGCTAATGGGCGCATCAAAAAATTTGTTCAACCGAAGGCGTTGGAATGGACGTGGGACTCCCTATCGGCGTATTTTTCATATCACTTTGAGGGCAAGGTGGATTTTGAAGGTGTGGGGAGTATTAGGGACTGGACAACGGTAGGCAAAAGAAGGGTATTGTGTTATGTCCAAGGTAGCTGAAGGTAGAAGAGGAAAAAGGGAGTTCGTATCGGTAGCGGACGACTGGAGAACAAATTTTGTTGGAGAACTATCGGTGATGGAGAACAAGTTAGGTTGAAGAACAAACTGGGCTGGAGAACAATATGTGGAGAACTTGTTGAGTGGAGAACTATTTGGGATCCTGGAATTAAGAGTGTTTTTTCAAGACATCACCTTGAGGGAAAGGTGGATTCGAAAGAGTGAGGAATGATACGCTCGGGCTTCGGATGAGGGCGGGCCAAACATGGGCCATTACTATCTTTCTTATGTTTTAGGGTTTCATTGTTAGGTTTATAAATATTATGTCATTGTTATCAATGTAGTCAATCAAAGTAAAAGTTCAACAAATGTCTAGTTCTTCTCATCTCTAATTATTAAGGACTCAGCACACGCTATAGTGATGTTTTATTCCGATACTATCCGAGAGGGTCGTATCAATATACTAAGAACAAAGTATAGTTTATGTTGTGCTTGTTCCAGGGCACGGGTGGAGCTGGGTTTCCAGGGATGCGCGAAAACTCAATGGAATTTTGTTGCGTAGTGTATATATTTACTAAAAATATCTACTTTTTTGAAATGAACTCGATGCCAAAATTATGTACTATATAAATACTCGTCTTAAAAATTTTATGCACCCAATAAGTTTACTGTCTACTCCGTCCTTGTCCAAGGGTATGTTTATGAGCTACTCGTATCATACCAAAAGGTTCAATGAGAAAATGTTGGCGTGCATCATGTGTGTAACATGTTTAGTTTTCTTCTTCTACCGTCATCTCTCTAAATATACCAAAAATAACCATTTATCAAGTTACTGAATTACTAATTTATTGAAGGCATGACAATAGCTTCATAAGTAAGACAATTAGAAAAGATAATCATTCGTAAGTGTTTTTATAAAACATACTAGTTTTAATTTGCCTGGTAGTTCTTTACAGATCATATGTGATTTTACAGGGTTTAAATTATGATGATCACGAAACAAACTTGTAAGAAAGTTCAGTCGAAAGTATATAAAAGTACCAACATAAAAGATGAATTTTATCGTGATCCTATGATTCGTTTCACGTAACTAATAACTGTTTGTAAAATATTTTAATTTAAAAAAAACATAAAATTAATATTTTTTCGATAAAAAAACATTCCGACCAAGATGGTCATTCAATCTTTAAACAAACCAAAAATCAAACATTGAACTACCCGTGTCTTTGTAAAAAGTTAAGAATTCGTATTTATGTTGCTGGTGAAGAATTTGGTTTAAGTGTCTTATCACTTAAACATATACCGCACCAACAACAATATATTTATATTAACTTGTGTGTATTATATATTTCAAAGTAAATAAACTAGCAAACATTTACTTCTTTGATCAATGTGGGATCAAATTTGGTTTTTCAAAAAAGCAAGTTGACAAAAAGCTATACAAAGACATACGAATATACCCAAGTCTAAAGTGGACTTGGACCTCTGGTCCATGGACAAACCCATTGGTAGGGTTATGCTAGTAAAGTAAACAATTATCTTACTACGAGCTAGTAACGTTAAATGATATTGTTGGAGTGACCGATTTTTCTAATATACGTTAAAAACATATTTCTAACAAAAGCTTCATCGAAATTGTTGTTGAGAAATGTGATTCCCAACTTATCCTTAAGATAAAATGCTAGCGTAATTTGTCATCGTTTCAGTAAACTTATTAGGGTTAATTCCATACATACCCAATTAAAACATGTTAATGTCATATTTGTCCAACCAAAACTTATAATGCCATATATATTCAACTTAATCACAAAATTTGTCATATGTACCCATTCTAATAATGTATTTTTTTAATTCATTTTAAAATCCTATAATAGCAGTTTAAAATCTATACACTTATTTTTCCCTTATTCAAAGAAACTACAAACAATCCCACTGTGGCACTGTGAACATGTGTGCATCGAGAATGGTCTGTAAGATTATAATCGATTATATTGACCCAAATAGAATAAAAGAAACTACATGTCTGCATCCAAAATGGTTTTCAAAATTAAACTATGTAAAATAAAACTTGTTTATATGGAACGACACAAAATAAAAGAAACTATTGAATGCAAAGCAGGGGCGGAGCTATAGCCTGGCTACCTGTGGCACGTGCCACACATAAGTTGGCCAGGAGAAGTAGTTTTATTCTGTGTAATTTGGATTTTAGTCTGCAAATGGGTACTGTATACCTGCAAATCTTCTTGACTGATAATAGTTTGCATACATGGGACTAGAGATTGGTTCTTTTTGTACACCTCATAGGTGTCAGTGATAATAGTTTGCAAATGGGTACTGTGTAAATGGGTACTGTGTACCTGCAAGTCTTCTTGATCTATAATAGTCTTGTTGTTTTGTTTTATTTTTGGTTCTATTGTCTTGAAAGTATTTTGTAAACTTGTTCTTTTTGGTTTGACAGATGTTGTATTTCTAAAGTAAAAAATGAGAGTTTTAAGGCTAGGCACAACGCGCCTGAATTTTTTCGGTCGTGTCTCGGTCGCGACCGGGTCGTCGCGTTGCGGCGATTCGGTCGCCGGTGCAAATCGAGCACAAACCGACCCTGGTCACGACCGTTTGAAAAACTTGTGGAAAAAATGGACCGTTTGAAAAAATGTTACCGTTACATTTAAAAAAAAAAAAAATTTTAAATTTTTTTTAAAACCTATATAATCAATACATACTTTCAATATTTTTTACATTTCACACACAAATCTCAACACACATTAAAAATATCTAGCAAGAGAACTCCCAAAAACAAAATCCCAAAATCCCGAGTTCGTCAAGAATTTGTTCCACATGTGACACCGGACTCGAATTTCCGATTATCCGGTGTGTCTCCACAATTCCGGTTTAGACCCACCGGTTTTGAATATCAATCACACCAACAACCTAACTATTCAAACCGTCCTTTTTATCCCCCACAACGTGATAACCAACAACCTAACTACGAATCGCCTTCGGGTGTGTATCGGCCTACTATGGATTCTTCCACTACTTCCTATCCAAACCAACAGTACAACTCGGAAATCGACCCCAACTTGCCGATGGCCAAACAGCAAGCACAACAAGAAATGAGGGACAGCATCAAGGAACGTTATAATTTAAATTACTAGGATTATTGTAATGTTTTTTAAATTCGAATAATTGTGTAATGTTTTTTTTTGAATTAATGTAATGTTTTTTTATTAAATTTATTGTGTTTTTAAAAGAATTTTTTTTTTCAACTAGGTCGCACTAGGTCGCCGGGTTGTGGCAAATAGGTCGCACTAGGTCGCCGGCCGAAAAAACTAGGTCATGACCCTCATGCGTTGTGGGTAGCCTAAAGCCTGTAAATGAAGCAAAGCCCATTAAATTTGGCAAGAAAAATATACAGTATGCAGTTGAACTAGTTATTAGGTACTGTAGTATAATTAGTATGTGTTAATTTTGCTTCTAATTTTGCGTAAATTAGAATTTTGAGGAAAAAAAATTTGTGCCACACATAGTTAAAATCTATGGATCCGTCACTGATGCAAAGTATGCTTCTGTTATAGGCCGATGGCATCTAAACTGGAATTTAAACAATTCTTACAACAACTATTTACTTCAAACAATGTAAAAAGGTGAATTCGTGACTGTGTTTGTTATATTTTGGGTTGCATAAGATTTTTGGCTTGCTGCATGATTTCTATGAATTTAAAATCAAGGGTAGAATATGTATTCAATAATGTTAATTAATATTTAATTGATTTAATAATAAAATGGGTAGATTGATAAATTATGTGATTAAATTGGGTATATATGTCATTATAGATTTTGGTTGGACAAATATGGCATTAGCAAGTTTTAATTGGATATATATGAAGTCGATTGGAAGCATGTTTAGATTATCATAAGCATTGGTCGAAAGATAATGAGCCTATGTTTGGTAAGAGATTATTTAAATTTTTTTGAGAGCTATTAGTTTTGTTAAAAATTATTTTTTATAAAATAACTAGTTTTGTTTTGTATAACAACTTTTTAGATTTGTTAGCTTTTTGTTTCAAACAAGTAGTTTTTAAATAAAAAGTTGATTCATATAACTTTTCAAATAATCAGCTCTTTAAAAGTTTTAAATCACTAATATACCCTTCAAACATATTATAACTTATCTAAATATCTCATTTTAAGTTCATTTTACATATTAATTTTATAGTTAACAACTAGAGAGAAGTGCAAAAATCATCCCTGTGGTATGTCGAAAAATCGAATTACATCCTTCGTTAACTTTTTGGACAACAGTCATCCCCCCGTTAGTGCGCGGGGCACAATACATCCCTCATGGACTAACGGTGCAAATATTTTCTAGTTAAAAATTAACAAAATCTAAAAGAGAGGGTATTCTTGTCTTTTTCCTTTCCCAGGGATGTATTTTGAACCTTATCATAAATAGTTTCAAAAAAAAATTTATTTTTGAAAAAAAAAATTATTTTCAGAAAAAAAAAGTTTTATTTTCTAAAAAATAAGTTTTATATACGAAAAAGAAGTTTTATTTTCGGAAAAAAAAAATTATTTTCGAAAAAATATGTTTTATTTTCGGAAAAAAGTTTTATTTTCGAAAAAATGGTTAATTTTCGAAAAAAAAAATTATTTTCGGAAAAAAAAAGTTTTATTTTCTAAAAAGTAAGTTTTATTTTCGAAAAAAAAGTTTTATTTTCGAAAAAAAAAATTATTTCGAAAAAATACGTTTTATTTTCGGAAAAAAGTTTTATTTTCGAAAAAATGGTTAATTTAAAAAAAATTTATTTTCGAAAAAAAGTTTAACAAGAAATAGACTTTTTTTTTTGAAAAAAAAGTCATTTCTTTTTTCGAAACAATATTTTTTAAGAAAAAAAGAATATTTTTTCGAAACAAATTTGGTTTAAAAATTTAATTTTTTAAAAAAAGTTGTTTTTTTTCTTTATAGAAAAAGATAAAACCTTTCTTTTTAAATATTTTTTTGTTTTGAAACAAGTTTTTTTCGAGAATAAAACTTTTTTTCCGAAAATAAAACATATTTTTTCGAATATAAAACATATTTTCTCGAAAATAAAACTTTTTTTTTCCGAAAACTATTATTTTTTTCGAAAATAAATTTTTTTTCGAGAAAATAAAACTTATTTTTTCTGAAAATAAATTTTTTTTCAAAAATATTTTTTTTTTTAAACTATTTATGATAAGGTTCACAATATATCTCTGAGAAAAAAAAAGACAAGAATACCCTCTCTTTTAAAATTAGTTAATTTTTAACGAGAAAACATTCGCACCGTTAGTCCATGAGGGATGTATTGTGCCCCGCGCACTAACGGAGGGATGACTGTTGTCCAAAAAGTTAACAAAGGATGTAATTCGATTTTTCGACATACCACAGAGATGATTTTTGCACTTCTCTCTAACAACTAATTTACCAAACACTTCTATTGAAAAACAATACAGATGATAGCTACTATTAAAAACAATACAGATGATAACTAATTTTTGAAAGTTGCAAATTGTGATTCACAAGTTGGTATCATCCTTGCTTCAACATAGTGATCATGCTTAGTCTCTGGCTGTTATAATTATAAGTTTTAAAAACTTATTTAGATGAAATCATATTTTTTATTTTTCAAAAAATGAAAAGAGTGACGAAACTATTTTCAATCTTTTTTTCATGTTTAAATATTTTTTCATGTTTTTGCTAGTTTTTTTTACATATTTGTATGTTTTTTCCCCTAATCTTTTTTCACATTTTCGTAAGTTTCTTTTACGTTTTTTTGTCATTTTTTTACTTTTTTTTTTCTTCAGTTTTTGCACATATTCGTCCATTTCTTTTACGTTTTCGCTAGTACTTTTACGTATTTGTTTGTTTTTTTACGTTTTCGCCATTTTTTTTACTCTACACGGAAGCATGCTTTTCTAAGTTATTACGTATCAATACACCTAAATACAAAAAACTCAAAACTAACATTAATTATTACGTGGTGTTTCGTACATTATACTGAAAGTAGGAATAGAAGAAATCATAGCGACTAAATTAACAAAATTATGTTTTTTTACAATTACAATAATGTAATATAGCTTATTACATGCAGTCACTCATTATATCAAAAACTTTTATTTTCATTCATTAGAATCCGTTGTCTTTTCTCCATTGCATCTTGGAATAAAATAAAAATTATATAAAAAAAATTTAAATTACCCACCAAACAAAAAAAACATACATCATCAAACACTATTTGAGTCTTTTTATTATTAATTAAATATTATATTATATTTTTACAATCAAATATTATTATAATTATATTACTTTATTTATTTTTATTACCAGGGGCGGAGCCAGATTATGAAGTAATCCGCTGCACAAAAATTTTAATACGAATATCTAAATAATACTTAATTCTACCGAGTTTATTTTGAAGAAATCAAAATTTTTAGCAAATATATATAATACGCAACAAAATTTCATGGGGTTCCCATGCATCCCCGAAAACCACATAACTCCACCCATGTTTATTACGATGTTAATTACGTTCCGTCACAAGTTCATTTAGTCATACCAATGATACCCTTATATTATTGAAGTGTTAATTACGTTCCGTCACAAGTTCATTTAGTCATACCAATGATACTACATTTGAATCAATTTTTCGTTTAAAAGTCACTTGTTTAAACTACAAACTTAAGAGTAATATATTAAAAAAAAAACAATTTACGTTAAAAAAATATTTTTGAAATAAAAAACTTATTTCGAAAAAAATCTTTAAAAAATACCATCCCAAGAGACCCATAACCTGAAAAATAACAAAAATCAATTTTATAGTTTGGTTTTATATTTCGTTATAACTCTTTTATTAGTGTTCATTCACAAAAAGTTACAACATTTGAGGATTGTTACGACGCACAGATAATCAAATTATAATTTATTAGTTCATATAAACTCGATTATTGAGAGATGGAAAAAAAAGTTGAACCGAGATATAATTGTTGTAGCACTAACATTCAAGTGTGCATCACTTAAATATAAGTTGCGCCAACAATCATATACTTGTTTCAACTTATTTGAACCATATATTTCGAGGTATATAAGTTAGCAAACATTTGCTTCTTTGTTCCATATGGGATTGAAAACTTAGTTTTTCAAAAGAAGATAAAAATAAGAGTAAAGTTATTTTGGATACCATATTTAATTATCTATCATGGATACCAAGGGACTCATCCATATCATCTATTCTCACCATATCTAATAGTTGAGATTAAAAGTATTTAATTATTTCACTTATTTTTAATACTTAAATATCTTTTAAACCGTTAAGTGTTAAACGGAAAAACATATACCATCGCGACGAGCATTTAATTAGCTTTCTACAGATATGCAATATGATATACTTTTGAAGAAAAAATTCATTTTTTTAAAATTTACGTAAAATATATGATAATAGTGTTTTATCATATATGATATTAGTGTTATGTTACAAATTTTTACAGAATCATATATGATATTGGTTTATATCATGTATGATAAGTTATATCATATATGATACCAGTGTTACTATCATATATGATATTTAGTATCATATATGATAGATTACGGAAAAAAAAACAAAAAAAAGTTATCGAAAGTATGTCATATAGCATATCTGTAGAAAGATAATTAAATGCCCGTCGTAATGGTATATTTTTTATCGTATAACGATTAACGGTTTAAAAGATATTAATGTTTGAAAAAAAAAAAGGAAATTGGTTTTATGTTTAATCTTATTCATTAGATTATGATGAAGATGAGTGGTTGAGATTAGTCTTTTGGTATCCAAATAAAATTTTGTATCCAAATGAACTTAAATCTAAAAATAAATAGACAAAAAGATATACCAAAAACACATTTTGATAACTTTTTGTATAATTTATGTTTCTTGTAAGAAAATTTTATAGCCTACTTTAATTTTGTGACGAGATAACTTTTCTATTGATAAATGTGATGCCAAACTTATTTTGAAGTGAAAATTCATTTTTTGCCAAGAACATGTAACGGCTATCCCATGTTCAACGTCATACTTTAAGTGGAACTACGTATATTTTTTTGGGCAAAGAGTTATCCCGATAAATGGTATTCAACACAAAAAATAAATACAATGAAAGATGGTTGACATACCATTTTAACCCCAAGCCTACGCTTAGACCACCAAAACATCCTACTAACAAATAGCCTTAACTATCACACAAACGAAAATTAGTAGGCATATTCCATCTATTCAAAAACTCTTGCACCCTGAGTTTTTAAACCTGTAAGTATTTAACTTGAGCCGAACAGTAACCATGAGGACATCTCCAACCTCTTCCGGAGTTCGCTTCGACTTCTTGAATAAGCGATTATTTCTCTCGCTCCACACAAAGTAGCTACTAATACCCGACCTATAATACTTCTAACTGAACTTTGAGAAGCAATAGGAATAAGATATGCAACAATATTAAGCATCTTGTGTTGGATAGCCTCTATATAACCAAAATGTCGAACATAATTCCAAACCTTCACAGCAAATTCGCATTCAAAGAGTAAATGCGGATGAGAGTCAGGTTGGTTCCCACATAACGGACATCGCAACGAAGTAATATCAACACCCTCCTCAACGTCCCACGACATGATCTTACCTTGCGTTTTTAACTGTTCCCTCATGACAAGCCGTAAGTGAAATGAGTGTCTCGAGATAGAATGACGAAATTGTCGTTGTTGTTTCTTTTGAGAAATATGATGCCAAACTAATCCTGAAGATAAAATGTTCAGCATAATCTTGATTACGTTTTAGTATACTTATACCGAAGTTGATTGCAAGCATGTTTCGATAATTATCATAAGCACTGATTGAAAGATAATGAGATGTAATAGAAATAATTGTTAAATACAACTTTATGATTGTGCTTGTTCGACGATGAATGATATATTTATGAGAGTGAAATGCACTTTTCATACATGTGGATTGTGGTATGTCCAGATTGCATATATAGTAACTGGTCTTCTGAAACTGCAGGCGGCCTCCCTGGTCTTCCATTAAGTGTTCACTTTGCTACCTTGACCGTAACAAACGTTATCCGTTGACCGTTACTAAAGGGGAAATGTTGTCTTTCTCTTTTCTTTTCTTTGTCTTTCTTCTCCAACACCCCACTCCATCACCACACCACCAGCACTCCTCTCACTCAACTATTACTTCTCCTTCCACCGTCGCCCAAAAATCATTCAAACACCAATCACAAAACCAAGATCTAAGAATTAGATTTACATAAACAATCAAATGAAATAAGTAGAGGCTGCAAAAACAAGTTTACCAAGAATACTAGATACACGTTGTTGAAGAATAAGTCAAGTGTATGATTCAAAGTCATCTCCTAAAATAAAGGGAAGACCCGTTGAGGTTTTACTAGTCGTTATAATGAATTAGTCTCCTATTATGTAGGAATTTCTGCATTGCACGTTTATCATGTAATGCCTATAAAAAAGGCTTCTTTCTGGTTTAATATTAATTATCCATCTTTCAATAAAACCTTCTTTGCTCTGTTAATTTCCAACACACGTTTCTACAATGATAATGATTCAGGAGAAAGAGTCAAAACTTATAGGAAAGAAACATCAAAATGATAAAATGCAAAGGCACGTTCCAAAACTAAGTAACGGGTCGTACATTAGTACCATATGGACTCGTACGTGACGCTGAAACTTTTTTCACAGATTGTTAGTCATTTTCAAAATGAAGAAAGAAAGGAGAAAGCGTCGCACTTGGACAAAATCGAACAAACTTTCACATTCATTAATTCACTAGGTCTACCGGGAGTACTTGCTGGAAACTATAAGCTTGTAGCAACTTTCCCTAGTTTTGGATGATTGGTGTTTGGATGTAAGTTCGAGCAATCTTATTGTTATTTGATGTTGTGAATCTGGGCGACGGTGGAAGGAGAAGTGGTAGTTGAGTGAGAGGAGTGATGGTGGCGTGGTGATGGAGTGGTGTGTTGGAAAAGAAAGAAAAAGAAAAGAAAAGAAAAAGACAAGATTGCCCCTTTAGTAACAGTCAACGGATAGCGTTTGTTACGGTCAAGGTAGCAAAGTGAACATTTAATAGAAAACCATGGAGGCCGCCTGCAGTTTTAGAAGACCAGTTACTATGCAATCTGGACATACCACATGTATGAAAAGTACATTTCACTCCATTTATGAGCTACTTAAAAGTAAACTTTAAGTTGGAAAGCCTTACGCTCCTTGAATAAAATTATCTACCCGGTTTTTGAAAAGTCTTTTGAAGAAGCACACGCAAGACCAAACTCCCAAACCGCCTGAACAGGTCGGATCGGACAAGAACAAACATATTCGGTGTGGTCTTCAGTCTACACTTTTCATCATACGTAGTCCGATTCGGTTTTAACAAAACCCGTTAATATAATTAGTTTAAGTGGACCAACCGATATGAAATTGGACTGAACACATTTCGGTCCGGTCTTCGGTTCGACGTTTGGGTCATATTGTTTTTCTGTCCTGTCCGGTTTTTAGCTGTACTCGGTCTTATATCCTTGTAAAACATTGAGGTATTTTATGACCTGCTTGGTTTAGCAAGTTATTAACCTTTATATAAAGGAGGAGAATCACGCATCCATAGGAGCAGTGATTCTCCTCACAAACCGCTTTTTATAATACTATCCCCCTCTCTCACAACCAAAATTCCCTCTCACAACCAAAACACACACTAGCACCTACACCTTTCCGTTATTTGATTTTACGGACCCCGTTATGCATTTGTTGATCCCCGTTGTTGGTTTGTGAGGTGTTAATTTGGCCTTTCGCCAATTAAATAATTCGGGGTTAATTGGATGTTTTCCCCATCCCATTAATTGCAATTGTCCGGTTGTTGGTTTAGTTGAGGGTTAATTGGCCTTTCGCCGGGGTTTATTGGATGTTTTCCCCCTCCCATTAATTGCAGTTGTCCAGTTGTTGGTTTAATTGGGGTTAATTAGCCTTTCGCGAATTAAATAATTAGGGGTTAATTGGATGTCCATTGCGAGATTGCCCCTTGCCATTAATTGCGATTGTCCATTGTGTAGTGGCTACAGGAATCGTAGTGGCTACAGAAACCCAATCTTAACCGTTGCAATTAATCCGTGTCGCGGTGGTGTCCGTTGATGATGTGCCTCTTAACATCCATATATATACCAGCATCACCACATAGTTGCATCTGGGTTTCCATTGTTTGTGATGTTGCTACAGTCGTTCTGGGTCTTCTTTTCTTTTCTGGTGATCCTGTCTTCAAAGGTTTGTAAGATTTAGCCTTTTTTTTGTTCTGTTTGTAACGGGGTCAGTAAAATCAAATACCCGAGAGGTCTAAGGGCCAGTGTGTGTTTTCGCTGTGAAAACGAAATTTTGGTTGTCTTAGAGGAACCCTCCTTCATATAAAGGTTAATTTGTGGTTTTTAAAAAAATTGTCGCTTTATATAAGCTGCGTAGTTCATAGAGTTGGTTCCGGATGTTTTTTTAAAAATTTATGCCCGTTTATATAGAATGGTTACTTAAAGTGGTCTATTGTTCATTTGTGCTTTTTATTGATTTGGTTATTTAAAGTGATTTTTTTATTCGTAGGGATAGAAAGCTTGGAATGAATATGTCCGTTCACTGGCCATTGTGTTACCCGCACACCTTTTGTTGCACATGTGTGTATATCCTTTGCACATGTGTGATGCTGATATGCTTATTGTTCTTGCACTTGGTTTTGGCCGTTTTGCTGTTTTGGAAATGTACACTGGTTGAGGTCTTAGATATGGGGCAGTGATGATATTAATGAAGGAATTTTGTGTTGATTAATTAGAACAAACTTTCAGATTGGTCGTACCTTGGTGGGGTAATTCACTGTTGGTGTTTTGCAGCCATGGCCGTCTTATCGTGTTTGTTTCATACTTTTTTCTCTTCCAGATCTGAGCCTCTCAAAATCTGCTTTCCTACATTGTTTGTAACGGAAAGGTGTAGGTGTCGGTGTGCTTTTTGGTTGTGAGACGAAATTTTGGTTGTCGGGGAGGGATCCTCCTTTGTATAAAGGTTAGTTTCTAGCTTTTTTATTATTTGTAACTTTATATAAGATGCTTAGTTCATACAGTTGGGTGCGGGTCAATTTTTTCCATTTATGGCCGTTCATATAAGATGGTTAGTTAAATTGGTCTATTGTTCATTTGTGTATTCTGTTGGTCTGGTTATTTAAAATGATTTTTGGGTCCATAGGGATACAAAGCTTGGAATGAATATGTCTTAGCCGGAAATGCAATGGGTTAACTCATTGTTTCTGCCTGTTGACTAGGTTATTCTGTGTGGATGACCTCTTTTCATCTAAGGCGTATGATCTTTGAATCTGCGGATGTCAAATGGTTCGTGTTAACCAACTTCACCCAACAAAACAATCGGGTTGGTCAGGACAGTAAGGCAGGTTGAAATAGTATGGGCAATGATGCAAAGTCTGTGGATGGACATTTTTACAAGGGTTGTTTCTCAGCGTTTTGAGGTCTTATATATGGGGCAGTGATGATATTAATGAATGAATTTTGTGTTGATTAATTTGAACTAACTTTCAGATTGGTCGTACCTTGGCGGGGTAATTCACTGTTGGTGTTTTGCAGCCATGGCGGTCTTGTCGTGTTTGTTTCATACTTTTTTCTCTTCTAGATCTGAGCCTCTGAAAATCTGCTTTTCGACATTGTTTGTAACGGAAAGGTGTACGTCCCGGTGTGTTTTTTGGTTGTGAGACGAAATTTTGGTTGTCGGGGAGGGATCCTCCTTTATATAAAGGTTAATTTCTGGCTTTTTTTATTATTTGTAGCTTTATATAAGATGCTTAGTTCATACAGTTGGGTGCGGTTCTATTTTTTCCATTTATGGTCGTTTATATAACATGGTTAGTTAAATTGGTCTATTGTTCATTTGTGCATTCTGTTGGTCTGGTTATTTAAAATGATTTTTTGGGTTTGTGGGGATATAAAGCTTGGAATGAATATGTCTTAGCCGAGAATGCAATGGGTTAACTAATTGTTTCTGCTTGTTGACTAGGTTATTCTGTGTGGATGACCTCTTTTCATGTGAGGCGTATGATCTTTGAATCTGCGGATGTCAAATGGATCGTGTTAACCAACTTCACCAAACGAAACTACCGGGTTGGTCAGGACAGTAAGGCAGGTTGAAAATAGTATGGGCTATGATGAAAAGTCTGTGGATGGACATTTTTACAAGGGTTGTTTCTCAGCGTCCGTATCTTGGCAGGGCGACGATTCGGTCGCAGCCATGGCGGGTTTCTGGGTTCGCCTTCCATACCTCCAGATCTGAGCCTGAAATGAAATAACTCATTGTATCTACCTACTGAACTGCTCCAATTCATTGGACGAGGGTCATTCTTTATGGATAAGCCCACATCTGCTTCACTTAAGACATTTAGCATGCACTTGCCGGCTATATGAACCCCAGATTATGGTGAGTTCTTCGTACAACTTCCATGTTTCTTGGACCCTATGCTTTTAAATTTGTGGGCTTGTCTTTTTTTGTTGCCGTTCCTCCCTGCTGCTTTTAAGGACGTTGTTGTTTGTGATAGAGGGGGATATTATTATAAAAAACGGTTTGTGAGGACAATGACTGCTCCTGTGGATGCGTGTTTCTCCGCTTCTATAAAAAAGGTTGCTTTAGGGCTGTGATGAGGGTAAGCGGGTGCGGGTAAAGATACCACATCTCGGATGCTTGGCGTGGCGACCTTGCGAGGTCGCAGCCATCACGGGTCATGGCTGTTTTCCCCGAATAGCGCCTTATCTGAGCCTATGCTATACCCTGGGAAAAAAACAACAAACTTTTGGTAAGATCGCTTACCAGGACCCGGACCTTGCGATCGTGACCATGTGATCGCAGGAATAACGATTGTCAGATGTGGTCAATGATTCTTATGCCGGGTATTTCCGCCTCTATGGTGGTTAACTGTTGTGATGCCCGCTGCCTTTGGATTTGTGATATCGCAGGCCTTACGCATTGGAAAAACAGAAAAATTGGTACACTCTTATGGATCCGTGCATCTCCTCCTTTATGTAAAGGTTAATTTTGGGCTATGATGAGCGTAAGCGAGCGCGGGTAAAGATACCGCATCTCGGATCTTGGCGTGGCGACCATGCGAGGCCGCAGCCATGCCGAGTTATGAGTGTTTTTCCCATATAGCGCTTTATCTGAGCCTATGGTATACCCCGAAGAAACTGGAACCTTTTAGTAAACGCGCTTTACAGAACCCGTGCCTTGCCATGGTGACCCTTTGATCGCAGACATAACGGTTGCGAACTGTGGTTAATGCTTTCTGCCGAGTCTTCTCGCCTTTATGCTGGTTAGTTACTGTCATGCCCGTTGCCTTTGGATCCGTGGGCTGTTTGCCAGCACGCGGATCTTGCCAGGACGACCATTTGGTCGCACCCATGGCGGGTTTGTGGGTTCGCCTTCTATACATCCAGCTCTGAACCTCAAAAACAATGACTCATCATTTGAACATGCTGATCTCCTCCAGTTCATTAGCCGAGGGTCATTGTTTATGGATGCGTTCACGGCTGCTTCACGAATTCCCGAAAACTGTTCTTTACCTCTCGCGAAAGGTAACGTTCATACTCTACGGTTATAGTGTTATTTTAACGAATAGTACCACTATATATATTTTAATGTTTCAGCTGTGCAGTTGGTATTTGTCGCTGTATGGTATCTTTTTTGATTTTATCAGTCTAACTAAATGTGTCTATTCTGCAACAGTCTGCCAAGAGAATACGATGGAAAGTGAATTAGACCAGATGCAGACGATGAACTTCCAACCCCAAACATACATGTAAGTTGTCTTATAGCTGATGTGAATGTGTCTCATGATCCAAATATAGTTATACTTGATTTGAGTTTTGATTCTTTTTTCTTCCTTATTTCAAAAAGAAGATGTTGTTGGTTCGTAGAAAACATAAAACTGGACCTGCATTTAAAAAAAATTGAATAAGCGACCTTCATTTAAAACCCAATACCTATGATGGTGTGAAAATTGATTTTATACAAATGTTACCAACACAACAGCTTTGCCGTGTTGGTATCAAATTTGTTTCTGTCTAAAGGTAACGAAAGAGATATCTCACGCATGACATTTCCGTCGCTATAGGACATGTTGGTTTGCTATATTACGTTAGCGGGCATGTATGGTTGCTATTGCTGAGAACCTGGAGTTTCAACAGTTAATACATTTTGGTGTAGTTTTATGTAAAGGTAAGTTTAGGGCTATAATGAGGGTAAACGGCCGCGGTTAAAGATACCACATCTCGGTTCTTGGCGGGGCGACCTTGCGAGGTCGCATCCATGCAGGGTTATGGCTGTTTTCCCTATCTAGCGTCTTATCTGAGGCTATGGTATACCCCGGGAAAACTGGAAACCTTTTGGTAAACGCGCTTTACAGAACCGGTTCCTTCCAAAGGTGAGCCTGTGATCGCAGGCATAACGATTGCGAGTTTTGGTTAGTCATGTTTCTACCGGACCTTTTCGCCTTTATGCAGGTTAATTACTGTCATAAAGGTTAATGGTCGTTACCTTTGGATTTGCCAGTTGTTTGCCAGCACGTGTGCACTTCGCAGGTTGACCATTTGGTCGCACCCATGACGGGTTTCTGGGTTCGCCTTCCATACCTCCATCTCTGAACCTCAAATACAATAACTCATAGTTTCAACATGCTGATCTCCTCCAATTCATTAGCCGATGGTCATTCTTTATGGATGCGTTGAAACCTACTTCACGAATTCCCCAAGACTGATTTTCATGTTTCAGATATGCGGTTGGTATTTGTCGCTGTATGGTCTCCTTTTATATTTAATCAGTCTAACTAAATGTATCTGTTCTACAACAGTCTACCAAGGATTCAGAGAATACGATGGCAAGTGAATTAAACCAGATGCATACAATGGACTTCCAACCCCAACCATACATGTATGTTGTCTTATAGCTGATGTGAATGTGGCTCATGATCCAAATATAGTTATACTTGATTTGATTATAGGTTGTTGGTTCGTACAAAACATAAAACTAGAACTGCATTTTAGAACAAAATTGAATAAGCGTCCTTCATTTAAAAGCAAATACCTATGATAGCGTGAAAATTGATTTTATACAACTGTTACTAACACAACAGCTTTGTCGTGTTAGTATCAAATTTGTTTGTGTCTAAAGGTAACGAAAAAGACATCTCACGCATGCCGTTTCTATCGATGTAGGACATGTTGTTTTGCTATATTACCTTAGCGAGCATGTATGATTGCTATTGCTAAAAAGCTGGATTTTCAACAGTTACTATATTTTGGTGTAGTTTTAATAACTTTTGGTGCATGTCCATGTTCGTTTGTAGGAGAAGGCGCCTCCCAGTTTGAACCAGATCCATATTATACCCACCCGAAACCTCTGCTCCTTATCATCATGGAACTTTGTTTCGGCCGATCGTGTTTCGAGGTCGGTGTAATCGTGTTACTGCGGCTGTCAGTGATCTGCAAGAAGGCCAGCTCTTTGATTCTTTCCCTATTTGAGGCTCATATTCCCTGGGTAACTGAAGGCCCAGGCCCAGGGCCGACACCAATAGCAGATGCAAACATTGAACAAGACGGTACATCAAACCAAAGGGTCAGACACAGAAAGTGCATCAACCAAGGTCTCAGAAATAGGTGAACAAAAAGAAACAGGTGCGCAGTCTTTTCTTAGAACTTATAATCTGGCATTTACATGGGCCAGCCTTCTTTGGAGGCATGTCTTTTCCTAAACGCCACGTTAATCGAAACATCTGTAAAAAAAACAATATAAAACAAAATATCATACATTCCACGCGGTTCATTGAAACTGATCTTACAAACACAAGATAAAACTAAAAAATGAAACAACTAAAGCACAAACACATAACCCTAAAGACTCGGCAGTGGACAAACCAAACAGACGACAACATGGAACTTTATTTTTAGGCCTAAAACATCAGACCAAAGCCAACTCCTACATCATCCATTCACCAAGGCCCGTTGGCCAAAATTTTCTGAGCAAAAGCCTCCTTGAGGTCGATCATGGTCTGGATTCTGGCTGCCTCTGTGTTCAAGGTCTGAAAGAATGCGTTGTCCTCCGACTGCTTTCTGTCCAACATGGCTACCATCATCGAGATCATAGGGTTGGCTGGAAAGGTCTGCACCTGCTGGATCTCTTGAATGAAATGCTGACGATCCACAACTTTTTTGAAAACTGTCTGCCGAGCCGCATCCACCTTACGCTTCCATGCTTTGTCAGTCACCACATCCTTCTCCAGATACCAAACAAAAAAACCTCCCAAGTCCGTACTACCGCTCTCAGCTTCCAATGCCCAGATCCTAGGAAGATATGTCATTCTCTGTTTGTTTAGATTTTTTAAAGTAGGTGAGAGGTTTGTGTGGGATTAGCAAATGCATACATGCCCTTAAATAGAACCTCTTCCCATTCCACTGTTGCTACAAAAAATATTCCAGTTACATTTTAGTTCAAATAGCTAACTAAACTTAGCTCACGCTTCCCCACTAATTTTGACCACCTTAGTTCATTTCCAACTTGGAAACACACCTGCACATGACACTTGAGCTCACCTAGCCTACCCCTTACCCAAACTAGCTAAAAAAATAATAGCACCATAATAATATCCACATATTGCTTAAGACAAATATGTTACCTTCAAAACCTTTTTAGCAGGATACTCTTTCTTTCAATTTGCACCACTTACTCACTGCATACACTCTCCCATCAAACAGTTACCCTTTGTTTAAAAAAGGTCATATCTTTTGGGTCATTTTTCCCCTTATTTGGAACACCAAGCATGCATGTTCAGGTTTTAAGTTTAATCATACACTATATTTTGTTGTGCATGTACTCCACCAAAACCCACTTCAGCCAAAGTTCCACCAACAGTAGCTACATCTTTGAAAGACAAACCCGCTGTTGTCTAGCACAAAGCTGATAAAAGACCTCTACTTCTCGGACAAGAAACACCATACTTAGTTGTGCAGGTGCTCCACCAAAAGCCACTCCAGCCAAAGTTCCACCAATAGTTAACTTCTTTTCTATATATCAGTGTCGGGTAGGATCGAATCATTGATAGTACTGATTTGCGGAATAGTAACAGTCGACTTACACGACCTGTATTTCATGATATTGACATAGAGGTGTTTGGAAAAGCTGCTTTGGTGACTGCTGTATCAGAAAAAACAAACTCCTAGCATGAAATAGCTTTACCAATTGATGTGGAATTGTGGATCTTGATATAGTTGACTATCTTCCGTAGTTTTGGGACATCCATGGAAAATGCTCAAGTTGGAACAATTTTACATATCTCTTAATTCCATGGTCCAAAAGACAGGTAGCCCAACAAAATCAAAACAGCTTTGTGTAATACAGCTTAGAATAGGAGTGTGGTTAGATATGAGGCCAAGAGCGTCGAGGATCACATTCCTTTACGATGCGGCGTGCATATTCTTACATACGACTTATGGTAATTTGTGGTCTCAAGTAAGCATGGTGACAAGTGCAATGATTGCTTGTCCTAATCCGGCTCACTTAATTTATTTCGTCGTAAGGAATATCAAATAGCAGGTTCAATCTATGATCAAGATATATTTTGGAAGAGAAAAATGTCATTAAAAGAACAAAGTTTATAATTAATATGATTTTGTTTAAACTTCTCTCTTTTTATTGATTTCGTTCTTTAGTTGTGTATAAAAGACTAGATTATTGACTTGTGAAATTCACGGAGCCTTAAAAAACCGTTGATAATGTTTATATAAGAGCGATTTGTGATATTACGTAAATAAATTGCATGTTAAATGTATAAATATAAATATTGATGCTAATTTGAGATACAGCTAAATTACTATTGCAAAACTATAAAAAGACATTTACGTTTATAGAGCCGTGAGTTTCATGGGTCACTAAATAAAAGTTGTATATATTAGGCACAACGATAATCGTTTGTGATCTCAAATGTAATTTATATAATCAAATCATTTCAAAAGTAGATTTTCTTTGCATAACAAATCAGTTTAGCATGTGTTTAACCAAAGTAGATGCTCTTTCCTATCAAAATAACCGTAAAACACCCGTGCTCTATGTTGCATTTATTTAAAGAAAATACTTCATCGATCAAAGTTTAGTTTGGTGTATCTTGACTTTGTTTCGGTATGGCCAATACCCAGTTTAATTGTATTTGATCGTGAATTATATATAGAAGTGCACCGTGGACGCTCAGCTAGCCATTCGATTACAACTTGCTACATGATAATGTATAAAAGACTTACGTACGTATGGCATATATATATATAGACATCATGTATGGTATTTTTTTAATCAACGTGAAAGTAACGATAATCACACATGAAATATTTTGCAATATGTTTTTTATTCACAATTTTCTTAATACAAAAATCCTGCATTAATCGTGTGAAAAGATGGACATGTCGAAAATTTAAGACAGCATGTGACGATGATGAGCATGGGCATGGAGAGCAGTACTGCTTCTCATTTACTATAAAGATTTCTTAAATGAAATCTTGTAACTAGTTTCTATTATTTTGGCTTTTATAAGAGTTTTTCGTTAAATCGTTGCTTCAGAGGCTGAAAGCTTGATTGGCAGGAAAGCGCAGTATCTATATGGAACCAACTTTGCCAGTTCTCCCCAGACTTGATCGCCTTGATCGTCTGGTATAACCCTTCAGCCAACTAATGTATTGTTTTTTTTACTTACTTGTTTTTAAAATGTTATTATGAAAACTCAACTGTTGTTTCAGTTGGAGCTATTGGAAGAGAAACACACTCAATCAAGAAGGTTAATTGGATCTATCACGGCCAACAATGACGACGATAATGATTATAAAGAAAAGAGCGTGAACCACTTGAGTTGCAAAACGTTGTCCTCAGCCCTAGACGATGTTCATCAGAAAGGCACTCTTATTGATCGAGTTGCAATGCTTGAGAATCGTGTGCTACAGGTATTACGTACTTCACTTTCGATTTGATTGTATGAATGTCTATATACTAATTTGCACTAGGGGCGGAGCTAAGGGATTCCCGGGGTTGCACGGGAACCCGATAGAATTTTGTCGCGTAGTGTATATACCACTTGATTTCGTCAAAATGAACCCGGTCAAAAATTATATATTATATAAATACTTGTATTAAAAATTTTGTGCATCATGGTTTTATATTCTGGCTCCGCCCCTGATTTGCACTAAATTGAATTTGATCATTTGTGTTACATAACCCAAATGATCACTTTTACCGATGACTTTCCGACAGCTATATAACATTTTTTTTACCGAGAGATTTCCGAGAGAAATACCAACAGAATTCCGACAATTATTTTTCGTCGGTATTTCTGATGGAATTCCGATTGATAGGCATTAGCGACCAAGCATTTACCGACACACCATTTTAGTCACAAAACTGTTGGAAATGACCCATACCGACGGATTTCCGACGGAAATAACAGTCGCTGTTGCTCTATTTTCTAGTAGTGATGCTAGCTAGCTTTTTGGCAAAGATTTAATGAAACGGTTTTGTTCTTCTTCTTCTTTTTGGAATTCTTTTGTAGTTAAGCCTGGAAATGGACGAGGGGAGCACATCTCGATCAAGCTCATCGACTGCTTATGCTACAAAGGTAAAGCATGGTTTCATATCTATGTGTATTTGTGTCAAGAAAATAATGCAATTCAACTGGGGGAGCTAGACTTGTCCAAAATCTGTGTACTTTGATTTTCATTTGTGTTAAAACTAAGTAATTTTATATTCTTATATATAACCAGTATAAATATATATCTATATATAGAGTCTCTTTAATATATAGAAAATGTACTAAAAGTTAAATGCATGAATTTTACTAGGATTAATTGTTATTAAACATTTCAAAATAATACATACAATAAGACCATCTTTTACCAATCATATTAACGCTGCATATTTCTTATTATATAATAATAATTATAATTTACATATTAAGAAAAATCAAACGGGAAAACAACGTGACCTAAAGTTTTTTTTGTTCAGTGCTAACCTCCTCCCACCCTACCCACCAAATTTCAGTGATTTGACAATAGAAAAGTAACACATCACACATGTTAAACGCGGGTGTGGATTACGTGTGTCATAAAATTATGAAACTGAGTAGCGTCTGAAATCTTTATTCAAAGTATATTATTCGTTTTGAAAACTAATAATAAGATAATTAGTTGTTACGAAACATGATTTTGAAATATATATTGTTTGAGTTTGGTTATATTATTTGATATCGAAATAATTAGAATTAGGTAATTAATCAATATTTTTAATGTTTGACAAATTAGGTTTTTTAATAGTTTAACTAGTGAAATGATTAACAAGACATTATTAGTATTTATCAAAATTTCGTTTTCAGAAAATAAGTATCCATCTACTTTTATAAAACTCATTTTTTGCTAAAAGAATTAAAACTAATATTGTAGTTGTAAAAAATTAAACGAAATCAAATTTATTAAAGATGAAAATACTAAAACTTAATAAAAATACTAAATGTTAAAAATGACACATTTTTTGCTATAAGAATTAAAGAACACAAAATTTTAAAAATATATGAAATTAGATTATTAGAAAAATAAGTAAATAAAAAAATTTAAATATAAAATTAATAGATGATTTTTTAGTAGATAATTATTAATTATATAAGTTTGTTACAAAATGTTGTTGTTGCAAAAGGTCACGATATATATAATTGTGAAGATGTCGTTAATAACTTGTTTTATTTAGTAAGTAAAAATATGTGAAAATTTAGTCGTTTTAGGGAACGTCTCAAATGTTTTAGGCTAAAGTGAGTGGCGGTGGTACACCCATCTCCACACCAGCGCTATCTCGGTTTTCTTTCTCTTCTTACACAACTCATTTTTTGACCGTAGTTATAACGAAAACTCAAATACTCACTTTATATAAAATATACATCATTAAATACCCCACGCTAGCAAACTAATAAAATATATTATAAAAAATAATAAGCTTATTTCTGTGTAACGCTCGTAGCGTGGGAAACCAATTTTTTGCCGAGAAGTCATGAGTGAGTTTTAATCCATTTCGTGCAGCCTTATAATGTAGTTATAGATGGTCCTAAATGTTAATTTTGTATGTCATTATCTTTGCGTGACTATATATTCGCCACAAATGTGGTACATAGAATATTCGTTTAGGGACCGAATACATGGCATGCTATAATCACATAGTAATGTGTATCTTATATATAAACAGGATTATTACATTGGTTAATGTTTTGGTATGATTAATTTGCAGGAAGAAAATGAAGTCGCAATTGATAAGTGTTGTACTGAACCGAATTGCAACATAAAAAGAAGAAGGGTGCACTTTAAATGGAGGGGGTGGTTTGCTATGAAATGCTAGTTCATATTCATATATATATATATATATATATATATATATATATATATATATATATATATATATATATATATATATATGCTTGTATGCTTGCAGCAAATGAATTTAAAAACTTTTCGCATACATGGTATTGCAGTACTGTTATATGAGTGTCAAAAGATGCAGACCATATAATATCATACTGAAACCGTGTTTACGTTTGTCTAATTCAAAATATACGAGATAGCTAATACTAAGTCTATACGTATCGAACATGCTTACATAACATTTTAAATAGAAGCATATTATTTAAAGTGTCGATACAAAAGTTGGATGATCCTTGCTTAATCCGAATTAGGCTTAATTCGGGTATCCAGAGCTCCGTCTCTTGCACCAAGTAAACTTCTGGTTGAGATCCGACACACTAAAGACAACACGATGTTAGGCTTACAGTGGGAACGTATCCCCCGATTAAACTCTAGCGTGAGAGTAAGTAATCGGTTTTAGGGTTAATAATCGATGAGTGATGAGAGTATTGAGTGAATCGTACCTTTGTGGAACCCTTGGGGGTTCCTTATATAGGCGGTAGAGTCCCTGTTGGGCTTAATTGAATCTTCGGCCCCAAGCAAGAGATAACTACCATAATTGTGTTGATTGTTATCTTCTAACTATGGTAGTGAATATCCGATTGCTTTGGGGTGAATCACAATCCTAATTAGATTATAATTTTGTCTAACTCTTGCGACGCGGTCCGTATAGTAACGCGTGCGGCTACTATTACCCGAGGCCCATAGGGCCAAGATAACATTTATCGAGCCCAACTGTATTGGACTGAATGCGGGTAGTACCCTTGGGCCGGGCTCAAAACCCGGCTGGGGACTATACGTCATCATGTCCCCAGTCTAGTTGTTACAGCCGTAGGCATAACTTCTAGACTACCAAAATCATTGTAGCCGTACTACTATGAAGTAATGAATTAAATGCTTACTAGGCCGCACATGCAGACGAAACCATTTAAATGAAACATTGAATGTAGTCGTTAATCGTCCGCACAGTATATCACGTAAGCAACTGTTCATTTGACTCGTCTGAAAAAGTGCCCAAGTGGGCCTTCTTCATCGAGCCACGCAAACTCTGACCATGAGGTGAACCGTGGGTCCCTCTAACGTTTCATCTGCCATTGGAACCGCACCGTTGGATTAACGTAGTTGGTTACACGAGTCAGCTATCCAACAACGCGCGACTATCGAGGCAATACTATATATTGCTCATCGTGTGACTGTACACACACAGATACAAACCTTCATCCTCCATTAGCGTTTTTCTTCTCCCAGCCGTACTCCTTTTCGTACGGACATCCTTCTTACCAGGTTTAATCACCGCGCCTTTTTCCATATTTACATAAAACATGGTTAGAGACACCCCTACCATCACGTCCATGCTGAATGTTTATACTAAGGAGAAATTCGTTGAGTTTGCTCCGAGTATTATATACCCGAGAGCCTTCACCCTTCTCTTCCCCGTGATGGCGATACCATCACGGAACCCCTACCGGGAAAAATAGGTCTATATACCCGTCTTTTTGATGCGGCTAGCTACCGCATTCCATTCTCTAGGTTTCTCGTAGATATTCTAACATATTATGATGTACATATCACTCAGTTACACGCAATAGGAGCGTGTAAAATAAACCAATTCGAGATTAGATGCTACACTTTAGATGTTACCCCAACTGTTAGTTTGCTTAGGGTTTTCTACGTTCCACAACTGATCAACGGTTGGTTGTCGTTTAAGAAACGACCGAGGAATTCCCCATTGTGTTACAACAAACTAATGGATACTTTGAAAAATTGGTACGACCGCAACTTTTTTTATAGATGAAATTGTCTTCCCATTCCCCTTCGAACTCAAACAATCAATCCGTGTAGATTATCCTCTCCCCGTGAATACATGTGCTAGGGATGTTTATACATTAGACACACACCGCACCCATTTCCGCAAAGGGTTGCCGGAGTCTTTCTTGTGTTTAGTAGGAATTAGCCGTAATTATCATGGAAGATCAGACCAGTATTTCGTCTTTCTGGGCGCCGAAATGAGGGTGGGTATAACTTAATGTCGTACAATTGAATGATCATACTTATAAGCCGTAACTAATTGTTTGCTTATATATGTTTTTGCAGAGATGAATTTGTCGAGACTTCTACGCCAAAGCGATCCATCACTAGTTCCTGAAGGGTACCATCACTAGTTCCTGAAGACGAGCTACCACTTATGGAGTCTACAAGTAAACTTCTGGTTGAGATCCTGCACACTAAAGACAATACGCTGTTAGGCTTACTATGAGAACGTATCCCACGATTAGACTCCAGTACGAGAGTAAGTAATCGGATTTAGGGTTTGTAATCGGTGAGTGATGAGAGTATTGAGTAAATCGTTCCTTTGTGGAACCCTTGGGGGTTCCTTATATAGGCGGTAGAGTCCCTGTTGGGCTTTATCGAATCTTCGGCCCCAAGCAAGAGATAATTACCATAATCATGTTGATTGTTATCTTCTAACTATGGTAGTGAATATCCGATTGCTTCAGGGTGAATCACAATCCTAATTAGATTATGATTCTGTCTAACCCTTATCGCGTG
The DNA here is from genome assembly GCA_025667525.1 of Glebionis coronaria. Taxonomy (NCBI): domain Eukaryota; kingdom Viridiplantae; phylum Streptophyta; class Magnoliopsida; order Asterales; family Asteraceae; genus Glebionis; species Glebionis coronaria. Next base: position 705,834,869 of record CM046875.1, on the reverse strand, counting down.
TGGTAAGGACGCGGTCCGTACAGTTTCGCGTGCGACTACTATTACCCGAGGCCCATAGGGCCAAGATAACATTTATCCAGCCCAATTGTATTCGACTGAATACGGGTAGTACCATTAGGCCGGGCTCAAAACCCGACTGGGGACTATACGTAATCAGAAAGTGACTTGACTGAGTTATTCTGGTGAACCCTTTCTTTAGCCACTTTCAGAAGTAGTGTGATTTGTTGGTTTGCCTTGGCAAGAAAATTATCGCACTAATTAGTCCCACGGATGTATAAATAATAAAATAATATGTTGTAAGTAGGAAATCTGTGGGTAAATTACTTACATATTTCCCACGGATCGATAAATAATAAAATAATATGTTGTTCGTGGGAAATCCGTGGGAAAATTACCCACGGGTGCAAAATTACAAAATAATGTGTTATCCGTGGGAAATCTGGGTGTAAAAATTTCCTAAATCGTATCGATAAATACTTACCGCATTTACGCGTTTTTCCTAAAACGTGTAGTTTACATACAATCGGTTCTGCCATCCAAAATACATCTAATTCCCTAAGCACCTTGAGGAGTGATGCCTCGAGGAAATGTGAAATGAGATAGAGATTGTGATGATATTAGAACATAATGAGGATAGAAAATTAAGTTTTTATTCAAAAAAAAAAAAACAAAGTACAATCATTTATCGCGTTCCCATCACAAAGGTAACCTAAATCCAACAAGCTTTACGACATTGACAGACTAAGAAATGCTCTGACTATTTCATGGATAACCTTTAGAAATTTGTTTGGTAAATAGTTCGTATGATTAATAAATGCAACTTTCTTTAGCCAAAAATAATTTATGCAACTTTACTTTTAGCCATTATTAAAATGTAGCTTTATTTAGCCATTATAAAAATGCAATTTACTTTTAGCCATTGTGTTGCTTAAACTCTTTTGCTTAAACCTAGTACTAGAAGGCTTCGTTTAATAACATGATGTTAAAACGTATACATGTATTGCCTATTATAATCATTCATAATATGTTTATTTTCGTACGTATTGATGTGTTAGGCAAAGGGGAAATGATTACTTGAAGTTGCTCGTAAAATAATGAGAATAATTAGATTTTATTTTCAGATAAAAATATTATAAAATACAATTATTTCTTGAGTTTTCAACACAAAATTAACTTAATTCCAACAAGAAGGACGATGATTAACAGGCTAAGGATTGTTTTGATTGTTTCATAAATGTTCTTCTCTAATTCTTCTGAGGTATCAAAAGCAATCGAAGGGCCACGAGTTGACGCAAATGTAGACTCAATGAAGAACGAACTTAGAAACATAAGGATTGTGATTAAAGTAAAAGTAACTTTCATATTTTATGCGGCACTAATATGACGACGTGATTATATATATACAAAGGAGCGGATATTCTTTTATGATAATCTGTTAAAAACAATTTACTTCCATACATGCTTAATAAAAAAATAAAAAACTTTATTGCCCTTCTGGTTTTTTTTTAACGGCAAAGATATATTTAGAAAAATAGCAAAGAGCTAGAACAAAATTACATAGGATTTTTAAGCCAATCTCGCCACACTAAGCTACAAGAACTTCTACTATTTGCTAAGAAAAAGACAAAAAACGAATATTATCAAATAAATCACATTTTCTCATGCGTTGAGAATTGAATGTGATCGTATTCTGATAATTCTAAATAAGCCACCAAGTGGATGTGGCTATCACATGCATACGCTTCTTGGCTTCGATGGTGGCCCGAGTATTACTAAACCAAGACTCCCAATCTGAGTAAGAGAGAAGAGAAGGGATGTTCAGATCATCACACATACACACCAAACGCCAGATGTTTGACGCAACATTACATGTGAAGAAAATGTGATCGTTTGTCTCCCTACCTATGTCGCAAACCAGACAGTCAATGGATTGGATATCCAAACCTCGTCTAGAAAGATTCAAGCGATGGGGGAGCCTGTCCAATCTCATCCTGTAAATGAAAATGTTCAACTTCCGATGATGAATGTTACACCAAATTGTTGCCATAAACAGAGTCGGGAGGATATCTTATTGCCCTTTTGATTACCTCAAATTTGGTTTACTATTTGTAATTTTTAAATTAACGTTGCCAGGATTTCTGAATTGAAGCAAAGCGAGATGATAAGAAAAATGTGTGCTCAGATTATATTTGACCTTTAGTGTGTCATACATTTCATAACACTACAAACTAGTGTGGATCTATGTCCTCAACCAATATCGGATCAACCCGGTTTTTCATAAAAAATTAATTTTTATTTGCAAGGAATTGGAAGTTATATATAAATTATGAAAACATTTATTTATTAATCATTCAAACTATTTACCAATAAATATAATATGTAAAAATAAAATTACGGTCCAAATATGTATAATTTCTATGCTCTAATTGTAAAAAATAGGAAAAAAAACGAAACATGGTCGGGTCTTGAGAACCGACTTGACCCGGGTCACCCCAAAGCAAACAGATCTAATCGGGTTTCAAGAAAATAAATTTCGATTTAATATGACCCATTTCTTCGACTGATATCAGTTCAATCGGTTAACCTGATCGTGTCTAACCGAATCTCAAAACATTGCCTTCAAATATAATTTATTTTACTTTTAGGTCACCTATTTATTTAATCAAATTTTTAATGCGTCAAAATATGTTTGTATATTTATTTACACCCATATATATATATATATATATATATATATATATATATATATATATATATATATATATATATATATATATATATATATATATATATATATATATATATATATATATATATATATATATATATATATATATATATATATATATATATATATATATATATATATATATATATATATATATATATATATATATATATATATATATATATATATATATATATATATATATATATATATATATATATATATATATATATATATATATATATATATTATCACGTCGACATATTTGCGTTGAATAAAATATAAAAGTTACTTTTACTTCAATCGCAATCCTTACGTTTCTAAGTTCGTTCCACATTGAGGCTACATATGCGACAACTCGTGGCCCTTCGATTGCTTTTGAAACCTCGGAAGAATTTGCGAGGAACACTCATGAAACAATCAAAACAATCCTTAGCCTGCTAATCATCGTCATGCTTGTTGGAATTAGGTTAATTTTATGTTGGAAACTTCAGAAATAACTGTATTTTGTAGATTTTTATTTTGAATAAAATCTAATTATTCTTATTATTTTATGAGTAACTTCAAGTAATCATTTCTCATTTGCCTAACACATCAATACTTACAAAAGTAAACATATTGTGAACGATTATAATAGGCAATACATGTATACATTTTAACTTCATGTGATTGAACGAAGCCATCTAGTACTAGGTTGAAGCAAAAGAGTTTAAGCGACACAAATACTACCACCGATCGACAACAAACACTTTTTTTTAATGATGATATTCGTAATTTTCTCTCTTTGTTAATGATGATATTCGTAATTTTCTTCCGCTTTGGTATATGTGTTTTGTATGTATTCCCCTCCCCCCCTCATGTCTGTTGATAATATTTTGATATGATTTTTATTATCAAATTTGTTCTTGATATCCATGATCTTTATATATGTGCTTGATACTTTATTGTATACATTAGTTTTACAATTAATATAAAGGAATTTTTTTTAAAAAGTTAACTACAAATTTGTTATACAAAATATCATAAATATCATAAATATCTTGGATTTTAATTTATCTTACCGTGAGAAGCACTATTTTTCACTAAGTTTGGAAAAAAGTGAATATATTATGGGTAGTTGTATTGTATGTGCGCAACAAAGATTATGTTACTTCATTTATTTGATAGTATGTATTGTTTGACTTTGCTTTGTTACTATTATTCGTAGGGCTAATTATCAGTCCGGAAATTTAGGAGATTTTCTCAAACGGGTCCAAACAAATTATTCTTTCAACAAAATTTACAATAACTTTTATCGGGTAACTTCGAGAAAAACTTAACACTTGTCAATTTTGTTTTCATGTACAATATTTTTAGGCTGGGCAGAGCGGGGGAAAATTCACCCGCGACATGGACTAAGTCGCGCGCGAGTACCATCTCCTTGGTAACCCATCCACGCGCGACTTGGTTGCTATGATGAAAATCTTGGGGCAAACTCACCATCGCGAGTTGAACATCAAACCGGGTCTCAGATTTTTTTTTCAAATCATTTTTTCTCTTTATAAATACCAAATTCAGACACAAACTTTTCTCACACAACTTTTAGTATTTTCACACACAACTTTATGTATTTTTTCAAACACAATTTTTAAAATCAAAATGACATGCCTTTTCCACACACCGTTGACGAAATTAAAGTTATGATTAAGAAACAAATAATTGAGCAACACCGTCGTCATGATGCGCTTACAATGTTAGCTGATGATTTCGATGACGCGTACGAAGCTAAAACGAAACTGCGCACAACATGTGAGAAATGTCGTGATCTTTCCCCATAGAAACGTCATTTAATCGATACGTTTCTAAGTAATGAATCAGATAACGATTTCAACATGCGAAGATGCTTGTTTAGAAAGTCGGCAAAATTGGAGGCTCGAATTGAAAAAAACTGAATGGCTAAATAACTTGACTGCCCACAAAAGTGAAGGAATTCCGTCCCAAACTCATATTGCTTCTTCATCACAACAACAATGACGCCGATATGTTTCTCCTGATCCACCCTATTCAAACGACTCAAATGGCTTACTTACTGACCTTCTGTTTCGTCAACTTTGGTATGATGAACACGTATTTAAAGAAACAATAGAAAAACAAGATTGGGCACAAAGGGAGCTGGGGGCGGAAATTAGGACCGAAGAAGATTAACAAGAGACTATGCGTTGGAAGTTATCTGGTCAGTTATCGGATTTTAGCGTAATATATATTATTTATGTTCTTTTTGTGTATGATTTATGATGTGCTTGTTCGATGTACGGTATAAAAAATCATATAATGAACCGCAAGGGTCGAGTTTTATGTTTTATTTTTTGAGGGCCAAAAGCCAAATTCTTATGATGTGAGAGGGCCAAAGGGTAAAGTATTTATTTTAATATATAAAAATAATTAAAAAATAACACTACGAAATATAGTTGGGGTAATTTTTTAAGGTCCTAAGATGTAGTGGCGGAGCTAGATTAGTTTTATTAAAAGAATCGCAGTGTAAATCATGAAACTTGAGATCACCAATTCATCATGTATCTTTAAAAATCTACGAGTTACAATGTGAAAATGTTTATTAGTTCAAGGGTATTCTATATGAATACGAAAAAGGTTAAAGGAGTCGTGACCCTCTTTTTAGTCCTTTTTTGTGTTAAAATGGTTTTATAAATAAGACAAGTCGGAAAAATAATCGGCTCTTGGTGTTTTGATCAAACAACCAGCTTCTTGAATACTTAAAGAGTTAAAGGTAAAGATGTAAGGGGTAAATTCAAAATTTCAAATCAAATATATATTTTACCTTCCTTAAAAACAATTATATACCTTAAAAGTAATGCTATTTATGCCTATAATTTATGTTTAAATGCATACATAATGGGTTACATAGAGTAATTGTACAATGTTTAATTGCAAAAAATGCTAGAGAGCAATTATATTATGTAAAATTACAAAAAATGAAAAATGGTAGTGCTATTTGAAATAAGAATCTAACTATTGAAGTAAGAAACTAATTAAGGGTATATGAGTAGTTTTAAAGCAAAAAATTGGAGCAATTTGCTTGAAACGCTACTTTGCAAGCATCTCAAATGAAAACAATTGTATAAGATCCAAACCTTTGTCCCTTTGTTCCCAAACAATCTTTTCAACTAAACCGCTAAGCATTTGCCGCTAACAACTCCCAAAACACTTATAAATGCTAGCTAACAAACACAATTTAAAAATTAAACTCACATGTTTTGGCCACGAGTTAACCTACAATTATTGAATTAAAAAACGAACACATGATATACCGCTAAGTATCATACATTTGATTTATTTGAAACACATAAAACAACAATCCTTGGAGTAATTTTTCTAACAGATGCTCGTTAGTATTTCACAGAGATGAGATTTTTATAATGTATTCTATTTTTGGTTTTAATGTGCTTAGTTGATCGAGTTAAGATATAAACTCAAAAATAACATCACAGTTTTATAATTTAGCTTTATATGTGCTTACTTTTTAATAGAGTATCAAACTCCCATCTAAGAATAGCACAATAAATTGATTTAGCCCGAAACCAATCTCTCTGACCTGAACGTCGTTGAGCTATATTATGGGCATAAAAGTAGACAAAATGCAACATGACAGGATAAAGAGTTGCACCCAGAGCGAAAAATCCCATTGGCAAACAAGAACACCGTCAAGCGCACTATGAAAAAGCTTAGCAAAACCAAGGTGGAGTTTAGGGGGAATAGATTTCATAATACGTAACTTCTTTAAGGAGGTTAATGTTAAAGCAAATTGTCTCAACACCAAGTGAGGGCTTTCGAGAAGGGACAACAAAACTAGTCGTGGCAAGAGTAGTAGAAGACTCACCACCGACCTCATCCAACAAACTTAAATCCGGCATACGAGGTGCATGAATACCATGATTATTATGATTATATTATGATTATTTATTACTACCTCTGTCTCAAAATAAGTGTCCCATTTGAATTTTCAAAGTCCTTTTTGTTCAACTTTGACCGTTGATAAGTTTTTTATGTTATGCACAACACTTGATGAAAATTATACTAATGAAAATATATTTAAAAGCTAATTCATTCTCATATTTTTCATCAAGTATTATATAATATAACAGAAATACATAAGGTCAAAGTTTCAAACAAAATACTAAAAAAATCAAACGTAGGCACTTATTTTAGAACGAAATGAGTATTTATTATTCATCATCGTTATTATTATTATTGTTGTTGTTAATTATTCATATTTTATAACAAAAAATTTGAATTATATTACGTTGTGAGTCAACCAAACAATCCAGATATTTAATCAATTAATTACAATATATTACAATTACAACAAATTTAAATTCATTATATTACAATTACATTAAATTATAATTTATTTCAAAAATCACAACCCCTTAAGCTTATCATAGAAAATTAACATCATTATGTGATTTTAAACATGAACTTGTAATAGTTTGTAACAATAAACATCATTATTTTCAAAAGATAATCATTCTCTAATTTATAAAAACATGCCAACATGGTATGATTATTAATCACGTAAAAAACTTGTGTAACACGTTTTAAACTTGACTAAAACCATCACTATCTCGCTAACTAATCAAAACCCTCTAAATTTGCACCATGTATCATGAAAAAAAAACTAAATATATATTTGTTTGATCGGGATTAATTAGGGACAGGGGTGGAGCTATAGGAGGGGTCACAGTGGTCAAGTGACCCCCACTGGAAAAATATTAGTGTAAATTTTTTGAATATTCGATATATTTTTGTAATCTGACCCCTAAAAAAACGTGTTTCTTCTCTAAACTGAAACTCAAATTCAAATTTTAATCAGGTATATAGAACTATTTTTTTTTTGTAATGGTGAAAGAAAAAAAATAAAAAAAGAAGAAGAAGCAATACACACCATGTGGTTAAAAAATACAATAATTAAATAAATTAAAGTTCACTGTTCTCTTTTCTAGTGCAAGTCTGCAAATAGATGGGACCGTCCATTTTTTAACCTTATTTTTCGATTTTTTTAAGTGAATTAACTTTTAGTACTAATATGGGGATAACAAAAGAGCAGGTTTAAACAGTATATTTTATGTTCTAGGTATGGTGTTTTTGCAAAAAAAAATTTGACCCTTCTCGACTTTGTTTCTAGCTCCACCCCTAGTTAGGGAAGCTTATATCATCTTGTATATTGCATGACAAAATCAAAATTCTATCATATATCATCAATATGATTTCTTCATCCATAAGCCTTCCATGCACATGTTTTTGAGATGTGATTTCTGAAATTAATGAGTTATATAAATAAATACAAACTTAATTTTAGGGATTGCAGCATCTTATTTTGAGTTGGAATTATTAGTCCTTGCAGTTAAGTTCTTTTCAGCGTTACTCCTGTTATGTTAACTATCTACATTGAAATTTCTATTTTCTTATAAGTCGTATAAAAATTAGCGAGAAGACTTTTCTAATTATACTTTAGCCAATGATATATTATTATAACAAATATGTGAAATTTGGGTGTTACAATTGATCGCAAAGATAGAGGATAAGTTAAATTTAATTGATCGCTACAACTTCTTTGCTTCAACCTCATTATGACACGAAGTACCAGGAGATTTTGAAGTTAAAATGTAAATATGTATTCACCATTGTTCCATCCAAGATATATCTAACACCCTAAGCAGTGATGCCTTTTAAAATGTGAAATGAGGTTAGAGATTGTGATGACCTTATAACATATATAATGATAGTACCTTAATTTTTTCATATAATAATGGAACAATTAGATTTTATTCAAAGAAAATAAAATACTATTATTTATCGAGTTTCTATCATAAAGGTAACATAAATCCAACGAGCTTTACGAAATTGACAGCTAAGCAATGATCTGATTATTCCATGGATGGCCTTAGGAAATTCGTTTGGGCTATCAAAAACCGAGATAAGGGCCATGGGCTGCTGCATGTCTAACATCGATGAGAAACCGAATTTGAAAACATAATAAAGGCGATTAAAATAAAAACACTTTTCATTTTTTATACATCGCTAATAGGTCGGTACACTGATATGCTTGAAATTGCTCATAAGTTAATTAAATAATTAGATTTTATTGAAAAAACAACAAAATACAATCATTTCTTGAGATTCCAACACAAAATAAACCTAAATTTAACAAGCATGATGATGATTAGCAAGCAAAAGAATGCTCTGATTATTCCACGTGTGTCCCTGACAAATTCTTATAGGGTATCAAAACGAATTTAAAAACATAACAATGAGGATATATATATAAATGAGTGGATTATCCCTTTATGGTAATCTATTAAAAAAAACTATTTTCATATTTGCTTAATAAAAAATAGTGGGGTTTATATATCTGAAGGCCCTCAGCTATTATTTTTTTACTTTTAGGTCACCTATTTATTAAAACAAACTCACAAGGCATCAAAATATGTGTTTATTTTTGTTAATACCAATCCCATAAAAATTATCGTTGAAATGTGTACAATTCTTAAAAACAAAGCTAATTTTACCATATTAAAATTTACAACCTTATTGTTTTAATATTCTAAAATTAGCTTTATTTTTAAGAATTGTACAGATTTTAACAATAATTTCGACAAGATTGGTATTAACAAATATAAACACATATTTTGGTACCTCATAATTTTGTTTAAATAAATAGACGACCTAAAAGTAAATAAATAATAGTTGAGGGCGTTAGGATATATAAACTCCATCATTTCTGATTAAACGGGTATGAAAATAAATTGGTTTTAATAGATTACCATAAAGTGATAATAAACTCCTTTATATAAATGCATAACATCACATCGACCTATTAGCAATACATAAATATAAAAATTAGTTTTACTTTAATCGTCATCGTTATGTTTTTAAATTCGTTTGCAATTGATGGTACATTTGTGGCAATTCATGGCCCTTCGACCACTCTTGATACACCAGAAGAATTTGCCAGAGACACACATGGAATAACCAAAGCATTCTTTTGCTTACTAATCGTCATCATGCTTGTTGTATTTATGTAAATTTTGTGTTAGAAACTAAAGAGATGATTGTATTTTGTTGGTTTTCTAACAAAATATTATTATTCCATTAATTTATGAGCAATTTCAAGTACTATCATTGAATTTATGAATTATAAGATCATCATAATCTCTAGCTTTAGAGTGAAAGGAGTCATCATACCACCATACCAAAAAACACCTTGCCACATCAGCTTCTTCACTTTCACATTCACACCAAAAAAACCTATCTTATCATCACACCATTTCCACACCACCACACCAATTTTTCCACTTATTTTTATAAATACCCTCAACAACTGATTTGTTCAAATCCTAATTTAATTTATTAAAGGCTCGTCAAAGTAATCCGTCATCAAACGAACTTTGGCATTCTCACGATCACGTCAATAACTTTTCGGGTAAGCCGGGTTTTGTTTTCTTGTTCTTGCAAGTAATTATAATAACTATATGCGTTAACCAACATATCAATGTCGCTTTCATTATTAATGTCAAACGCGGAAGGTCGGTACGCCATTATTTTTGTATGTGTGTAAATTTTGTGTTTGTGAAAACTTAAAATGAAGTTAGGTTTGTTTATATAGAGGGGTTTCAAAAAAACTAGCCGTTATAAGCTTTTTAAAATAAAAAAATTTTGAAAAAATTTAAACCCAACGGTAATATAGCCGTTTGGGGTGTTTTTTGACAACATCCAAAAATAAAGGGTAGTTTCCAAAAGTATTGCAGGAGGGCTAAATGAAAGTTTTTTTTAATCATGGTTCCACGCGAGTGGCTGAGGTCATGGCGTGATTCACGGGGAAGATCACGGTGTGGTCAAGCCGGACAACGTCGGGCAACGCAGCATCACGCCGTGACCATTCCGTTTGCTCTTATTCCACCTTTGCCTAACACATCAATAATTGGGAAACTAAACATATTGTTACACACATAGTTAACTACAACACTTTCTCTCTTTGTTAATAATGATTTGGGTAATTTTCTTCATATATGCGTTTTTGTATGTATATTATTTTTCCTCATTGTTCATAATTTGTTGATATGATTTTAGTTAACAAAATTGTTCTTGATATCCATGATCTTTTAGGTATGTGCTTCATAATTTTTTTATACAATAGTTTTGAACAAATAGTATTAAGGAAGTTTCTTAAAAAACTAACTACAAATTTGGTATACCAAATAGGGAATTTCTAACATGTGCCCTGATGTACATGTTTAAGTTTGTATACAAGTAAAGTTTGGACTTATTAAATGCAAATTATTATTTATTTATAGTGAATTTTAAGTATATTTAATATGAATTAAATGTATTTTTTGATATAAAAGGAAACTTAGTGTTTAATAAACATGACTTAACATGTGCTTGAGGGCACATGTTAGAAAAACCCATTACTCCCAACACAAAACTGTGCATTGTGAGTTATATATATTTGTAACGTTAAATACAAAAGTGTGCATCATATGAAACATTTTAGTATGCCTAGAATTGGTATTTGATCAAATGCCTTAGTTGTTTTTTATAAGTGTTTTTTTCTCTTTTAATCAATTTAGCAATGTTAATAACATATCTCTTTGAATCAGGTTCATATTGCTCATTCTTTTGGAACCAAGTAAAAGTAGACTTGCACTCTCAACAAGTCAAGGTACACATTATTCACCTTTTTCCATATAGTGAAAAATAGTTTTTCTCACTTTAAGATGATTAAAACAAGATATTGATAATATTTGGTAGGGTTTAATTTTAGCTTTTAACTTGTGTTTTTTGTAAAAGGTAACCGACATTTTAAAGCATGCCGTGTGATACGTTTTTGGGGTTGTGCGTTATATATATGTAATTCCAAGATGTGACCCTTTACATGATGCAGATTTTTCAAATAATAATTATACTAATATGAAAATGAAAAACGAAAAAAAAATTGAGAACTTGTAGCTTTGTTGTTTAGTTATATGTCAGTCGATCATAGTTAGCAACATGAAAAACGAAAAAAAAAATTGAGAACTCATAATTATGTTATTTAGTTAGTTTAGTTTTGGGGTGTTTTTTGGTTTGGTTTTTAGATTATTCGGTTAAATTTTTGGGTCAACCCGAAAACTGAATTGAAAACCGAATTTGAATTCGGTTTGACCCGAATAACCCCATATCCGAATTTTTTTTAAAAAAATACATAATTATTTAAATGTTTAGCAGAAAAAATCATTTTAAGTATAAAAGTTGTATTTTTATATTAAGATGATATTTTAAAAATTATTTTATATATATAAAAAATTATATCAAATTCGTATAACTTTGATTTTCGATTTGGTTTTCAAGTCTGATTGTCAAACCCATATCTAACTCGAAAATCAAATTTGTAGTTTAGTAGGTTTAGTTATGACCCACAACTTGAATTTTATTTCGGTTTGATTTTAATTAGAATTCGATTCAATTCAATTTGATTTTTTATCTTCATAGGTCAAACTCAAACAACAAACACCTTTAGGTGCCGTTTGGTTCAAGATTTTGAAAGGAATTTTAAATTCTAGTAAATTAAAATCCTAAGAATTTAAAATTTCAGAATTTAAAATTCCTACGCATGTTTGGTTGGCAGAAATTCAAAATATTTTAAAATCTTGATTTTTTGTTAAACCAATTAACGAATAAATATTTTTATATAAATTTTCTATTTAAAAGATTAAAATTCGAATTTTCACTTTTTTATAAAATTTCAATATTTTTATAAAACTTCTATATAAATTTTATAAAAATATTTCTCTTAACTTTTATAAACAATTTATATAAATTTATAAACAATTTATATAAATATTATAAATAATTTATATAAATTTTATAAATAAATTATTTAAACTTAATAAAAAGATTATTTAAATTTTATAAAAAAATTATTTAAATTTGATAAAACTTTTATATAAGTTTTATAAAAAATTTATATAAAATTTATAAAAAAAATCTTTAAATTTTATAAAAAATTCTATAAATTATATAAACAGTTTATATAAATTTTATAAAAAATTTATTTAAATTTTATAAAAAGACTTATATAAATTTTATAAAAAAAATTTAATGAATTTTATAAAAAAATTATAATTTTTTATAAATTTTATAAAAAAGATTATAATTTTTTTTATAAACTTAATTATTGAATTCTATAAATTTTATATAATTTTATATTAATTTTTTGTGTAAATTTTTTTTTGTTCTGAGAATTTTTATTTTTTCTATTTAAAAGAGTAAAACCAGAAAAATATTTTTTATATAAATTTTTAAACATATATTTTTTATATAAATATAAAAACTCGAATAAAAACGCCAATAAAAAGTTTATCAAATAAATTTTTAAATAATTAAAATTCCTCACTTTTTGAAATAATTCTAATATCATTCATTTTGGCATTTCGAGGGATTTTAAATTCCTTCCTTAAGCGTACATTTGAATAGGATATCCCTAAGCGTCGGGTTTGCAGTTACTAGTAGCACAACTAAACTAAGGTGTGGTTTGGTTGGATATATTAAAAGATATTGAGGGATATTTAAAATATTTGCATTTTAATTTCTCCGAATATTTTGTTTGATACACCCTTCTCTCTTTTTTTTTTTTTTTTTTTTTTAAAGTTTGTATCAATGCCTTTCAATTGATGGCTTGATGCTTAAACCAAACACAAAACAGGTGATTAATATGATGCTTAAACCAAACATACCTTCTGGCAAACACAACACTTCCTTCTTTCCAAGAAACTGATCAGCCCGGCCGAATGTGCATCTAATATGTGCACCTGAGGAATAAAGAAACATGATATTTCCATACCAATATTCGCAATATATAGCCATAATTAATTAAACAAGCTATGAAGCTAACCATGAATGCTAGACATGATCTTTTGAAGATCTCTAGTAGGTTCAACCTTATGAACTTTACTGCCCATTGCTATTATGGCCACATAATTTTCTTGATGAAACTGTAACAAATATATTTCCAGATCTCTAGTAGGTTCAATCTTTGAATACAAACTTAACGGGCAAAAGTAGCAACATTTGTCACCTCAAAAGTCGTCACCGGTGGTATCCGCAGTCGCATTGCATTGAGATAGAAGTATAGAACAATAATAGGAATAGTATCTATGTTTTTATACGAATGTGATTGTTTTCCTTTCTAACTTTTTATTGTATACAATGAGATTTAACTTGAATGGACTTTGATCCACGGGCCAGTAGCAACTCGAGCCACGACCATATCATGCCCAAGACCCAGGTCCATCGCATTCTATGAAGTATGAATCTTCATTTGATGTGGAGAACGGGTTTTTGGGTCTTGGTTTATATGTAGCTGTTGATGTTATCAACTTTGGTGACAAGGACGGACCAAGGTCCGTCCGGACATTGTGAGGATTGGCCTGATATTTTGCCTATTAGGTCTTCCTCTCGCGCACACCATTAATTTTGTTAAATGCTTGTATCTTAATTTGGTTGGGCTGTAATTTCAAAATATCATCAAAAGAATCGCAAGATTTCTTTCAATATCAAATTCAGTTATATATTGATTTATAATAAGTAACATAATATATCCATCCAAACCTGTTACTACTATTTCCATCGATAGATACATATACTCTATATATACCTATTGAATCAAATATAAATACAGATTGCCTGCAAAAGCAAGTAATAAGCAAGCAATAAGCAATGGCTTCTTCTAAGTTCCTACTTACATCTCTAGCTCTACTACTACTTATTGGTCTCTCATTGATGCCAATCTTTACTTCTGCTTCTTTGGAGGAAGCGAATGCTCTTCAAAAGTGGAAAGCAGGCCTTCAAATCCCAAACAACTCCCGGATTGTATCGTCTTGGACGAATACTAGTGCAACCGCTTTATGCCCTTCTTGGTTTGGAATTGCTTGCAACGCTGATGGGAACATTAATAGGTTGAACCTCTCGACGTGTGGGATCAAAGGTACGCTTGACCAGTTCCCGTTCTCTATTCTCGGCAAGCTAACCCATTTTGAGATTAGTGTAAACAGCTTCTTTGGTCCCATCCCATCAGAAATCGGACTCCTGTCCAAACTTGTCTATCTTGATTTTTCAGGCAATCAGTTTTCTGGTGTAATTCCACCAACCATTGGTAAACTAAGCCAGTTAACCGTCTTGCATTTAAACCAAAACAGTTTCACTGGTTCTATCCCGCAAGAATTAGGGAATTTGAACACTCTAACTGAGTTAGAATTGAGCATAAATCAACTCAATGGTTCAATCCCTTTATCGTTGGGTAATTTGATGTCTTTAAATATTCTTAGTCTTCACAGAAATCAACTCTCCGGACCTATTCCAATAGAATTGGGGAATATGGAGTCACTAACAGATTTGGAGTTGAACCATAATCAACTCAATGGTTCGATTCCTTCATCGTTGGGTGATTTGAAGTCTATGAATAACCTAAAGCTGCACAATAATCAACTCTCGGGACCCGTTCCTAGGGAATTAGGAAATATGAAGTCTCTCACTGTATTATATTTGAGCAATAATCAACTATCAGGGCCCATTCCTACTAAATTAGGTTATATGAAGTCTCTCACTAAATTAGCTTTGGGCCAAAATCAACTCAATGGTTCAGTTCCTTTATCTTTAACAAACCTGAAGAGCTTGCAGATTCTGTACCTCAATCTGAACAAGTTATCTGGTCCTATACCACAAGGAATCGGAAGTCAACAATTGGTTAAGCTACGGCTGGACGCAAATGAATTGTCTGGCCAAATTCCAAAGGAGTTTGGGGCGATGAAAAATTTGTTAAATTTAAACTTGAGCGATAACACCCTTTCAGGTGTTATACCTCAAGAGCTTGGATCTCTGCATGGCCTTCTTACTCTTGACCTATCCAAGAATAGGTTGAACGGGTCATTACAAAGATTTATTGGTGATTGGGTACAAATCACTCACATAAATCTTAGTAATAACAACCTCAGCGGAAGTATCCCAACGGAGATCGGTAAATTACGTCAGCTCAATGTTCTTGATTTATCTTGGAATTCACTCACAAAAGAGATGCCATCGGAAATTGGAAGTTTAGAAAGTGTGGTGATGATGAATCTTTCTCATAATAAGCTAATGGGTTCAATTCCTAATGGTTTCCGTAACTTGCCAAGAGGGATTGATATAAACCTGTCTTACAATGAGCTCACGGGTCCAGTTCCTCCTTATGCTGTCTTTCTAAATATGTCTGGAGAAGCATTACAAGGAAATGATGGTCTGTGTGGAAATTTTACAGGTTTGAAACTTTGTGAAAGTCATATTAAAAATAATCATTTTCATAATAAGCTCATCATTGCAACTATTGTCCCACTTTTTGCGGCTCTTTTACTTGGTTTATTCATGTGTGGCCTCATTTTATATCGGCGTGGAAAGAGAACTTCTCCACAGGAACTATCACGCGAAGAAGGTCGCAAATTTTTCTCAATAACAAGTTTTGATGGACAGGCGACGTATGATGAAATCATCAAGGTAACAAATGATTTCGATGATGCATATTGCATTGGGATGGGAGGATACGGTACCGTGTATAAAGCAGAGTTACAACCCAACAATTTCGTAGCTGTCAAGAAAATCCATTCATCTTCCGAGAATGACGATCATAGAGGCTTCCTGAATGAGGTGCGAGCATTGACAAACATAAGGCACAAAAATATAGTTAAACTCTATGGATATTGTTTCCATGCTCGTCACTCATTTTTGATCTACGAATATCTTGATAACGGAAGTCTCAAGTCGCTCTTAAGTAGCGATACCACAGCAAAGGAAATGGATTGGCTGAAAAGGGTAAGAATTGTTAGGGCTGTAGCGAATGGTTTGGCTTATATGCACCATGATTGCACACCACCTATAATTCATAGAGACATTTCTGGAGCTAATATTCTTCTCGATTCTAATTACGGGGCACATATATCGGATTTTGGAACGGCGAAGCTTCTAAAGCTGGATTCATCCAATTGGACTGCGGTTGTAGGCACCTATGGCTACATTGCACCAGGTAACTACCTATATTTCTAACTTATCTATACATGCTTCTTCTCCAGTTTCAGATTTATCTATGTTACATTTAATCATGATATGATATAACCATTTTTTTTTAGAGCTTGCTTATACGATGGTGGCGACAGAGAAATGCGATGTGTTTAGTTTTGGAGTTGTTGCACTAGAAGTGATTATGGGAAAGCATCCTGGAGAGCTTGTATCATCTCTACCAACAATGTCTAATGATGATCTATTGCTAGCCAATATAGGAGATAGACGGATTACGCGACCATCATCTCTAATTGAGAAACAAGTTCATCGAATTTTGAATGTCTCACGGGCATGTTTGAACTACAACCCGCAGGAAAGGCCAACAATGCGCCACGTCACAGAGTTATTGTCAGTGGATGATCGAATTTGGAAGAAGATGCATGTATCCCTAACTTAGTGCTAGCTGGGTCGATTTTGTATTATGCCTGGTCATAAGACATTAAATTTAATAAAGTTTTTGTAAGTTTATCATATATAAGCACTGACTGAATGATAGTTAGACTTGCATGTTCACGGTTCGAAAATTAGATTAGACTAGACCGAAATCAAATTGGTCTAAGATGCCGGACCGACGACCAAACAAGAATGGTCTTGTCCAGTCCGGGTCGGTTTTCGATCCGGTCCAAAAAGCATAGTCGTTGGGTTTTGTAAGACTGAACAAGAACGACCGGATCGAGGATCAAATGTAACAAAAAGCATGGATCGAAGAAGACTGAACCGAAATACGTCGAGTCCGGTTTGATCCGGTTTCTCGGTCTGGTCCACGGTCCGATATGCTGCTCAGCCTTTGATGTATGGATATGTGTGTGATTACAGTTATTTTTTACTATTTTAAAATTTTTGTTCTTAGTGAATCCATTAGGGATGAGCATTTTGACCCGAATCTCGAATCCGAGCCTGAACCATACCGATTCCCGGTACCCGAATCCCGTTCGGTACGGGACCGGGACTACGAAATAAGGTGAAAAAAATTCGGGACCACTAATTCAGTACGGGACTGGTATCAAATCAGGAAATTCCCGAAAAAAACGGGAAAATCCCGATTTCCCGGTACCGGTACCAATACCCGTACCGATACCGATACCCGAATCCCGTTCGGTACGGGACGGTACATAACTTTTTAGATCTAGAAAAAATCGGGAGCACTAATTCGGAACGGGTTCGGGACGAGATTGGTCCCTAGCTCATCCCTAGAATCCATAGTCATAGTCTTATGATGGTTTTTGTAAAAATGTAAGTGGTAATTTCAAACCAAATATCTCATTCTAGTTATTTTACCCGCCATAAAAACAGTTACTTAACCGTTTTTTGAATATGTTTTTAACAGGATCTATGTTATCCTAGTAAGACAAATATTGAGGTATGTTTTTATGACATATGTGGTTGACAACATTAGTTCTTAGCTCACTCTACCCCACAAACCAACAAACACAACACTGAATCACAAACACAATTTTATTCCATCCAAAATTTTGTCATATTTTTTACCAAACCATGCCAGGATCCATTCAAGTTTCAGGTAAATTTTTTCCAAATTTTGACTCTAAGTTTATATTTGTTTGAACCATTTTGTGACTGTTTGATTTTTTAGTTCTTGATTTCAAGGAGCTTCCATCTTCATCAAATTCTGTTAAAGGTTTGTACTATATATGTATTATATATTGTTAGGCCCGAGCCTGTTTGTGGGCCGAGGATCATTGAAAAATTGTCCTTAGTCCAGAAACGGGCTCGGGCCTACAAACATATTCTATCATCTAAGATGTGTACATAGTGAGGTTAGAACTTCAGATTTGTTGTGATTTTAGTGCAGTAATGGTATACAAAAGTACATTAAAAGTTGAAAAATATAAGAATGTTACATACATTGTGAAAAAGGTGCGTCTTGTTGTTGTATGTAACTTAAATCTTGATGCAATGATAAGGTGAAAGTATGGTGCATTCGCCCGGTTATAGGAATTTGGTTTTGATTAACTTCATTATGTAGTTTCATTGGGAAAAGTTGAGCATGAAGCTGAGGAGAAACGGACTTTTTCGTTGTAAGATTTCGAATTCGGCGTTTTTAACTAGTACTAGTCTAGCTGTTTACGAAGACTGGCTTAATATGTTGACTATAATACAGTCCATTGACGAATATGCGAGATAATTTGATCATCACGATTCAGGATTCAGAGGGAAATCAAGTATCAAATTCAGGTCTATTGTAATATGGGATTTATGTCACATTGTGTAGGATAAGGTTTGTTTGATTCTAACCGAGATTGGTATTGTTCGGGTGTAGGTGTTAGGACTATGTCAATAATCGAAAAGGGTACATGGGATGACTTATTTCCCATTGAAGGAGGTGGCCTTATACATATGAAGTTGCAGTTTGTTCTTAGTGATGAAGAGCGGAACCGGATTCGTTTGATGGTACCCTTTTCATTCTTTTGCGCGTTATCTCATTCTTTGATTATATAAGGGGTGTTTGGATGTGCGGTAAACTATATTAGTACTGAGATTTGTGTGTTTAGGTAAGAGTTATAAGTGATTATGGTCACAACGGCGGCTTTTAAAACACACATCCAAACACTCCGTCATGTAGCCCAAAACTTGTACCCTTGGTTAGTTAATTGCTTCAAAATTTTATAACGTTCTTCTCTTTTGCCGCTTCAATTTTGCTTCAATAATATTTTGCAAAGGGGGACATCAAATTTTGATTAACTAACCGATTCAACTTGACTTTGTTAGTGTTCTACAGACTTATGCTCCGTTTCTCAGAAGTTACATTTTATTTCATTACTTGCAGAGAGAAACCGCGATGAAGAAAAAGCAAGCCGAGATTGTTGCCAAATATAGTGCATCATCGTCGAGCAGACATGAGGTCTCAGGTTTGATCTTGCGCTTTCTAAAGATACTCATTAAGCACAAATAATAGTTTAGTAGGAGCACACATTCTTTTATCGTTAATGCGGTCTTACATTAGAACTTTTCTGAAAGGTTTTGTCTAGATGTTTTGAGGGCTACGTCTTCTCAAGATTTCCAAAAAAGTGGTTCCAATACTGAAGTCGATAATACTTCAGCGAGCGCTTCTGTTTCTAGTGATGTCGTCAAAGAAGAATTCCTTCAGAGGCAATCATTTACAGTTAAGGATTAAATCAATTTGCTTAATAGGTTTCCAACAGTTTCTTGTCAAACGGATTGGGTTGGATTGACCGCCAACATATTATTTGTCGGTTCTTTTAACTTTCCAAAGTATCTGACTTCTTTGAATATAGTGCTTATGGAAGTCGAAATCATTTGAAAAACATTTTGAGCCACTTGACCTGTTTAGTTTTAGCTAAAATGCTATTTTGACCCATTTAGCTCGTAGGACTTCTCAATTTATAGATAGCATATGGATTTTAGTAGAGTCAGCTGCTTAACAGTAAATTCTCGTGTTCTAGAATGCTACGGATAGAAGGGAACAAACTCCATTTTCTCAAACAGCAGAGGGGATTGAGCAAAAGGCAATGGCTAAAGCAAATTCCTCGGGTAATCTGCTTGAGAGATTATCTGACCAGAATCTCGTGGAGAATATGCCCGCTGATATAAAGAGCACAAGTGACGACAGTGCATCATTGGTACAAGCAACCAACGTTAACTCATACAAGAACAAGGAGACTCCATTACAACAAGCTCAAGCACCCGAAAAGCTGTTACAAGACATCAAGACTCATGATTTTGACAAGAATGATGCAGCAGAATCAAAACCATCTGGTGTTCTGGATGAGAAATTAGATAAGCCGAGTCTTGAAGAGAAGATCCCGGGCTATGTAAAGAAAATGAGCAAAGAAACTAAAGTTAATATAGATAAGAGCAACCAGATTCAATCACAACAAGCTGAAGTAACTAAAAGATTGCAAAATCCATCTTCGGGCGACGTGAACTTTGCAAGATCCACTATTGCTGAAAAAGTAAAATCTCTTTCTCCTGCATTAGCAGGCGAACCTGTCAAGCGAAGCTCATTGGAGAAAACTCCACGTAATATAAAGAAGATGATTAGTGTCTTTGAAAGCAGTATATCTCAGGTGTGCATGCCCTTTCATGATGATTATCGTCAGTTCTTCGCTTATTTGCTTATATATGCTGTCCCGAAATCAGGCAGGTTGGGTAGTGAGTCAAATAGGCCAAGTCAAACTTTGCCACATTGTTAACATATGTCAGGTCGCTAGGTCGGGCTGGCCACCCAAAGTTTTTTGTACATTTTTCAAATGATTCAGAAGGTTATAAACATTTTTTTTAGAACGGCAAATGTTAGTGGTTAGTGAGTCGAGTCGTGCAATGACATCCAAACGGAAGAATGTCTTCTTCGAACCCTCGCCTAGTTATGTTAGACTCCTTATCCGCTTCGCCTGAAAGGCCCTTGGCAGATCTTGAACCCAAGACCTCCAAGAAACCTCCCCCAAAGAAACCACTTAGAAGGTTATAAACATTTGGGTACAACAACACAACTTTTGACCCGTTTTCCATATTTAGCCGATTTGACCCGCTTCATTTTAAGCAAACTTGACGAGATAAATTTAACCCATAATCGAGTCATATTTACTAGATGGTTCAAATGTCAACCTGAAAATGTTCTATTGAATGAACTTATTTCAGGAAAGAGTACCTCTCAAGCCTCTAAGTACTAAATCATACAGATCTGGATCCTTACGTTTAGTAAAGGATACCACAGATAAAGAGTATTATGACAGCTCAGAATCAAGCCAAGATAAGCTAAAAGACTCAGAAACATCAAGTTCAACAAGGCTCAGAAATTCTTTTAGTACAGGCGATTTGCGGAAAAGCCTTTCAAGTATTATTAAAAATGAAGAACAAGTTAGTTTTGACAGCGATTTTGTAGAACCAAGTGAGACAAATGGAAGTATAGTTGGTGTAAACAATGAAGAGAAGGCTGATGTTATAGTAACCAATGCAAAAAAGTTTTTACGAAAATCACGTGACGAAGATACTACTGAAAAAGATGGACTTGATGGTAAAAATACTTCAAAATACAGTCTTGAATACTTTGACCATGAGGGTTCGAGTCCATGGACATTTCTTGATGTAAAAAGACATTTTTGTATTACAGCCCACGGTGAAAGGAGAATGAGCTCTATAAGCAAGATACCCGAAATCTTTGTGAAAGTAAGTAACTTTATCTATGCGGTTTAGTAATGGCCTAATGGGTAAAGGAAGATCAATGTCAAAATTAATTACGTAAATCTTTGCATCGGTTTTCTTGATTTTGTGTATGTGGACATTGTTTTTCAGGGTGATGGTACACTGGAACAAGGTGAAGAAACGGTTCGTGCTTCAGGAAAGTCAAGTCCAAACGGCGAAGAGGCTTCTAACGGATCACTAGGACAGGTTTAACTTCTTTTTTTGTATTAAGATAATCACAAAGTACATATAGATCTAACTATATATCATGAATTACTCTTCAGGTCATTAAAATCGCACTTGTCGTGGGATTTGGAGTACTTGTTCTTCTTTTTCGTCAAAGGGAGCCTCGGTATGTTCTATCTTATCATTTTAGTTCTTGCACGTTGCATCTTGGTCAAGTTTGAGTCCTTTATAACCCGTAAAAGGGGTAAAACTAATGTACAATTCTCCTTAAAAGAAATTGATTAAACGGACTAAAGTCTACCTAAGTTAGCAAGATGTTTACAGCATCCCACATTTGCTTATATAACCTCGACCAGCTCATTTAAATCTGTGCCGAACAGCAATCCTTTTAACCATAACCCATGTTGACCCGTCCAATTATCGCCCATCAGGTCTACTGTTTGTGACTTTGTGGCCACCCGGGTGCACAAGAGTTTATGCCCAGTTGAAGTCTTGTAAATAAACTGTTTTCATGAGTCAAATTAGCGATCCTTGTAATAGTACTAGCACACATGTTAGATTTATGTAATATGAGCTGAATTATATTCTTGTTAACTTGTGACCTGTGTAACTAAATAACAGAAAAGACACGAAAAAGGAGAATGCACGTGCGATGAAGAATCAAGTGTTCATGAATAAACAAAGATCAGTTGAAGAACAACGCAGGAGGATTGTTGTTATGAGGCCGTCTTAGCTTAAGTTTTTCTGCACGATATGACGTCATGGTTTTTCAAGCTTGGGTGGTGCAATTTCTCTTTTTCGGACTATGATGTTCCATACCGGAGGTTTATTGAAATCCAAATCTTTTTTGACACTTCCTCTTTCCTCCTTGCACTTAAGGACTCGTTTAAGTTTTTAACATTGTTTTGCATCCATCTGCTAATTTGTGCAAGAAAGATAGTACAATTTTCCATCAATACATTCCTCTTGTTCCTAATTTCTCTTTCGTTTTGTTCGTTTTATAACGTGTCAACGTACATATTTTCAACAATTCGAAAACACCAAGATGGCAGCATAGACATAAAGTATATGTTCCTATAGGACCAATCTTGCATTGAGCAGCCGCCGGGGAGATTCTTAGTATAAAACTAACATCACAACAACTTTATAAGGATCAATAAAGAAAATTGAAGTCGGGTATCCAAGTAATCACGGTGGCCTTTTTACCTGGTTGACAAAGTTATAGAATTCTGTACGACAGAATATCAACTCTCGTTTTATTTTATTTTTCTCTTGAACTAATGCAAAACTTTGCTCTTTTAGCCTTGCCTTGATAGACTGCAAGCTGCTACTGCATGAGGAAGGATTGGAGACCTGATAGTAAATGTTTAAAATACATAAGCCATAAAAAGTAGCATGTTACCAATATGAGTTTAATTAAGCAAACAAAATATAAAACGAACCTTGCTAAGTGGTCACGCAGAGAGATTTGATCTTCTGGAACATGAAGAATGCGGCTGTTGTCATTATTATTTGCAGTAGCAACTAACGCCTCGAGATTTTCCTTCTTACTTTCTAATTCCTTGTTTCTATTATTCCAAGAATTAGGATCCCACGGCTCTTCTGAATCGTCAAACCCTGCTTGAGGTCCGCCCTTGTCACCGAAGTTAACAACATCAACAGCTACACCCTTCACTTTTAGCTTTTCTGCAATTTCTTTTATATCATACGAAAACCAATATATAGGACTGAAAGCCAAGAAACACGCGCGCACACACAACAGATATGATCAACATACGATATAATTATAAAAGTTCATTAACATAACAGTGATAACTGATAAAGACACATACCCTCCAGCAAACACAACAAGCCTTTTATCCAACATTTTGTTCTCAAAAAACTGATTAGCCCTCTCAAGTGCTTCTAAAAAGTCCATACTATCATTTGATACTCGTTCACCTGAGTAAAAATAAACTTGATAACTATACATACATTATACAATTAAAGAGACACACAGTTAACTAAATTAAAGAAGCTAACCTCGAATACTAGACATGATCTTTTCAAGATCTCTAGTAGGTTTAACCAAAATATAAGCGCTCATGCCCATTGCCAATATGCCCAAACAATTCTCTGGATGACACTGTAACAAAAATAAATCCCAAGACAAAATATACTTATGTATAATGAAAACTCAACAGAAGGAATTCATATAAGAAACATTATGCATAATAGATAAACGGTAAATTACATCGATTTTTGCTTTACAGTAAAGTTCAATAGCATCAGCTTGAGCCATAAACCTAGAGGATTTGTTGTTCTGCATCCAGTCAGAAGTGTCCATACATATCAATGTAACCTGATATCATAAAATAAACCCTAGTTACTTAGACACTGAAATTACATAAAAACACACAAAAAGAGATATAACAGATATATAATTACCTCGGCCATGGTTGAAGTACGAATTTACAGTAAGAATATTGATTGTTGAGTTGAGAGATATTTGATCGATCAAGATTTGGTGTTTAGGGTATTGCAACGATATAATAGATCCATCGATATTACACAAAAGCCCATGCACAAATCGCGGTTGAATCATTGGCGACTGTCCGGAACATATGAATTTTAATGTTTTTTTGTTAAATTAAGATGACTCATGTTATGTTTGGTAAAAATAGCTGTAAAACTATAAGCTATAAGCTGTAAGCTGTAACATGAGTTATAAACTGTATTGTTTTTAATAAAAGTGTTTGAGAAATTTAATATTAACTGTTAAATTAAGATGTAAAATAACTTAAAAAGATATATTTAAATAAATTATAATATAGTTAGAGAGGGTATGTCAGTACTTATAGCTTTAATAGCTTTTAATAATTTAAAAAGTTGTATAAATTAGGTTTTCATTTAAAAGTTACTTGTTTAAAATAAAAAGCTAGCTAACAGTTATAAAAAATTGTTGTACAAAACAAATCTATTTATTTTAGAATAGATTATTTTTGAAACAAAAAGCTAACAGTTTTAAAAAAATATCGAAAAAGATTTTACCAAACATGGACTTAGTTGATTTTGTTATGTGCCTCTAATTAAGTAATAGAAGGTTCAGCGTGACCTTTACTATATAAAAAGGTGCTAATCAGTATCAGAAAAACAACGTTTTCTCACAGAAAGATCGGTGGGAAATTTCGTGGAAAAGAGCTCTTTCCCACGGAATTATTCTGAGGCTAAAACCCTTGTGGGTAAATATTTCCCACGGAATGTTGACTATTTTCCCACGGATTTCCCACATGAACCAACAACCATTTTTCACATAAAAAGAGTTGTATTTTTGCCGCGGATTTCCCACGAACATTTTCCCACGAACACTTTCCTACGGAATCCCACAAGTTTAAACAGCCATTTTTCACTTAAATCATTCGTGTATTTAGCACATATTTGCCACAAATATTTCCCACAGATTTCTCACAAATATTTCCCACAGATTTCCCACGAATAAGATCCCACTGACTTCCCACAAAAAATTATATTTTCTCAAAACAATTCTGCGGGAATTTTGTGATTAATCCTTGAGAAACACGTGGCTATATTCTATAGTACTCGTATTATAATTTTACATTTTCGGAATTCTAAAATCAATAAATATGAAAAACTAATATTTAAAGCAGTAAAAACCATTAATAATAAACGAAAATTAGCAAATGTAGTAATCATGATACATAAATGTGTCACCTGGTAGACATAAATCTGTAATCCTATGGTGTTATCGACATACTACAACCCAATCCATACTACAACCCAATAGTACTTAACTTCTAACACAAAAACTAAAGTTAATGCCAAATCAAACTAAGGATGGTTGTTGCACCTCTTGTGTGTTTGATATTTATACTTCTATCTCCGTTCATATGTAGACCCAACAACAAAACACTTCAAAACTCCATTAAGTTTCTTGTTAAAGTTCCAGTTTTATCAGAAAATATATTTTCCAATTGACCAAGTTCTTCATTCAGATTAGATGCTTGTGTCGACGCAGTTGTTTGATCATCTGACAGTGACAAAAATGAAATACTAGTAAGAATTAAGACAATAACATGAAATAAACCCTGAATTTTGGTGATTTTCAGGAACATACCTTGATAAAAATATATAAAGAAATCGGAAAATGGGTGAGTACAGAGTTATCAGGGTAAACATGCTTAAAACAAACACCTGAAAGCAAAATAATAGAATCAGTAAATTTAGAGACAAAAGAAAGAGCAGGGAGTTCATTACGTAAGCAAGCAAGTTATTAGCAGCTTGTACTTACATGTTTACAGCTGGTCTGTTGATACATTGAGTTTGAAATAAAATGAAAGTAAAACATACACCATAGTATTAGCAACTACTAACTAACTATTGTAAAACCTCTTATTTTACCTATTTGACTTTGTCAACTACTGTACTCATCATTTCTAGAATCTACTTATTTCCACTTTTTACATGATTAATTGAGTATTATCTTTCATTGTCATACTATCATTTCATATTTATTTTTAATATATATATACGAACCTTTAGTCTTTTCTGACTACTCTGGCAATTGACTAGCCAAATGATAAACAAGGACTCACCATGTAAAACCCGCACGCTTTTACCATGAACAGTACATATATAATCGTACGTACACGATTAAAACTTTCTTTTTATAACACGTTAATGCTTCACGAATAGGAATTACAAGTATTATGTATGTGTTATTACACGATAAGTATTTAACACGTATTAGGACACGATAATTATTATCAACAATAATTGTAATTACGAACATGAAATCATGAACGTAAATAATCACGAACCTATTATTATGTATTTACGTAATATTTATTATGATTACGTATAAATATTTATTACGACACGAACGATAGATAATTAAATCACGTTGATGTAGACTAAAAAACAAAGTAACAAAGATAAGTAATTGGATCTGTTGATTCAATAAGAATGCCAGAAACAATTCTGCTAATAATCGTTGATTCTGAAGAATGCCCGAAAATTAGGGTAAAACACGGCAACACAACGGCCAGTGGTTTAACTTTTATTAAACTGATAACTGTCTTGCTAGGGTTACAAAAGATTCATTAAATAATGACTGCAAACAAAGAAAAACCCTAAAAATCCAACGGGCTGGACCGTAGCCCAATGACAAAGTCCAACTGAAAGTGAAAAAACATAAAAATGCAAACAAAACTGATAGTAAAAAGGCTTTTCGGGCCTTGGAAAATCCGCAACCAGCTAAAAGGTCGTTACAGCGTCATCGGTCTCCTTTTTACGCACGTTTTGACAGGTCACGGGCTGAAAACGGACTTAGGATGCAAAAGTTATGCCCATTTTACTAAACCCCTCTTCGTCACGCGATCTCGGGCCTCCAGAAACAAGTCAGCCCGTTCTTCAATACTTGGGCCTCCATCATTCCCCCCTGGATAAGAAAAATTCGCCCTCGAATTCCCAACTGTATCATCATCTAAAGAATCACCATGGTAAGGCAACAAGTGCTTCACATTAAAAACATCAGAACAACGAATATGACTTGGCAACTTCAAACGATAAGCATTTGAGTTCATCTTATCCACAATTTCCACTGGACCAATCTTCTTAGCAGACAATTTATTATATTCACCAACTGGAAAACGATCCTTAGTCAAAACAGCCCACACAAAGTCTCCTACTTCAAAGTCAACATGTCTCCTCTTTTGATCTGCATCCTGCTTGTACTTCGAATTAGCGCGAACCAAGTTGTCACGAACATATTTATGAACATCATGCAACCCCTCAACAAAATCTTGCACTTTCTTCGGAACATACCTAGAAATCTGAGGAGTCATAAGATCAAGAGGACCACGTGGCTGAGCAGAATAAACCACCTGGAAAGGACTAAACCTAGTGCTCCGATTAACAGCATGATTATGAGCAAACTCAGCTTGATACAACTTCTGATCCCATGCCTTCACATGATCACCCACCAAACACCATAACAGGTTACCAAGGGACCTGTTAACAACTTCGGTTTGCCCATCAGTTTGAGGATGATAAGCACTACTAAAATTGAGTTGAGTATTCACCATCTTCCACAAACTACGCCAAAAATGTCTCAAAAGCCTGGTGTCCCGATCAGAAACAATGGAGGAAGGTAAACCATGTAAACGGTACACATCCCTAAAGAAAAGTTGGGCTACATTAACTGCATCTGTTGTCTTCTTGCAAGGAATAAAATGAACCATCTTAGAAAAACGATCAACAACAACAAATATTGAATCATTACCCCTTTGAGTACGAGGTAGCCCCAACACAAAATTCATGCTAATATCAACCCAGGGCTGCAAAGGAACTGGCAAAGGCATATAAAGACCTGCATTAGTAGCCGTCCCCTTTGAAACTTGACAAATACGACACCTCTTGACGTAACGATCCACTTCCTTCCTCATAGTAGGCCAAAAATAAGAAGCTTGAACCAACTGTAAAGTGCGATCACGACCAACATGTCCTTCACCATGCAACTCCTTAAGAATTTGCAAGCGAAGACTTGAATCAGGAATACAAAGTTGATTCCCTTTGAATAGGAACCCATCATGCATAACAAAATCTGTTTTCTCTCCGGATTGCAAATCCTGTAGAACAATTGAAAAGTATGGATCCACAGTCACCATGTCACGAATGACATCCAGTCCAGGAACATCAACCTGCATGGTTACAAGTAAACTACTTCTCCTGCTTAAGGCATCAGCAGCACGATTGGAAGCACCCGTTTTTTTTTTCACCACAAAAGTAATTTTCTCAAGAAAAGCCAACCAACGCCCATGTTTATGTGAAACCTTATCTTGAGTACGAATATGCCTTAAGGAATCATGGTCAGTGAACAAAACAAACTCCTTATGAAACAAATAATGGCGCCAATGCTTCACAACTTGGACCACTGCATAAAACTCCAAGTCATAAGTAGAGTACCTCGACTTCGGCCCTGTCAACTTCTCGCTAAAATAGGCAACAGGCCGCCCACCCTGACTAAGAACTCCACCAATTGCAACCTTAGAAGCATCAGTATGAAGCTCAAAAACTTTAGAAAAGTCAGGCAATACCAGGATTGGCGTTGTGGTAAGCTTTTTCTTGACAACCTGAAAAGCCATCGCTGCTTCCTCCGTCCACACAAATGACTTACCCTTCATACAGTCTGTCAAAGGGGCCATAATGGAACTGAAATTAGGGATAAACCTCTTATAGAAAGAAGCAAGACCATGGAAACTCCGAACTTCAGTAATGGTAGTTGGAGTTGGCCACTCCTGAACAGCTGCTACCTTAGATTCATCCACCTGTATGCCATCACCAGAAACAACATACCCTAAAAACAAAACTTTAGGGGTCATGAACAGACACTTCTTCGTGGCTGCATAAAAATTATCCTTCTGAAGCAAGGTCAAGACCTGCCTCACATGATTGACATGCTCATTATAAGAAGCACTATAAATAAGAATGTCATCAGAATAAACAACCACAAACTTGCCAATAAAAGGCCTGAGCAGTTGATTCATCACACGCATAATTGTGCTTGGTGCGTTTGATAAACCAAAAGGCATGACCAACCACTCATACAACCCTTCACGGGTCTTGAAAGCGGTCTTCTACTCGTCACCAGGTCTAAGACGAATCTGGTAATACCCACTCTTCAAATCCAGCTTCGTGAAAATGGTAGCACCACTAATCTGGTCAAGCAAATCATCAAGGCGAGGAAAAGGAAATATGTACCTCACAGTAATCTTATTGATGGCTCGACTATCAACACACATACGCCATGTACCATCCTTCTTTGGAGTCAATAGGGCAGGAACAACACACAAGCTCATACTCTCACGAACATGACCCTTGGAAACCAGCTCCTCAACCTGCCTGCGCAACTCCTCATGTTCTTCTGGGCTCATCCTATAATGTGGCATGTTGGGCAATTGTGACCCAGAATCTAGATCAATATGATGTTGTATGTCACAATGGTGGCAAACCATCAGGTAATTGATCAGGGAAAACATCAGAGAATTCCTCAAGTAAATGGATCATGGCTTCAGGAACTTCACCGTCTTCAGAAACCTCCTTCCCTATTAATACAAAAACATCACCTCCCACCTCCAGATCGTCTTCGAACTGCGAAAGAGTTAGTAGAGTACCAGTGGTTTTATTAACAACTTCCTTAGGTTTATTTGGCATCAAAGTCATCTTCACACCCCTAAACAGGAAACTATAAGTATTAGTTCTCCATGGTGAGTTACATCACGGTCATACTCCCAAGGTCTACCCAACAATAAGTGACAAGCATCCATAGGTATCACATCACAACAAAGATTATCCTTATAAGTTTTTCCTACAGAAAACGGAACTTGGACACGCTTGGAAACTGTTATCTCCCCACCCTTTTAAGCCACTGTAACTTATAAGGTTTGGGACGATCTTTAGTTTTCAGCCCTAATTTCTGGACTGCTCCTTCTGCTATCAAATTATCACAACTACCTGAATCGCATACAAAAGTGCAAACCTTACCCATAATGGTACAAGTTGACTGAAAGATGTTGTGTTTGAGCCAATCATCACCATCAGCTTTAGGTGTTAAGCAGGAGCGCCTTACCACCAAATTCACCCCCACATCTCCAGACACATACTCCTCCTCATACTCAGGTTCTGCATCATAAACTGCGTCTCCCACGTAGTCATCATAAGCCACATCATCATCTTCCTCAGGTTCAATAAATAACTGCCTCTTCCCACCCTTCTTACACTCTGATTGTCGGTGACCAGGTTCACCACAGCTAAAGCATTTGAACCCACCACTGCCGGCCGCTTTAGGAACTGGTCCAGTATTCTCACCAACTGCTTTAGCCTGAGTTGGGGCAAAACGCGATGCCACATTACCCGAACCAGAAGCACCTGTTATTGCAGGAAAAGAAGAACTCCCCACTCGTCGGTTCTGCTTCTCAAAAGTCAGTGCTCGTTGATACGCTTTAGAAAGTGTCATCGGATCAAACATGTTAACAGAATCCATGATTTGGACTCTTAAACCACCAATGTATCGAGAGACAAGCTGATCTTCTGTCTCTTGAACGTCATTCCTTGCAATTAGTTGGTAAGATTCGGTCGTGTAATCTTCAACAGACTTGGCCCCCTGTTTCAGATTCTGTAACCGCTGGTACATCATTCGCTGGTAGTTATGAGGAATAAAATTATCCCTCATGACTTTCTTCATCTTCTGCCAACTCGTGATCTTTGACTTCCCAACTCTGTTCCTCGTCAGTTTCAATTGTTGCCACCACGCGGATGCCCGACCACGTAACTTGGTAGCGATCAACGAAACCCTTTTGTTTTTTGGAACTTCTTTGAATTCAAATACTTCTTCAACAGCAACAAGCCAATCAATAAACTCATCAGGCTTCAAAGTGTCCCCATTAAACTCAGGAATACTAACCCTCATTCCGGTCTCCCAACGCCTATCATTATTCCCACTACGATCTCTCATCCGTCGCCCTACTGATTGTTCATCATCAGACAAACCATCACCAAACGAATTTTCTTCCAGATCTGCATCTTCTTCCTCATGACGGCGATTACGAGTCCTCATATTGCTCATCAAAGTGTTCATCTGGTCGGTCAATCGATCAAACATTTGATCGAATCGCTCCTCCGTTCTTTCCATCATACGCTGCTCTGATACCAACTGATGTAGACTAAAAAACAAAGTAGCAAAGATAAGTAATTGGATCTGTTGATTCAATAAGAATGCCAGAAACAATTCTGCTAATAATCGTTGATTCTGAAGAATGCCCGAAAATTAGGGTAAAACACGGCAACACAACGGCCAGTGGTTTAACTTTTATTAAACTGATAACTGTCTTGCTAGGGTTACAGCAGATTCATTAAATAATTACTGCAAATAAAGAAAAACCCTAAAAATCCAACGGTCTGGACCGTAGCCCACTGACAAAGTCCAACTGAAAGTGAAAAAACATAAAAATGCAAAAAACTGATAGTAAAAAGGCTTTTCGGGCCTTAGAAAATCCGCAACTAGCTAAAAGGTGGTTACATCGTCGTCAGTCTCCTTATTACGAACGTTTTGACAGGTCACGGGCTGAAAACGGACTTAGGATGCAAAAGTTATGCCCATTTTACTAAACCCATGTTCGTCACGCGATCTCGGGCCTCCAGAAACAAGTCAGCCCGTTCTTCAATACTTGGGCCTCCATTATTCCCCCCTGGATAAGAAAAATTCGCCCTCGAATTCCCAACTGTATCATCATCTGAAGAATCACCATGGTAAGGCAACAAGTGCTTCAAATTAAAAACATCAGAACAACGAATATGACTTGGAAACTTCAAACGATAAGCATTTGAGTTCATCTTATCCAAAATTTCCACTGGACCAATCTTCTTAGCAGACAATTTATTATATTCACCAACTG
Source organism: Glebionis coronaria (assembly GCA_025667525.1). Lineage (NCBI taxonomy): Eukaryota > Viridiplantae > Streptophyta > Magnoliopsida > Asterales > Asteraceae > Glebionis > Glebionis coronaria. The sequence goes on along the minus strand of CM046875.1, from coordinate 705,802,223 downwards.
GAAAACGATCCTTAGTCAAAACAGCCCACACAAAGTCTCCTACTTCAAAGTCAACATGTCTCCTCTTTTGATCTGCATCCTACTTGTACTTAGAATTAACGCGAACCAAGTTGTCACGAACAGATTTATGAACATCATGCAACCCCTCAACAAAATCCTGCACTTTCTTCGGAACAGACCTAGAAATCTGAGGAGTCATAAGATCAAGAGGACCACGTGGTTGAGCACAATAAACCACCTGGAAAGGACTAAACCCAGTGCTTCGATTAACAGCATGATTATGAGCAAACTCGGCTTGATACAACTTCTGATCCCATGCCTTCACATGATCACCCACCAAACACCTTAACAGGTTACCAAGGGACCTGTTAATAACTTCGGTTTGCCCATCAGTTTGAGGATGATAAGCACTACTAAAATTGAGTTGAGTATTCACCATCTTCCACAAACTACGCCAAAAATGACTCAAAAACCTAGTGTCCCGATCAGAAACAATGGAGGAAGGTAAACCATGTAAACGGTACACATCCCTAAAGAAAAGTTGGGCTACATTAACTGCATCTGTTGTCTTCTTGCAAGGAATAAAATGAACCATCTTAGAAAAACGATCAACAACAACAAATATTGAATCATTACCCCTTTGAGTACGAGGTAGCCCCAACACAAAATCCATGCTAATATCAACCCAGGACTGCAAAGGAACTGGCAAAGGCGTATAAAGACCTGCATTAGTAGCCGTCTCCTTTGAAACTTGACAAATACGACACCTCTTGACGTAACGATCCACTTCCTTCCTCATAGTAGGCCAAAAATAAGAAGCTTGAACCACTGTAAAGTGCGATCACGACCAACATGTCCTTCACCATGCAAAGTCAGGCAATACCAGGATTTGCGCTGTAGTAAGCTTTTTCTTGACAACCTGAAAAGCCATCTCTGCTTCCTCCGTCCACACAAATGACTTACCCTTCATACAGTCTGTCAAAGGGGCCATAATGGAACTGAAATTAGGGATAAACCACCTATAGAAAGAAGCAAGACCATGGAAACTCCAAACTTCAGTAATGGTAGTAGGAGTTGGCCACTCCTGAACAGCTGCTACCTTAGATTCATCCACCTGTATGCCATCACCAGAAACAACATACCCTAAAAACAAAACTTTAGGGGTCATGAACACACACTTCTTCGTGGCTGCATAAAAATTATCCTTCCGAAGCAAGGTCAAGACCTGCCTCACATGATTGACATGCTCATTATAAGAAGCACTATAAATAAGAATGTCATCAAAATAAACAACCACAAACTTGCCAATAAAAGGCCTGAGCAGTTGATTCATCACACGTATAAATGTGCTTGGTGCGTTTGATAAACCAAAAGGCATGGCCAACCACTCATACAACCCTTCACGGGTCTTGATAGCGGTCTTCCACTCGTCACCAGGTCTAAGACGAATCTGGTAATACCCACTCTTCAAATCCAGCTTCGTGAAAATGGTAGCACCACTAATCTGGTCAAGCAAATCATCAAGGCGAGGAATAGGAAACATGTACCTCACAGTAATCTTATTGATGGCTCGACTATCAACACACATACGCCATGTACCATCCTTCTTTAGAGTCAATAGGGCAGGAACAACACACGGGCTCATACTCTCACGAACATGACCCTTGGAAACCAGCTCCTCAACCTGCCTGCGCAACTCCTTATGTTCTCCCGGGCTCATCCTATAATGTGGCCTGTTGGGAAATTGTGACCCAGGATCTAGATCAATATTATGTTGTATGTCACGCAATGTTGGCAAACCATCAGGTAATTCATCAAGGAAAACATCAGAGAATTTCTCAAGTAAGGGGATCATGGTTTCAGGAACTTCACCGTCTTTAGAAACCTCCTTCCCTATTAATACAAAAACATCACCTCCCACCTCCAGCTCGTCTTCGAACTGCGAAAGAGTTAGTAAAGTACCAGTGGGTTTATTAACAACTTCCTTAGGTTTATTTGGCATCAAAGTAATCTTCACACCCCCAAACAGGAAACTATAAGTATTAGTTCTCCCATGGTGAGTTACATCACGGTCATACTCCCAAGGTCTACCCAACAATAAGTGACAAGCATCCATAGGTATCACATCACACCAAAGATTATCCTTATAAGTTGTTCCTACAGAAAACGGAACTTGGACACGCTTGGAAACTGTTATCTCCCTACCCTTTTTAAGCCACTGTAACTTATAAGGTTTGGGACGATCTTCAGTTTTCAGCCCTAATTTCTGGACTGCTCCTTCAGCTATCAAATTATCACAACTACCTGAATCGCATACAAAAGTTCAAACCTTACCCATAATGGTACAAGTTGACTGAAAGATGTTGTGTTTGAGCCAATCATCACCATCAGCTTTAGGTGTTAAGCAGGAGCGCCTTACCACCAAATTCACCCCCACATCTCTAGACACATACTCCTCCTCATACTCAGGTTCTGCATCATAAACTGCGTCTCCCACGTAGTCACATAAGCCACATCATCATCTTCCTCAGGTTCAATAAATAACTGCCTCTTCCCAGCCTTCTTAAACTCTGATTGTCGGTGACCAGGTTCACCACAGCTAAAGCACTTGAACCCACCACTGCCGGCCGCTTTAGGAACTGGTCCAGTATTCTCACCAACTACTTTAGCCTGAGTTGGGAAAAAACGCGATGCCGCATTACCCGAACCAGAAGCACCTGTTATTGCAGGAGAAGAAGAACTCCGCACTCGTCGGTTCTGCTTCTCAAAAGTCCAACTGAAAGTTAAAAAAACATAAAAATGCAAAAAACTGATAGTAAAAAGGCTTTTCGGGCCTTGGAAAATCCGCAACCAGCTAAAAGGTGGTTACAGCGTCGTCGGTCTCCTTTTTACGCACGTTTTGACAGGTCACGGGCTGAAAACGGACTTAGGATGCAAAAGTTATGCTCATTTTACTAAACCCCTCTTCGTCACGCGATCTCGGGCCTCCAGAAACAAGTCAGCCCGTTCTTCAATACTTGGGCCTCCATCACACGTAAACACGACACGAGAACACCCAAATAATTAGAACACGGGAAAACAACAGGTTTCCCCTTGGGGGGCCCACATACCCACGAAATATAGGGAAAAGAAAGGGGCCAAGCCCACTTTTGATTTAACTAAAACAAGGAAAAGGGATAACATATTTTCATTTACAGAGAATTAGAAAAAAAAAACACAAAACCCTAGCCTCCTTTTCCTTCTCCTCATGGCCACTACATATGAACACCACAAAGGTGTGTTTGTTGATTTTTGGGAGATCCAATTTATTGCAAGGTTGTTCGTGTTAGTAATTTCCTTTTGATCAACGAATCGGTAATCTTCTTAAACCTTTTCTTTTTAATTGTTTATTAGATCTAAAAACATGAAATCATGGGATTATTAAAAACAAGTTAATAAACATGTAGATCTAATCAAGTGGGATTAAAAACATATGGTTTAAGGGGTGTTTTGGTTCGGCTAATGGGTAAACCGAGAGCAAGGCTCTCGGTGGTTGTTTGATTATCACCAACCGAGACCACAAGGTCTCGGTTTGGTTAGGGTGTTTCGGCCGCAAGCAACCAAGGGACCCCGACGCATGTCGGGGTTAGCCTTGGTGGTCTTAGGAGGGTCTCGGCTGTAGAACCACGCGCACCACCGGTTTAGGCCGGTGGCGGTTTGCCATGGTTAAGGGTGTAGATCCGGTTCAAGGGGTTCACGGACCGGTTCATGACATGTTTAGGTTTAAAACACGGGTTCGGCTCACGGTTTATTTTTCAAGTTAATTATTTATTTTTACAAGTTAAATAATTACAAGGTTTAATTAAATTAATTTAATATGCTATGTAATTAATTTAATTTGGAAGATGACTTAGGTTAATTATTATTAGTAATAATAATGCATGATTTTAACCTAAGTATTTTATGATTTAATTAATTAATTATTAAAACATGCCATATAATTAATTAATTTCCATGACTTAGGTTAAATTAATAATAAATATTAATACATGTTTTAACCTAAGTATTATTTATCTTTTATTTAATTAAATCATGTTATATTTAATTAAATCTTATAACCTATAGTTTATTTAATTTACATGTAATAATTAATAAACTATACTATATATCACATGACTTAGAATATTAATCAGCAAAACTTATGCTTATATTATTAGCTTAATAATCCAGCTTATATCTCTTTATGAAAATTTCTATTTTTAGAAACTTATTTAATTAAGGCAACTGATCTATTTATGGAAACTTTCTATTTTTGGAAACTTTCGATTTTTGGAAACTTTCTATTTTTGGAAACTTTCTATTTTAGGGAACCTGCTATTTTTAGAAAGTTACTTATTATTACACAACAAGTATATTAATACAAGAATAACAAGTAATACTTAATCAGAATAGACAGAATACATGATAAACACAACATAACGTTAAAATCAGTAAAACAAGACATGAACATATAAAACAAGCTAAGACATGTTATAAAACCAGTTACGTACTCAGTAATCAGATACTTATACACGTATATTATTTATGTAGCATTAGTGATATCGAAGTAGGACTATCTTCCATTCGTCTTCTTCGTTCACTGGACACAAGGTACGGATTCTCCGTCCTTTCAGTATGGACATTCCTTCCTTATTAGGATTCCCCGTATGCAGCCAACTCTTTTCCCAGTATATGTTTTATATGTTTTTGAATTGCTTATGTTTAATTAGATACCTAAAGCCATATACATGCATGACCAGTTTCACCTAGTTATGGAGGTACCATAACCATAACACTAGAGGCACCAGTGTTATGACTTCACCATGGCAGAGTGATAGCTCGTGGCGTCCCTTCAGCTTTTGGCCATATTATTATTATCATGTGGGGCATATGGGTGCATCCTAGGTTACATGTTTTATAGATTATTCAGGTGAATGTGGTGTGTGCCTTGCATCCTTCACAAGGAGCTGATCCCTCCTATCCAAAAACTTATATTATTTAGAGGCAGCCCCTCTAATTGCATGACGAGGTCACCCCTCTAAGTATTCATGCACGTTGATATTTCATGACCTATATTGGCTAATGGTAAACATGTTAAACAGTTTTTATAAGATGAACATTAGGCTTTTCAAACTATAAAACCAGTTTTACTATGTTATTCCAGGTTTTCCAGGACTTATACATTTCCGCTGCTATTAGTCTTATTTATGTTTCAGCCGTTCATACTATGTCGTATATCCGTGCACTGAGCATTATGCTCAGCCGTTACTTTCCTTTCCATGTCCCAAAACGGCAGGTACCTAAAGTTAGACTGGAGCATTTGGAGGACACGTATAGGATAGGAGCTACCTTAGACTTCTACTCCTCATGCCTTCATATATTTATGCTTGTTTAGTCATCCTTTTGTTCATTTATTTTATTTATGTTTTGGGCTTATGTTTTGGGAACCGATCTTTGATTCCGGTTTTCCCTATGGTCATGTATGTTTTAGTACATATTACCTTGCATGCTTTGATGACACGCCATAATCACGCGTGACATTCTATTTATCAAAATGAGGTGCTACAATTATGGTATCATGGCCAAGGCTTCGACGTGTAGGCTCTAAAACTTGACCTGTAACTAGTGGGTAGTCACCAGGAGCTTCCTAAGCCAACGCTTGCTATTCCACGTATTGATGTGTTCAGCGTATTGTTGTTTTAACCATGATGTTTTCAGCACCTTGGTGTTTAAGCTTGATGTTTTCATTGATATTGTTTTACTAATATGGACTGAACAACTGTCATCCATACTTAGTTACGTATCATTGTTTCATGCACGATGTCCCTTGTGAACTGTGACTAATGTGAACTGAACCCCAGTAGTTCATAATTGGTCACATAAAAAATTTTCTGTTAAGTTTTGACAGTTGAGTTTCATTCTTTATTCCATGTATCATTGTCGCAGGTTTATGACTAAGTAACGGTTGGTACATGACTGGCCCTATTTAGTCGCTTGTGCTTTTATCGAAACTTTTAACTTTGGGACCGACCCATAGGCGTCCCCTCACCATGTCTTTTGTTTTGGGTAAACTGACCATTGGCGTTTACCCTCGCGCATATAAAGGTTTTTATAAACTGCATCATGTATTCATGCACTGTTTTCATGCATAAAATTTTTCTCATGATTTATTGGCATAAATTTTTTTATGTCCCCTCATAAGTTAATATGTTTTTAGGTCAAGTATGTTTTCATACTGTCATGGTTAACTTCAGATTCATGCTGATTATGTTATATAACTTCAGTTTCATCCTTCATGTTAAGTTGTTTCATGTTTCTTCATGATGATTTCCTCTTCATGATTGATTACGTCTTACGTCTCTTTTGTTGTTTATGCTTTCATGCAAGACACTGTTGGAGTTCATTTAAATTCTACTTTCATGATAGTCATGGTTGGTTTTCATTAATCATGCTTTCAGGAAAATCATTGTTGAAATTCGTTTAACCACACGTTTGTGTTTCTCTATGCAACCAGAATGAGGTATATACTAGCATTGCCAGGTTATCATGATGGTCTTTATAACCGTTTAACCGGTTATATTTTCATTAAAATCATGACAAATGATCGGCCCTATACCGATCATTTCATGTGCATTCCACGTGTACTCCACGTACCGCATTCCATGTGTATTACACGTACCTTAATCCATGTGTATTTCACTTGCAATACTTCACGGGTATTCGCTAGTCGATTCTGAATCATCTCAGGCGTAATTTCACTTGCTGATATTCTACAAGATTGCTGATGCCGCTCATAACTTGGAGATGTTACTAAAGGTTGATATTGCTGATTATCTTAGAGACTCTACGAGACGCTGATGCTGTTCACAACCTGGAGACCTTACAAGACGAAGACAAAGGCGTTAGATCAAGCGGTCGGACGAGAAAATGTTTCATCACCAGACGATTTCCATCAATCATTGTCCCTAATTATTAGTTACATGTCACACGTCATTTAATTGTCATTTCAGTCATATGAGTAGAGAAGTGGTACCAGCCGGCCACTCAGCTGAATAGTTACATGAATCACAGTCGTGAGAATGACCGTCATGAACTGTCAGACAAGACGATAGTAACCACTACTATGACAGCAACTATACTAGCAATCGCAACTGAAGCTCCGGCCTCAGACGTGATCAGAATTACAAAGGATCAGTATTCCAACCGATCCGTCAATTCTGGCATAATAACCTAATATTTGTAGTTCTATTTGTTTCACATCTTGAGACACATGTCAAGACATCAATCAAGATACATGTCTCACGTATACTTCCTGAAGACACATGTCAAGACACCAGTCAAGACACATGTCATGCTTATATTTCCCAAGACACGAGTCAAGATACATGACTCACGTCCAATTCTGGAACATTCCTAAGAAATTCAGGGTACCCTCCAAAGGGTATATCCATTTTGTTGTGCCATGTATTAATCAGGCCACAAGAATTTTAGTAGCATCACCGGTGTATCAGTGATATCTATTACGTTTGCACGATGACACTTTCATTTCTTGCACCCATATTTTATATATTCATGACCATAAAGGATGCCATTCATATCCCCCATGTATACGAAGGTTTTCCTTCAGCCTAAGGATGAGATCCAAGCTGCTAACGCATTACCTCAGACATATGCGAGTTGAATTTAATCCTAATCTTGGACTACAAGCAGCACACCCTGCTACGATTCATGATTTTGTACAGTAATGTGCAGGCTCCTGAATACATTCAGCATGGTTTTCCATCAGGAAAATCTGTATAAATTATCTATGCTTTCCAAGCACGTGCTTTGATAGCCTTGACTGCTAAATTTTCTAGTAGTTAGTTAAGACATGACCACTAAAGTTCCTTTTGCGCATAACCAGACGATTATTCCAAAATCTTTCCATACATCCCAAAAGAGCCTTCAAGAGAAGGACGGTAACATGAGATTATGTGTCGACTACCGTCGATTTAAAACAAATCGCCATTCATAACCGTTATTCTCCTCCACGTATTGACGACATGTCCAATCGACTTAAGGGTATCAAACACTTCTCCAAGATCGGAGTCATGATCATGATGCCAACAGTGATGAGAGAAAGAGCAGGTTATTTTCGTGACTGCTATTCGTACACGTCTCGGTCATGCTAGATTCATGATTTTGTATTAGTCTCATAAATGCTCCAGCAACATTATGGACTTAATAAATTGAGTTCCCATGAACTCATAAACAAATTCATAAGTGTTATCATCTATGACAACCTAACCTTCTCTAAAGTCTAGAGAAGAGCAGGAAGACCATATTTACACTATGTTGTAAATTCTACGACAAGAGAAAATTTCACCCTGGAATTTTCCAATCTAAATTCTGGTTGATTACAGTGACACGCTGAATCACATGGATTCTCAAGGTTAATCTTACCATGACTCAACTTATGCATAAAGGTGAGAACCCTACACTACGTTAGGTGTTCAAAGAAAATCCTACGGTAAGAAAGGTCTATTCTCAGAGACTCAAAGTTTCGCAAACTTTTACGTATCAAGTTTCTACGAAGCAAGATACAGTTACGTTCATATCTAAGTACCGGGCATACCAATAGGCCAAGATAGAACACCAACAGACTAGGATGTTTTTCCATCATCAAAAATTGTGAACATAAATGGGACAAGATCTCCATGGATTTTGGTTACCAGATTAACGCAAACTTAGAAGAATCAAGATGCTATCTGGGTTACCGCCAACAGTTTGATCAAGTCTGCAGAATCCTTACATCCGCAAGGATTTTAGAACCAACAGATTGATCGGACATGTTCCATCTGTTGGGAATAAATTTAGGCCAGAACACTTGAACGCTGACAAGAACAACTTAAGCGTTGACAAGAGCAAAGTGAGCGCTGACAGCATAAGCGTTGACAAGATAAAGTCAAGCGTTGACAGATTGAAGACAAGCACTGATGGAAGATGTGAGCTACACGTATATTATATTCTAGATTACTTCTAGTAAGGATAGAAACGACAATGTATTTTCTATGTTTATCTTTACCTAGAATAGTTGATTCGTAGCTTATTGTACAAGACTTCTTGTTCTATAAAAGAAGATCTTTTAGGTTAATGTTAAATATCAGTTTTCATAGTATTCACAAGTTAAACCTTTCATTGTAATCAACACGATTATTCTAATACAAGTGAAAGTTTGTTTAACATCATTGTGTTTTAGATCAAGTGTTAATTCCGCATAACACTTTGTTACTTTATTCATAAGCAAAGGTTTCTCTACGTGTAGTACTTGATCTAATCTCGTATACACAAAGCTTAATCGATCTAAGTTTGGGATCAACAAGTGGTATCAGAGCTTGTTGAGAAACTTTTGATCTTTAAGTAACGCAGAACCCTAAAACACCAAACCCTAAAACCCTAAAATTCTCAAAACCCTAAAAACATCATGTCTGGCACAAATCAACCTCCTGCTTTGCTACAAAACAACTTTTCAAACCCTAGTATCAAAATTCCCATGTTTGATGCCAGGAACTTTGAACTTTGGAAGTCCAATTTTGAGCAATACATAGCTATTCATGACTACACTCTTTGGGAAATTATCGAATATGGGAACACATTCGATAAAGCAGCAAAGATTACTGCTGCAATTGCCGCAAGGACAGCTGTTCCTAATTGTCCTGAAGCTGATAAAGTGGAAAAGCCTGATGATGGGAGAGCGGTAGCTGTTGAAGATATAGCCAAGAAGAGGGTGGACATGAAAATTTTGAACATCTTGAAACATGCCCTAGGTCATGAGAATCAGCATAAGTACAAACGTTTTGAGTCTGCAAAAGAGCTTTGGGAAGCTCTTGAAGTAGCACATGGTGGCAATGCTGACACAAAAGAAGAAAAGAAGAAGCAACTCTTGCATGAGTATGCTGTCTTTAAAGCTCAACCTAATGAGAATCTCAGCAGTGTGAGAAGTAGACTTCTTGACATCACAAGTCAACTTTCCTTCATGGGAAAACAGATTGATGACCCTGAATTAAATGCTACTTTTCTCAAAAGCCTTGGTGATGTATGGAAGATTGAGACAAGATCTATTCTTGTCAATAACACCCACAAGACTTCCAGGTTTGATGACATCTTCAACAAGTTAAGGCTGTTGGAGAATGAATGGCAATTGGAGAGTGATAACAAATCTTCCAGTAGCAACATGGCTTTCTTTTCACAAAGTGAAGGCCAATTTGATTCCATGAACTTCTATGGACATTCAGCAACTGGATCTCAAGGTGTCAGCGCTGGATGTCAATCTGTCAGCGCTGGATCATATCCTGTCAACGCTTTGTACTCAAGCGCTGACACACACAATCATGGCGCTGATAGAATTAAACCTGCTGGTTTTGATCTTGATACTGTGTGTGCATTCATTGCTTCTTTGCCTAGTGATTCAAGGATTACTTATGAAGATCTTGAGCAGATAAGTGATGAACAATTGGAAGAGATGGACATCAAGTGGACTATGGCTCTTGTAAGTATAAGAGCAAACAGGTTCAATAAAAGGTTCAAGAAGAAGATGACCTTTAATGCTAAGGATGTTGCTGGCTTTGACAAGTCCAAGGTGGAGTGCTACAACTGTCATAGGATGGGGCACTTTATGAGGGAATGTAGATCTCCAAGGAGATCTGATGCTGGGAAGCCTTCTAGCCAAATGATTAAGAACCCAGATCCTAAGGCCATGGTTGCTGTTCAACAAATTGATGGCGTTGGTGAATGGGATTGGAGCTGGATGGCTAAGAATGAGGAAGAGGACAGAGCTTTGGTTGCTGAAGTTAAAGAAGAGCATGCTGAATATGCTCTCATGGCACACTCCTCCTCTTCATCAGACAATGAGGTATATGATGATGCTTTCTGTTCTAAGGGTTGTCGTTTAAATACTGAAAAATTAAAACAAGAGATAGTTAAATTATTAGATGAGGCAAGTACTGAAAGATGCAAAGTATCTAACTATCAAATTGCTCTTACCCAAACAGAAAAGACAGTAGCTGAGTATAAGAAAATGGAGTTTGATTTAAAGGATCAAATAAACATCTTAAAACATGAGTTATTTCAGAGTAAAGATGTGCAAGATATAGTAAATAGGGTTAATCTTGATTTGATAGCTCAGTTAGAGGAGGCTAACAAAAATAAAGATAATGTGAGTCTTAAAATCCAGAGGTTTGATAAGGCCACACAATCCCTAGGAGAGTGTGTTAGCAAACAAAGAGACTCTAAGGATATGAGTGGGATTGGGATGAATAATTATACTGTTGTTCCACCACCAGCTGGGGATTTCTATGGTGTCCAATCAAAGGACTTATCTTGGACTGGCTTGCCAGAATGCCAAGAGGAGGAGTTCATTCCTCCACCTAGAGTGACTTCCCCAGTTGAGGAATATCAGCAAAAGCTGACTGACCTAGAAGAGTGGAAGAAAGCTAACCACACTTTGTTTGTTAAGGGAGGGTTATTGTGTGAAAGTCCAAATGAGCCCACACCAATCACAAAACCAATTGATGATCCTAAACCTATTAAGATCACACACCCTACCACTGGCAAACCCGTTGACCTTGGCCTACAAAATGTTAGAAAACCTAGTGTTAAATATGCAGAGATGTATAGAAATTCTAGGTCACCAAAAAGCCAAGTTAGTAACCATGGAACAGGCTTCTTTGCTTCTAGACCTAAGACTATGTCTAGAAAAGCTTGTTACACATGTGGGAGCTTTTCACATTTGGCCTACAAATGTGTCAACGCTTCCAATGTCAACACTGACAGGAACCATTTCAGCGCTGACAAAAGTCAACATAGGTCAAACACTGTCAGACCCAATACCTTTGTGAACAAAAGTTCACAAGTTGTTAGACCAGCCCCATTCTTTTCTAGAGGGTCTAACACACAAGGCCTAAGACCTTTTCAAAAGTCAAATACTTGGTCAAATAGGCAATGGGTTCCTGTAGCAAACCCTAGGTTCAACGCTGATAAGAGCAATCGGGGCGCTGACAGGAGTAATTTCAGCGCTGACAGACACACTGCTAAACCTAGGTATTTGCAACCACAGGGAAATAGGTCTAAAGCTTCTACTAGCTTAACATGGAGACCAAAACAAGACCAGAACCCTAATAATACTGGTATTTCTATGACATGCAACAGGTTTCATTATATTTCAAAGGCATTGTCAACACCAATTGGGGTTAACTGGGAATTTCATTCAAACAGGGATGAAAATGGGGTTGTTATGAGAACCAAGTCTGTTCTTGTTGAACAACCAAATGAATCCAAGTCTTCCAAGGCTTGGGTTCCCAAAGAAAACTAATGTGTTTTCTTTATGTGCAGGGCATTCAGAAGAAGATCAATGATTATGGATACTGGGATAGTGGATGCTCAAGGCACATGACAGGAAAGGAAGACTATCTGACCAATTTCTCTCCTATTCAAGATGGTGATAAGGTATACTTTGGAGGTGGCTACGGTACAATCACAGGAAAAGGAACCCTTGTCACCAACAATCTTAGGTTTGATAATGTCTTCTTGGTGAAAGATCTGGATTATAATTTGTTTAGTGTATCACAAGTGTGTGATAACAAAAATAAGGTTCTTTTCACAGATACTGAGTGCTTGGTGTTAAGCAAAGATTATAAGCTCCCTGAGGAGAAATACATAGATTTTAGAACACCAAGGCATAAAGACATATATAATGTGAATCTTAATGGAATTAAGGTAAATAATAAAATGTCATGTCTATATGCTAAAGCCTCAGTAGATGAAAGTAATCTTTGGCACAGGAGACTAGGGCACATAAACTTTAAGAATATTAATAGACTTGTGAGGCTTGGTTTAGTTGATGGTTTGCCTGAAAAGGCTTTCCACAATGACCACTCTTGTGATGCATGCCTTAAGGGCAAGCAGCACAAGGTCTCATTCAGGTCTAAACAGGTGCACTCTAGTTCTAAACCCCTTCACTTATTGCATATGGACCTCTTTGGTCCAACTAATATAGAAAGTTTGAAGGGTAAATCATATTGTTTTGTCATTACTGATGATTACTCCAGGTTCACATGGACTTTCTTTTTAGCCAAGAAAAGTGAAACTGCCCTAAGTCTGATTAATTTCATTACCCAAATTGAAAAGAAAAATGGTAATGAGGTCAAAATTATTAGAAGTGACAATGGGGGTGAGTTTAGAAATCAGTTGTTAGATGATTTTTGTGCCAAGAAAGGGATTACTAGGCAGTTTAGCATAGCTAGAACCCCACAACAAAATGAGGTTGCTGAGAGAAAGAATAGGACCCTTATTGAAGCAGCCAGAACCATGTTGGCTGATGCCCATTTTCCTATAGCCTTTTGGGCTGAAGCTGTTAACACAGCTTGTTATGTTCAAAATAGGGCATTGGTCAACAAGATACATAATAAGACACCTTATGAATTACTTTGGGGAAGGAAGCCAAATATTGGTTTTCTGAAGCCTTTTGGATGTCATGTAGTTGTTCTAGAAACTAGTGAGGCCCTAGGTAAATTTGATTCAAAAGGTGACGAAGGCTACTTCATGGGTTATTCAGTGCAGAGTAAAGGATATAGGGTTTACATTAAAAAGGAAAAACGTATACTTGAAAAGGTACATGTTAGGTTTTTAGAAAGTAAACCTAGTGATCCTGAGAGTGGTCCAAATTGGTTGTTTGACTTAGAACCTTTATCTAGAGCTTTAAATTATATGCCTGTTACTGATCCAGACATTGTGAAGGTAACTTCAAGTGTTTTGGAAAAGAGAATTGGTAATGTTTCAGGTATACAGGTTGCTAAGGAGAATGGACCACCAGCAGTTGAATCATCTCCCACACAAGAATATGTTACACTTCCTATATGGACAGATGAGTATTATGCTGCTGCTACTACTGCAAGGAAAGATAATGGTGGTGTTCAAATACCATCAAATACAAACATGCATGATTCTTCAGGCGCTGACAAAGGGAAATCAAGCCCTGACACGACCAATTCAGACGCTGATGGCTCCAACGCTGACAACACCAGTTCAAGTGTTGTTAGCCCAAACGCTGACAAACAAGGATCAGACTTTGGAGACACCTTTACACAGCTTTTCTCTTCCCATTTTGAACAGGGTGGACCTTCCAATATCCATGAAGAGATTCCTGTTGATGAAGAAGAATCTGAAGAAGATATTGGCAACATGGAGCGTGAAATTGAGGACACCAGACTTTTTGAAGGAGGAGTTCTCACTTCCACAGCAAAGGATCACCCCACATCTCAAATCATTGGTGATGTTATGGCTCCAGTTCAGACAAGAAGATCCCATCAAGGTCTTGGTGGATTTATTGCCAATATACACAAGAAGGTTGATACCCCTCTTGTACAAGCATGTTTGTTTGCCTGTTTTCTGTCACAGGAAGAACCCAAGAAAATTTTTGATGCTCTCAAGGAACCAAGTTGGGTGGAAGCAATGCAGGATGAGCTTCACCAATTTGCTATACAGGATGTTTGGGAGCTGGTTGATTGTCCTAGATATGTGAGACCAATTGGGACAAGATGGGTTCTAAGGAACAAGAAAGATGAAAGAGGCATTGTGGTCAGAAACAAGGCACGTTTGGTAGCTCAGGGTTATACACAAGAGGAAGGAATTGATTATGAAGAAGTTTTTGCACCAGTTGCAAGAATTGAAGCTATAAGAATTTTTCTAGCTTATGCCTCTTGTATGAATTTTACTGTTTACCAGATGGATGTGAAGAGTGCTTTCCTCTATGGGACAATTGTTGAGGAAGTATATGTCATGCAACCTCCTGGTTTTGAAGATCCTGAGAATCCAGACAAGGTTTATAGAGTGAAGAAAGCAATGTATGGACTTCATCAAGCCCCAAGAGCATGGTATGGTACATTGTCCACCTACTTGGTGGAAAATGGTTTCAAGAGGGGTACCATAGATCAGACACTGTTTACAAAGAAGAAAGGAAAACATGTGTTACTTGTGCAGGTCTATGTTGATGATATCATTATTGGGTCTACTGATCCAAAAATGAGTGAGGACTTTTCCAAGCTCATGACAGATAAATTCAAGATGAGTGCAATGGGTGAGATGAACTTCTTTCTAGGTTTACAAGTTCAGCAGAAAGAAGATGGTATCTTCATCTCCCAAGACAAGTATGTAGCTGAAATCTTGAAGAAATATGGTTTTTCTCCACATGAGAAGGAGGCTTCCACTCCTATGGATAGACAACACCCTTGGGGAAAAATTGGAGCTGGAAAGGATGTGGATGTTAGGCACTATAGATCAATGATTGGTTCATTGATGTATCTTACAGCCTCAAGACCTGACATCATGTTTGCTGTATGTGCATGTGCACGCCATCAAGTGACTCCCAAAGAATGTCACCTTTTTGCTGTGAAGAGGATTTTTAGGTACCTAAGATGTTATCCAGATCTTGGATTATGGTACCCAAAAGATTCTCCATTGGACCTTATTGCATATTCAGACAGTGATTATGGTGGTGACAAGTTTGATAGGAAATCCACAACTGGTGGATGCCAATTTCTTGGGAGCAGATTAATATCTTGGCAATGCAAGAAACAAACAGTGGTGGCAATTTCTACAACTGAAGCAGAATATGTTGCAGCAGCTGCTTGTTGTGGACAAGTCTTATGGATTCAGAACCAGCTGTTGGATTATGGGTATAATTTTATGCATACCAAGATTTTTGTAGACAATAACAGTACTTTATGCATTATTAAAAATCCTGTACATCATTCTAAAACCAAACACATAGAAATTAGACATCATTTTATAAGAGATTGCTTTGAGAAAGGTTTAATACAACCAGATAGGGTAGATACTGAAGATAATGTAGCTGATTTATTAACTAAACCTTTTGATGCTGGAAGATTTCAATATTTGGTAACAAATATTGGAATGGTTAATCTCACTTAATATGTGTTTTGGAACCTTTTTGTAAAAGTATGTACAGGATAATGCATTGTTATTGGTCTTTGTGATGATTTAGATTTTCCACATTTTTCTAACACTGACAAAGGTAAATGCAACGCTGTCAAGTGTTATTTTGCCAGTGTTGGAGATATTATTGTCTAACGCTGACAAGAGTTCCTTCAACGCTGATAAGTGTTGTCGGGACGCTGTCAGCAACAAATGTTAGTTTTGTGGTTTTCATCTAAATGTGCAGGTAATGGTAGCTTTATGCCATTGGATACAGAGTTGCTTATGGAACTTTGAAGAGCTATTTGGACATGTTTTGTTTATGGATGATGGTTGGACTATTTATATTCCTATCTTGACATAAATTTTTAATGTTCATATATATATTTTGAGAACTCATGTATCATAGTTTGAGGGGAGGTTTAAGGAATCTTTAGGACTCTTGGGTATTCTTAGAATACTCTCATCACAATTCTAGATTGTGTCCACTGGTGAGTATGGGTTAGTTTTACTAAACCATGAGGCACTGTAGCATGCATAGTATATCAACTTTGCATGCTGCCAAGACATTTTTGGCCTAGAATTGGTTGTGGTCTGTTGGGAGGCTTGGGAATCCTTTTGATATGGGTTTTACCTGGGAGTAACAAGGATTTTATGAGGTAACTTGGTTGTTAAGAATTTTGGTTAGCAAGGGACACTAGAGGACTGTTATGTCTATCTTGCTTATGCAAGTGTGCATAACTGGACAGTGCTTGCCGCCCTATGATAATTATCAGCTTTTGGTTATCTTCTCTAGGATAAGTTACTTGTTAAGGTCATTTTTCACTTTTTAAAACAATTTTATTTTTGGACGCTGACAAGATTTTTCCAAGCGTTGTTGTGACCAAAATGGACGCTGACATGGCTTTAGGCGAACGTTGACAAGATTATAGCCGTTGGGCGTTGATGGGTTATATTTGACCGTTGACAAACAATGGGACCTACCCAGTTGTAACTTTTTGACATATTTTCAAGCTGTAATTTTAGGAGTTGTTACTTTCATTAAATGCATGAGATAACTTATAAACTTTTTCAATATTTTCATGATTGATTTTTGAAAATCTTTGCCTATTTTTGGGCCAATCACGTGCATTCATCCACTCCTATAAATTTGGCTCCTATTTTAAACAGGGTATCTATAATTCTTGTCTAACACTTTTCTCTTATCAACCTTCATCTTTTATACATCAAATTAACAGCTTTCATCAATGGCACCAAGATTTAACTCAGCAGAATTGGATTTGGGGTTCAAGTCTCAACACAACATGATTGCTTATCTTGTTGCTGATAATACTTTGTTCCCTGAATACACACAGATGGTGGAGTATTTGAATGCATCCCCATTAAGGTATGCTCTTTCTCATGCCCCACTCATTCCAGTCACACACATTAAACAGTTTTGGAACACTGTCAGTTCCTCAACAGTTAATGGAGTGACAACATTGAATTCTATTGTACATGGGAGACCTTGGGTGGTTACTGAGGCCTTGGTACGCCAGGCCTTGCATCTTAATGATGCTGATGGTATAACCATGCTTCCCATATCTGAAATAGAACAAGGGCTTAGGGCTTTGGGATACCCTATTCCTGATGAAGGTACTCTAAATAAGTACCATAAGCAGGAATTTCCCCCAGCCTGGAAGTACCTAATTCACATTCTCCTTCAATGTTTGAGTCCCAAATGTACTGCACACAATGAGATCAATAGATCCATTGCATCTGCTATTGTGTGTATTGCAACAGGGCAAAATTATAATTGGTCTAAAATGATTTTTGAAGGAATGTGTAAAAACAAGGGGACAAAAATGACTTTAGCTTATCCCCGTTTTCTGCAAATGGTTTTTGATGCTCAAAGATATTGTTCAAGGGATCACAATGACTTTTATAAGATCCCTGAACAAAAGAAGGCTATTTTTACCAAGATGAATTCACCACCTCATAGAGACCTACCATTAACCCCAGCCATGCTTGCTGTTATTGCAGCAGCACAACCCCAACCAGACCCCCAACCTCATATTGACCCTCAACCACAACTTGAACCTATCCCTGAACCTTTACCCTCACCTGACCAAATGCAAATAGACCAAAATCCCTTCGACGCTGACACGTCTAATGTGGGCGTTGATATGCCTATTTCCAACGTTGACACCCTACCATCACAATCCCAAACACCCCTTAACCAACCTACATCTACACCATCTTCTACACCATCTTCCACACCACCAGAATATAGGTTGATGAAACGCCAAAGGACTGCTGGAGTGTTCTCCTCTGGTGGTCCTAGCCATGTAGCAGAGAGAACCACCACCACAAGTGTGGCTGGTGACCTGGATGAGGCTGAGACTATTGGTTCTGGCTTAGAAGCTGGCCAAGACAGTCCCACCATAATTAAGTCCTCATCCATGCCCAATGAACCTAACTTGGGAGGTCAAATTCCCATTTTGGAAGAGGGCAGACTGGAACCAATGACGCTTTTAGAATTGACGGCTGTCTGCATTAGCTTGCAAAAGCAAAATGCAGACTTAGTACAAATTGTCAGTAACCAAGGCCTTGAACTCAATGAATTGAGGGAGAGGATTGTTGTTTTGGAGAGTGCTCATTCAAGGGGAGGTATGGAGGAGTCTTCCAAAGGGGAGGAAGCAAGAAATCTGAGTGATAAGAGCAGTCAAGATGGTCAATCATTGGATATTGCTGAAGCTCTTACTACATTGAAGGAACAAAAAGGTTTTGATACGTCCTTAATCTCTCCAACAAATTTAAATTTATCATTTACAGATATGCTGAGAGAGGTTACACAAGGCGCTGAGGGAAAATATTTAAGCGTTGATAAGACAAGTTTGGACGCTGACAGAAGTATTTTGGGCGCTGATAGAGGAAATTTGGGCGTTGACAGATCTGCATATGGAGGTGATGTATTCCAGTCATCATCTATCATCAAAGATGTTCCTGCTCAGGTATTATCATCTACCCTACCAACAATTGAACCAACAGATAAGGGTAAGGGTAAGTTGGTAGAAGAAATTGTTCCAAAGAATGCAGCTCAGGTTGAATTTGATAGAAGATTGGCTGAGCAAATGATGGAACAAGGTGAGAAGGAAAAGTCACCATTTGTTGTGACTTCTGAGGAAGAAAGTGATGGAGGCAGCTCAGATTCAAGTGTGATGATTGTTGAACCAGAAAGACTTGAGTATGGTGATGAGCTTGCTAGGGAAAGGCTGAGAGATTTGAAGTTGCAAATTGATTTTGATATGCCAGAGGTAGTTCAAATGTACAATTCTTGGGAAGAAAGCTGTATGGATAATCCAGACTTGACCATTTCAGACCAAATATGGGGTTTGGAAATTCTTCTTAGAGTTCAGCAGGATTGTAAGGTGATGTTGAAGTACAGGGCAAGCAACATTCTCTCTGAATTGAAAAGGGATAGAAGGAAGCTCTACTTTATGTTGCTCAAATGTCATGGAGTTGGATGGACACATCAGAAGCTGAAGGCTTTGACATTTGATGAGTTGGAACATAGGGCTTATCCTATTTGGGTGAAAGTGCAGGAAGAGAACACTTTCAGACTTCTTTCAGATGAAAGAAAGGAGCAACTTGCAGAAGAGATGGCAATCAAGAAAGCTATGATAGTCCCTAGACCAGTGAAGAAGGGATTTGTTCTTGAGTTTCCAAAAGATATGTCTCAACTATATCCAAGTGAAGCAATCATTAGAAAGAGCCTTAAGCTCTCCCCATTAGAAGCTTCAGATATGGTGCATGTGTTACCACTAGATTCCAGGAATCCAATTATAAGTTATGAGGAAGATGAATGTGGATTCTGGAAAATTGGAAGATTTGGCAAGGAGGTACACACTTTTACCACTCTCATATCTTTATTTGCAAGTTGTGACAGAGAAGACTTGGTAGACCTTTGGAGGTTGTTAGAGACCAAGTATGAGGCTGAAGCACCAACTTCAGCCAATGGAATAAAACTTTGGACCACATTCAAAAGAATGTGTGGGACAAAAGAAGAAGATCCTGAAATATGGAAGGATCTTGAAGATGACCTCAGTGGTCTTCAATGGAGGTTATATTCAGCTGCAGGTGTATACCATTTGAGTTCTACAAAGTTTGCTGAGTATTTACTTGTAGATGCTCAGTATTTCATATCCAAGGCTGTTTTGGAGAAGATGAAGGACACCCAGTTGGAGATAGACTATACAAGTGACGTGGCAAAGAATTTGATCAGATTTATTTATTACCAATATGATAAGGTTTGTCAGACTCCTCCAAGTTCTTAATGTTTATTCAGAAACTTGATCATAAGAGTGGATATCAAGTTTAGGGGAGGATTGTTGGGAATAAATTTAGGCCAGAACACTTGAACGCTGACAAGAACAACTTAAGCGTTGACAAGAGCAAAGTGAGCGCTGACAGCATAAGCGTTGACAAGATAAAGTCAAGCGTTGACAGATTGAAGACAAGCACTGATGGAAGATGTGAGCTACACGTATATTATATTCTAGATTACTTCTAGTAAGGATAGAAACGACAATGTATTTTCTATGTTTATCTTTACCTAGAATAGTTGATTCGTAGCTTATTGTACAAGACTTCTTGTTCTATAAAAGAAGATCTTTTAGGTTAATGTTAAATATCAGTTTTCATAGTATTCACAAGTTAAACCTTTCATTGTAATCAACACGATTATTCTAATACAAGTGAAAGTTTGTTTAACATCATTGTGTTTTAGATCAAGTGTTAATTCCGCATAACACTTTGTTACTTTATTCATAAGCAAAGGTTTCTCTACGTGTAGTACTTGATCTAATCTCGTATACACAAAGCTTAATCGATCTAAGTTTGGGATCAACACCATCCAAGGCTCATCTGATCGCTTGGTAATCTGTCAGCTATCGGGTCAGACAAAGGTTCGCATTTGTGCTCCTTATTTACGTTCACGTTCTTTTCTAATTTCACGACTTGCTTTCGCGCTCACGTTCATGACACTATTCATGTTCATGATCGTATCCTGGCTTACGATTTTACGTTCATTTTCGTTCTGGGAAGTTTGCAAGAACTTGAGAGACAGACCCAAGTTTAGTATAAGTCTCTATTCTCAGACAGACGTTTCACGTCACAATCCACGTCTCACCTTATAGCGTTTGGCGTTACCACCGCCGTATTCCATGTTCACGATATGTTTCACATGTCACGTTCATTCCACGTTTCTCATATCACGTTCACGATATGTTACACGTATCACTGATCACGATATGTTGCCATATTATACTCACCATATCTCCACGTATCACGTTCAAAAGTTTTCACTTATCACGTTCAAAATTTTTCACGTACCACGTTTCAATATGTCTCGCGCATCGTTGCTAATTATCAGTTAGGTTAGATTATTTTCGCATTATAACGTTTCAGTTACCCTTGCACGTTAATTCTTATTCCCTCGATAAAATTCAGGGGATCTATCTTACGTTGATAACCATGAACTTTTAAGTATGTTCAAGTCAAGGTCAGGAGGACCAAGATTTATTATTTGTGTCAAGGGAATCCATTTGGAAATGGACAAGTTCATCCGGACTTCTTATCCATTTTCTCTTATCGATTAGATATGTCCTTTCAGTCACGTCACGTTCCATGTCCTTTCAAGACATGTCACGTTTCACGTTCCTTCTACCATGTCACCTTCATATCCCTTTTATCTTACATACCCTCTTAGTTGGATTAAGGTATGTTCCTCTTTCAGCTTACTTTATCTATTATTCGGGGCCGAATTATTCTTTTTAGGGGGAGAGTTGTAAAACCCGCACGCTTTTACCATGAACAGTACATATATAATCGTACCTACACGATTAAAACTTTCCTTTTATAGCACGTTAATGTTTCACGAATAGGAATTACAAGTATTATGTACGTGTTATTACACGATACGTATTTAATACGTATTAGGACACGATAATTATTATCAACAATAATTATAATTACGAACATGAAATCATGAACGTAATAATCACGAACCTATTATTATGTATTTACGTAATATTTATTACGATTACGTATAAATATTTATTACGGCACGAACGATAGATAATTAAATCACGTAAACACGACACGAGAACACGTAAATAATTAGAACACGGGAAAACAACGGGTTTCCCCTTGGGGGCCCACATACCCACGAAATATAGGGAAAAGGAAGGGGCCAAGCCCACTTTTGATTTAACTAAAACAAGGAAAAGGGAGAACATATTTTCATTTACAGAGAATTCGAAAAAAAAACACAAAACCCTAGCCTCCTTTTCCTTCTCCTCTTGGCCGCCACATATGAACACCACAAAAGGGTGTTTGTTGATTTAGGTAGATCCAATTTATTGCAAGGTTGTTCGTGTTAGTAATTTCCTTTTGATCCACGAATCGGTAATCTTCTTAAACCTTTTCTTTTTAATTGTTTATTAGATCTAAAAACATGAAATCATGGGATTATTAAAAACAAGTTAATAAACATGTAGATCTAATCAAGTGGGATTAAAAACATATGGTTTAAGGGGTGTTTTGGTTCGGCTAATGGGTAAACCGAGAGTAAGGCTCTCGGTGGTTGTTTGATCATCGCCAACCGAGACCACAAGGTCTCAGTTTGATTGGGGTGTTTCGGCGCAAGCAACCAAGGGACCCCGACGTATGTCGGGGTTAGCCTTGGTGGTCTTAGGGGGGTCTCGGCTGTAGAACCACATGCACCACCGGTTTAGGCCGGTGGCGGTTTGCCATGGTTAAGGGTGTAGATCCGGTTCAAGGGGTTCACGGACCGGTTCATGACATGTTTAGGTTTAAAACACGGGTCCGGTTCATGGTTTATTTTTCAAGTTAATTATTTATTTTTACAAGTTAAATAATTACAAGGTTTAATTAAATTAATTTAATATGCTATGTAATTAATTTAATTTGGAACATGATTTAGGTTAATTATTATTAGTAATAATAATACATGATTTTAACCTAAGTATTTTATGATTTAATTAATTAATTATTAAAACATGGCATATAATTAATTAATTTCCATGACTTAGGTTATATCAATAATAAATATTAATACATGTTTTAACCTAAGTATTATTTATCTTTTATTTAATTAAATCATGTTATATTTAATTAAATCTTATAACCTATAGTTTATTTAATTTACATGTAATAATTAATAAACTATAATATATATCACATGACTTAGAATATTAATCAGTAAAACTTAAGCTTATATTATTAGCTTAATAATCTAGCTTATATCTATTTATGGAAATTTTCTATTTTTAGAAACTTATTTAATTAAGGCAGCTGATCTATTTATGGAAACTTTCTAAATAGAAACTTTCTATTTTTAGAAACAATCTATTTTTGGAAATTCTAATTTTGGAAACTTTCTAATTTAGAAAACCTGCTATTTTTAGAAAGTTACTTATTATTACACAACAAGTATAATAATACAAGAAATACAAGTAATACTTAATCATAATATACAGAATACATGATAAACATAGCATAACGTTAAAATCAGTAAAACAAGACATGAACATATATAACAAGCTAAGACATGTTATAAAACCAGTTACGTACTCAGTAATCAGATACTTATACACGTATATTATTTATGTAGCATTAGTGATATCGAAGTAGGACTCTCGTCCGTTCGTCTTCTTCGTTCACTGGACACAAGGTACGGATTCTCCGTCCTTTTAGTATGGGCATTCCTTCTTTATTAGGATTCCCCGTATGCAGCCAACTGTTTTCCCAATATATGTTTTATATGTTTTTTAATTGCTTATGTTTAATTAGATACCTAAAGCCATATACATGCATGACCAGTTTCACCCAGTTATGGAGGTACCATACCATAACACTAGAGGCACCAGTGTTATGACTTCACCACGGCGGAGTAATAGCTCGTGGCGTCCCTTCAGCTTTTGGCCATATTATTATTATCATGTGGGGCGTATGGGTGCATCCTAGGTTACATGTTTTACAGATTATTCAGGTGAATGTGGTGTGTGCCTTGCATCCTTCACAAGGAGCTGATCCCTCCTACCCAAAAACTTATATTATTTAGAGGCAGCCACTCTTATTGCATGACGAGGTCACCCCTCCAAGTATTCATGCACGTTGATATTTCATGACCTATATTGGCTAATGGTAAACATGTTAAACAGTTTTTATAAGATAAACATAAGGTTTTTCAAACTATAAAACCAGTTTTACTAAGTTATTCCAGGTTTTCCAGGACTTATAAATTTCCGCTGCTATTAGTCTTACTTATGTTTCAGCCATTCATACTATGTCGCATATCCGTGCACTAAGCGTTATGCTCAGCCGTTACTTTCCTTTCCATGTCCCAAAACGGCAGGTACCTAAAGTTAGACTGGAGCATTTGGAGGACACGCATAGGATGGGAGCTACCTTAGACTTCTTCTCCTCATGCCTTCATATATTTATGCTTGTTTAGTCTTCCTTTTGTTCATTTACTTTATTTATGTTTTGGGCTTATGTTTGGGAACCGATGTTTGATTTCGGTTTTCCCAATGGTCATGTATGTTTTAGTACATATTACCTTGCATGCTTTGATGACATGCCATAATCACGCGTGACATTCCATTTATCAAAATAGGGTGTTACAATTATGGTATCAGAGCCAAGGCTTCGACCTGTAGGCTCTAAAACTTGACCTGTAACTAGTGGGTAGTCACCAGGAGATTCCTAAGCCAACGCTTGTTATTCCACGTATTGATGTGTTCAACGCATTGTTGTTTTAACCATGATATTTTCAGCACCTTGATGTTTAACCTTGATGTTTTCATCGATATTGTTTTACTAATATGGACTGAACAACCGTCATCCATACTTAGTTACGTGTCATTGTTTCATGCACGATGTCCCTTGTGAACTGTGACTAATGTGAACTGAACCCCAGTAGTTCATAACTGGTCACATACAATTTTTTCTGTTAAGTTTTGACAGTTGAGTTTCATTCTTTATTCCATGTATCATTGTCGCAGGTTTATGACTAAGTAACGGTTGGTACAGGACTGGCCCTATTTAGTCGCATGTGCTTTTATCGAAACTTTTAACTTTGGGACCGACTCATAGGCGTCCCCTCACCATGTCTTTTGTTTTGGGTAAACTGACCATTGGCGTTTACCCTCGCGCATATAAAGGTTTTTATAAATTGCATCATGTATTCATGCACTGTAGTAAACTTAGTTAAAATCCTTCGATCTAGGTAAATCTCTTGAATCTTTGTTAATAGACTTATTAGGCCCAATGTATAGTAGCCAAGCTCATTAGGCCCATACATGTTAGATAAGCTCATTAAGTTAGACTTGTAATCATAATGGACTTAAAAATATAGTTAAGCCCATTAGAAACCCTTTAGTCCATTTAGAATTAATAAAATGGATATCGGGCCTTGTAAAACCCAATAATAATATAGTAAGCTCATTAGCCCACTTGACTTATTTAAAAGGCCCATTTAGTATTTTTAAACTTAAATAAACTTTTTTGATATAAAATATAATTTATAAAGTTTTTGGGCTAAAAATGTAATTATATAAAGTCTAGAGGTTAAAATCGTGACTTTTGTAACTTATTACGACAACACATTAAACACAAGGACTAAAAGTTCAATACCTGAAAGTATAATGGCTAAATATTCCAATTCGTGACTTAGTTTAACTCTAAGGACCACTTTTGTAATTATTCGGAAGTTAAATTCATGTTTTACAAACCTAGGGACTGTTTGTGTAATTAGCCGAAAGTTACAAACCCTAATATAACCCTAGGGACCAATATTGTACTTAACCAAATCCTATTCGAGCCCTAGGGTCTGTTTTGCCATTTTACAATAGTTATAAACACCTAGTATAAACCTAAGGACTAAACGTGTAATAAACCGAAAGTTATTGAAGCCCTAGGGGCTGTTTCATAAATTAATATGCACTATATACCCTAATTCGAACTTAAAGGACTAATTGTGACATTACTTGAAAGATTTACAAGCCCTAACCCTAAATTATAACACGAGGGACTAGTTTTGCCATTTACTTAATCTTAAAGAAATCCTAGGGGTATTTTATGTAAATGTCGCGTGTATTAATAATATGGAGGGACTTAAATTGCAATTTCATGAAACTTAAATAAACCCTAAATCTATATATATATTTTTGATATTAAAATTATGACTAAACCCTAATTTATAAGGACTAAACCGTCATTACCTCAAACTTATAACCTAACAACTATTTAATATATTATAGAATCTTCGGGGACTTTAATTGAAATTAAATAAAACAATATACATTTTATAAAACTCATTTATAAGTTATATAAATTGAACGCGAATAAATTATAAAAGTAAACATATTAAACTTATTTATTATTTTTTCCATCCTTTTAAATATATATACATCAATCTATTATAAATTATTTAAACTAGTTTACGAAAGTAAAAGTACGAGAGTAATAAAGTAAAGAATTAATTACTTAAACGATATTATTAACTATGTACTAAAACGGATATTCTTATTCTGTACAACGATTAATTAAAATACAGAGATCATAAAAAAAATGCTTAAAACCAGTATAAGAATGCACATATTTATTCAGAGACTTTTATGCATTATTTTTATGCAAATACTGAGACTGTATAATTATTTTGGCAGTTGACTATGTCGTGAGCATTACGTTGGATTACTTGTGATTTATTGTTGTACTACTACTGAGGTGAGTTCATGGTCCCACACTATATATTGACAAACTTTTAAACCTTTTATGGGGAAGAAAACATGCAACATTTTTATGGATGTAAACGGAACTACGTTAAACTTTGATTACATTTTCCTATTGTAGAATGCCTCACTTACCCGTGAACTGAAACTGTTAAAATTTCTTGAATTGCCTGAATGTTATAAATAGATCTATTTGGGACTGGCCATCCCCATCTAGGCGAGTAGCGCTCACTGTGCCTGGGCCAAGACAACATATGTTTATCATGTCGGAACATTGAATTGGGTGCATTTTTATTAATGCGAATGGTCCTCATTTGTTGAGGGCTTAACGAGTTAAGTGTCAGTTTCGGGCAATAGGAAATGTAGTTACCTTTAAGTATTGATGCTATGTGCATTACTACTTCAGTGAATGTTGTCCAACTTATTTTCTTAAACCTGTGAATTCACCAACTTTATGTTGACTCTCTAAGCATGTTTTTCTCCGGAAACTGAATCAGGTATTTGATGTGCATGGAGTCAAGCATCATGATAGGCAACATTTATAGAGCTCATCTGGGCTTTTATAAACTTGGGAATAAACAAACTGTTGAATAATGATCAAGACAATTTTTATAACATTTGTACTATGATTCATGTAATATTTGATTTGATAATCTTTTATCTGTTGCTCTACGTACCATCTGTTGTTGATCCACCTACGAGACACCCAATTATTATTTCCGTTGCATTTGACCTATTTTGGGGTGTCACAGAATGGTATCTGAGTGATAGTTATAGAGAACCAGACCAAAAATTAAATAAATATAAAAATAAAATTTTTATATAAACTGGACTATAACTGCTTAAAAATCTTTTTGGGATTTTTGGGACTAGAATAGTTGAGCATGTAGAATGTAGAGCATACATTTATTATGTGGACTAAGTGTGCATTGATTATTAACATCCGGTTAACTAATCTTATAAGTATTAATGTAACCTTTAAGTTGCGATGTTAAATGGCACTATTATATAATTTACATCCATGATTTCTAAAACTTTTTAACTTGAGTAAGCTTATACTTACGTCAATTAAAAATGATATTATTTTCATATTCGTCATGACTTCACAAGTTGCATCTCCCACTGCTTTATCACCGACTTTAATACTACCAGGATGGTTGTAGGCCAGCGAGTCTGATGACAGTCAGCCTGCCGGAGATACCGCACTTATCGATTCTCTTATTGTCTCTCCGCCTGTTACACCTGTATCCCTTACTGTGGAGGAGGATCAGATGACTTTCGCCCTACCACCTCTACCACCAGCTTCCTCTCTTCAGGGCTATGCTCCCGGGTCTCTGCCACCTCGTGAAAGGAGGTATGAGGCTCCTCCTGACTCTACTTTTGAGATCGGTGAGGACTCCGGGGCAGGACGTGTTGACCCCGTCTAGGCCCAGATTGCTGCTTTGGCCGCGCGCCAGGCTCAGGACATGGCAGATGTCCACACTCTGCTATTGGCTGGACAGGCCGGACGCTCTGTTCTACAGGAGCGCCAGGACCTCCTTTCGTGGACCGTTAGTCCTGAGGCTCGCGCTGCTAGAGGGACATGGTCTACATTCTACCACTCCCTATAGTGGCTGATGGAGGAGAACGAGTTTCTCCGTCAGCGGGTATATACCTTGGAAGGTCAGCAGTACGAGACCCATACCTCTCTCATGACCATGGAGCAGACGCTCGCGATATTCTTCGATCTGGAGGAGGTACGCCACCAGGGCTTGACTACAGAGACTGCCCATCTCAGAGGAGCCGACGACACTTTTAGGGCTCAGATCTTGGAGGCACTCCGACTCCTTAAGGAGACACGAGTCGCCATGATTTCGATGCAGGATGCCATGCAGGCACCGGTTGTTTCAGCAACACTAGTCGCATCGGCCATTTCTGAGGAGTCTGTTAGGCATGAGTAGATTAGATGTACTAGATCTTTTGTACATCGTGATAAGCTTTTTGGTTGCATCCTAGCTATCATGATATAGGACCTCATATACTTTATTTCCTTTCATCTTTTGTATCCTATCCTTGTACTGTACTATCCTAGATAGGTATTTGTAAATGGTGTACTTTAGATTATGTTTACCACTATCCCAGACAGGCGTGTTGTGCTCTGTCTTGGATTGGTTTTGCATTATGTTATTGTTGTTCTTTCATAGAAATGACATGTACTCATTATCTTTTGCTATATTATGTGTTGTATTATATTATGAACTCTTGACATGTTATCCAATTTGTTGTGAATTCTATGCATGCACTTTCTCATGTATTTAAATATAAAAACTGTACTAACACCAAAAACTAATGATCTATAGACAAATGACAATCACTAGAACGAACCCCAGCAATGCCGACGCTACCCAAAACATCACTGCCGCCCAACTAAGGGAAATGATTGATCAGGGCATCGCTACTGCTATGGCCGCTAGAGATGCTAGCAAGAACATGGATGATAGCCAAAACTCTAGTGCCCGTAGAGAAAACCATACCACCAGGGGTTGCTCTTACCCTGACTTCCTGAAATGCAAGCCCTCATACTTCAAGGCAGGGAAGGCATTGTGGAACTGATGCAATGGTTTGAAAGACTGGATACCGTGTTCCGTATCAGTGATTGTGCTAATGAGAACAAGGTTAGGTTTTCCACCTGCACATTACATGAGAGTGCTCTTACATGGTGGAACTCCTTAGTTGCCACTCTTGGATACGATGCTGCCTATGCTCTCAACTGGACCAATTTGAAAGAGAGGATGACTGAAAAGTACTGTCCAAGAGGTGAGATGAAAAAGCTAGAAATGGAACTATGGGATCTCAGATGCAAGAACAATGACATTATGTTGTACAACCAGAGATTCCAAGAGTTGACCCTGATGTGTACCAGAATGTTCACTGAGAAGGAAGAAAAGATGGAGAAGTATGTCAGTGGACTCCCGGACGCCATTCATGACAGCGTGCTTGCATCTCGATCCACTATTGTCAAGAGTGCCATCGAGTTCGCTACTGAATTGATCAACAAACGAGCCCGTACTATGTCTGAGAGGCAAACTGAAAGCAAACGGAAGGCATATGAAAATTTCCGCAGTTAGCACCATCAGCCTCCTAGAAGGAAAAATGTTGGACAGGTTTACAGTGCTACCACCACAGGAGCTAGGCCATATGTAGGTGCAAAACCCTTGTGCTCAAAGTTTCACTATCATCCTACTATTGGTAGTCCATGTTAGTCCTGCCATAAATGTGGATAGACTGGCCATTTTGCCCGTACTTTTCAAGTTAATGCTGTCACCCAGGTCCGACCCAACCACAATACTGGGAACAACAACAACAGGGGCGGATACAATGCCCGTGGGAACGGGAATGGACAGCAGGGAAATAGCAATACTGCCGGAGGAAATGGCAATGAACCAAAGAAAGGAGTTTTGTGCTATGAGTGTGGAGCACCAAGACATGTGAGACCAGGTTGTCCCAAGTTGGCCAACCAGAGCAAGAACAATGGAGGAGCTTCATCAAGGGTGTACGTGGTGGGCAATGCAAAAGCCAACCCAGATTCTAATGTCGTTACTGGTACGTTTCTACTAAACAATCGTTATACATCTATTTTTTATACTGGAGCAAATAGAAGTTTTATATACACTGAATTTAGTAATGTATTAGAAGTCGTCCCATCGATTCTAGATCACCGCTACTCCATAGAATTAGCTGACGGTAAAACTATAGAAGCCGATTCTATCATTAGAGGTTGTACCTTAAATCGTTCTAAACATCCATTCAACATTGACCTAATCCCATTAAACCTTGGTAGTTTTGACGTTGTTATTGGCATGGACTGGTTGGCAAGATACCATGCAGTCATTGTTTGTGATGAAAAGCTAGTCCGTATTCCATCAGGAAACGAAACTTTAATCATTCGAGGGGACGGTAACACAAACCTTACTAACACTAGACTTAGTGTTATCTCTTGTACTAAATCCCAGAAGTATTTGTTGAGAGGATGCCCTATCTTCTTGGCTCATATTTCCCAGACCGATGAAGAAGACAAACCTGATAAGAAGAAATCAAGGACGTACCGATCATGCACCAACCATCTTCTTGGCTCATATTTGTTGAGGTCTTTCTTGATGAGTTGCCAAGCTTACCACCGACCCGACAGGTGGAATTTCAAATTGACTTGATTCCAGGAGCTGCACCTATGGCTAAAGCTCCATACCGGTTGGTACCATCAGAATTGAAAGAACTAGCTGAACAACTTCAGGAATTATCTGACAAAGGATTTATCCGACCTAGTTCCTCTCCGCGGGGAGCTCCTGTTTTATCTGTAAAAAATAAAGATGGTTCCTTCCGAATGTGCATCGACTATAGAGAATTGAACAAGTTAACTGTGAAGAATCGTTATCCACTTCCTCGCATTGACGACTTATTGAACAACTACAAGGGTCAAGTGTGTACTCCAAGATTGATCTAAGATCTGGATACCATCAGTTGAGGGTCAGGGAGGAAGATATTTCAAAAACAGCTTTCAGAACCCGTTACGGTCATTACGAATTCCAAGTTATGCCATTTGGTTTGACCAATGCACCAACCATTTTCATGGACCTTATGAAACGTGTGTGCAGACCCTACCTGGATAAATTCGTGATAGTCTTCATTGACTACATACTCATTTATTCCAAGAACACGGGGAACACCTTGCACAAGTACTAAAGGTGCTCAAGGAGGAACAACTTAACGCAAAATTCTCCAAATGTGAATTCTGGATCCCTAGAGTGCAATTCCTCGATCACGTTATTGATATTGACGGTATTCACGTAGATCCAGCAAAGGTCGAATCTGTCAAAGATTGGGTATCACCTAAGTCACTGACAGAGATCCGCTAATTTCTATGCCTTGCCGGGTACTACCGCAGATTTATTGAAGATTTCTCCAAGATAGCCAAACTGATGACCAAACTCACTCAGAAAGGAATAAAGTTCGATTGGGGAGAAAAGGAAGAATCATCCTTTCAGCTGATCAAGCAGAAGTTGTGTAGTGCACCCATTTTAGCCTTACCTGAGTGCAACGATGATTTCGTTGTATATTTTGATGTTTGGGTGCAGTACTGATGCAAGGAATGAAAGTGATCGCCTATTGTGACAACCCTAGATTTTGGATTTGTCACTTTTGACTGTTTGATGTTGATCATGTGCTTGGAGTGCGTTTATGTGTTATGTGCTCATATTTGAGACTTTATCATGATGTTAGACATTGTTTACGTAGTACATGGTACGTTATATGATGATATGATGGGGTTGGTTCGTGCTCATGAGTTCACATGAATGTATAAATCATGGTATAAGTTGGAAATGAAACGAAATGAAATGAAATGAAATGAGTTCAAAAATGAACTGCAGAAAAGTTCGGGTATCGTTTTGATAAGGTTTCGTGTACGTATCGTATGTTGTATGTATGTATTAAGTATATATAATATGGTTAGGATAAGTTTTATAGTTACTTTCTATATTTAGAAACTTTTAGAAATGAAGGCTAGTTCAAAAATCGCGTAAAAAGTCGAAAAATTAGCAAAAGGGTACCCGGTTTGGTCTCGAAAGTGTATAGGAGTATAAGTAAACATAAAATAGAAGGGGGAGAGTGTAAATATGATAAAACACAGAGATGAGTCGAATTTGTGGGTCCCATAGCCTTAATTTTAATAATTAAATTAATAAAAATAGGATAATTACCATTTAAAAGTCCTAATTGGGCCTAAACTTGTCCAGAAGGTTACCAAGGCCTATATAAACACCCATAGACCCCTAAAAACGACTAATAACCCTAAATAAACCTAAAATCAGTCTAAATCTTCCATGGATATCAAGAGAAGTCGAAATTATGATTAGCGTTCATTAATTTTTCTTGTTTCAAGGTAAGTGATCAATTAAACCTTTAATATAATTTGTATTTTTATTAATTAATCATAATTGTATTGTTAATTAACCATCATTGAGATTATTAGGGTTTTATTAATTTTCTGGAAAAATATATTAATTAAGATCCATTAATGATTTTAGGGTTTGTGTTATAAATTTAGGGATAATTAATGATGTTTAGAGGGTTAGTGCATAAAGGCGTAAAACAGTCCGATTTTTAAGGCTGTCTTGTGTCGACTGTTCCGGGCAGTAGGTAGCACCTTTGGTCGAGTTTCTTTTTTTTTAAAATTAAGTTCAGGGAGTCTACTTTTCAAAAATGTAAGGTCGGTCGAAAATGGAGTTCGGGAAGGTCGTCAAATAATTTTTACAAAAACAGTGCGCTCTTCAGGAATAAATTTTGATTTCGGGGATTTGAGTCAAAACCTAACCAAACGAATGAGATAGCCAAAGATTTTTTATTTGGGAACTCTTTATAATGTATATAAAAGTACTGGAGGTTTTCAATAAAAGTTATGGTGTTTAGGTCGGGCTTTTGGTGTCGAACATTTAGCATGTACAGAAAATCAGTTTTGGTGAAAACGACTTTTGGCGTAGAGACTAAACGAAAGGGTTAAACGTGTAATTAGAAAGTAAAATTGGTTTTTGAAGTTCTTAGATCATATAACAACATAAATCCAGTAGGGTAGGAGTCAAGTGTGGTGTTAAGTTCACTTCATGTGATCGTTTAGTGACTAGTAAACCGTACCGGGGAAAAACTGGAATTTTACGTATAGAATAGCTTGTAGTGGGAGAACTAGATAGTGGGGATTGGGGGATTAGATTCATCTCCTTGATTGTTACTTAACTTGGGTGTTAAGAACTGAGCTAAGGGTGTCGTGTATGATTTTGTAGGTTTGCAGGAGTGCTAGCTTGCTGTGCTATTAGGTGAGTTCATAGTCCCATTTTGCTACGTTTTTAAATGTTTTTCCAGTATGGGATGGAGATGACACTTGCAATGTTCTTGAACGTGATTTAGTACTATGTTTTAAAATGTGTGGACATAAATGTGATATTGTGTGACTTGCGTGCTTATGTGTTCTCATATGTGCTTTGATATGTGCTTTGATATTTGTTCTGCTATGTGAATCTTGTTTGTGTTGTGATTGGCTTTGGTACATAGATGTATGGGCGTCTATGGGACCAGTTGTGATGTGTGTGGAGCGTGGGGCGCGATCCGTCCTGAGTTCTTGGTCCTGAGTTCTTGGTTCGGGGGACACGATCTGTCCTGAGTACTTGTGCATCGTCTCTTCGGAGGCAAGATATCTCGACGGGGATATAGTTCATCTTCCACAGGTGGTGTGGGAAAGATCCGGATAGTGTGGTACGTTCTTGTGTGTGTGATGGGATACTTCTTGACTATTATAGTGTGCTTTGTGAATTGTAGATGTGATTGGTACTTGGATTGAGTTTTGTTGTGGATGCATGTAACATGATTATCACATTATGGTCCATTACTATAAACTGTTTTCCTTCAACTTATTTGCAGCGGATGTAAAGGTTTCTTATGATGTTCTAGATAACTTAAACCTATGTTCTCACCAACTTTATGTTGACAGATTTTAGTGTCATTTTCAGGTGAGGTAGTTGAGGAGGATGATGTTAGAAGTGGCTAGAGTGTAGAGGCTGCTAGGATTGCATTAGGAGGATTCCCTTTCCTCTTAGATTTTATTTTGTGTCTTGATTAAGTGAACTTTATGGTACCTATATGTTTGATGTTTGTTCATTTGTATGTCTTTGGTAAGATAGGCCTGTTACCTACTTACCTAGACGCCTGCATTGTTGAGATATTGTTACGACATTTGTGTCGCCATTTATGATATTTCAATTTCATTTAGTTCTCTCTATAGACACGCTGTTGTTGTGATGATATCTATACGTCGCGCCCCATATTCCGCCATGGTGGGGTGTGACAGAATGGTATCAGAGACAATGGTTATAGAGAATTAGGTTGCCTAGTCGCGTAGCCTAGTCTATAGCTTAAGGGTCCCTGCATATAGGCGTCATAGGAGTATGCGTGCATTTTATATTAATTGATGTGTTTGGATGTTATTTATTGCGATGTTTGACTAGTATGAATTGAACCATAGTAAGTTCATACTTAGCTACATTTTATTTTCTTTACAAGTTTTGACTAGTGCGGGTAGAACTATAGTCGTATACGCTAGTCATTGTTGGATTTCGTTTAATTACGTTTTCATGTTCTTTATACATTTTGAATTTAGTCTACGCTGGTTCAGCTAGACTACGAGTTTATTTGTTTCATGCATTGGCTATGTTATTTTAATACATGTGTTTTTGGACCTTATGTTATGTTGTGGATTATGTGCTTATATGAGTTGTAGGATCTATGTGATTATTTGAGTTGGTAGACTGATGTGTTATGTGTAGTATTAATTCTTATAAGTGCCATCATAGGAGGGAGTGCATTAGTGAAAGGGGACTGGTATAAGTATGGTGGCCAACATAGTTATACAAGTACCACGACATCAATGGATTCCTAAGTATGGTTGCATGAAAGAGGTTAATACATGCTTGTATTGTATATGTTGTATGGATTTGAGTGTATGTACGCCTACGCCTATATATGTATATATTCCTTCTACTTATCGGTTGTATTCTTAGGATGGTTTTATAGCTCTTCATTCTTTGGGATGTTCAACTTCTGAGTAGCGCATTTATCGAGTCCTCATTTCACGTATTTGTTTGTACGGTACTTTTGGTGTAGAGGCTATTGAGAGGGTGGAGAATTCTTTTTGGGATCACGGTATCTTTTAGTTTGTATCTTACGTGGTAAAAGAAATGGAATTTGTAAATAGTTAAAATAGTTGTTGGTAGTCGGTGAAATAAGGGTTAAGTGTCGTAAGCGTGTTTAAAACAAGATGGGATACATATTTTTTTTAACATATAAGTATGGCTTGTTTATTTTAAAAAAAACTAAAATTGGTTTTGATCACCTAAAGCTAATGATCTTTAGTTAAATTCTTGTTCTTATTTAATTAAATATGTTAAAATCATGTAATTACTCATATGATGGGTAAGGGTTTCTAATTTTTTGAAATTAAAATAAATTAGGTCTTGAATTTGGTAATTAATGAGGGGTTTTAGGGTTTCAAATCGTTTTTTTTTGTTATAAATCGGAGTAGGCAGAAACTGTCGCTAAATTGTCAGAATTCATCGCTAAACTGTCAGAAACTGTCGCTAATGTCTAGGCAGATTCTAGGTAAAAATCGTTTTGGTTATAACTTATTCGTTTTTAAAGATTTTTGGGTGATTCAAAAGCCTAAAGTTATGTACTCGGAGCGTACTTTTCAAATATTTGGAACGTATTGTCAATGGAAGTCAGTAGCTTGGTCGAATTAATTGTACAACTGTCGAGTTCAAGATTAATTTTCGGACAACATGGTTTAAACTCGTGTTTTGGGTATTTTGGGATAGTGGACACTTAGAAGGCTAACATAGGGCTGCTTTGGGATAGGATTTTAGATGTATCCATCATAGAGATTGTTACATTAATGAAGAATGTGGGTTCCGGAGTCAATGTTGACGCGTGATATTGTGTTGTGTGCTTTAGACAATTGATCGTTCGTGAAGAGACTATAGATTTTTTTCGTCAAATGATTACATAAATTACTAATGTGATACCATGGTTTTAGAACAACTAATATACATTAAGCTACAAAATCCATTCTGGGGTAAAATTTGGTTTTGCACAAGGTTTTAATAGTATGTCACCGGTCGTAATACGTTTTGGTTGTCGCTGGGTGCTTCTTGTGTCATTGGTCCGTTTCCATGGTTCGTTGGGAGTCGATACATGTTTTATGTTGAGTATCTTTTGGAGTCTCATTTTGGTTCATTCTTTTAAATTCGTTCGCGTAAACGTCCGTTAGTTGTCCATGGGTTTGATCGTTTATCCGAAGTTGGGGGTCCTAAAATTTGTCTTGAGCTTATATGCATTGAGGGCGTTGTTGTAGTCATACGGATGATCCGATTACGTTCTTATGAGAGAGATAGCGAGTTGGTTGTGAAATGAAGTTTTTTGAGCTTATGGAGTAAATCTCGGGACGAGATTTCTATTAGGAGGGAGTGATGTGACAACCCTAGATTTTGGATTTGTCACTTTTGACTGTTTGATGTTGATCATGTGCTTGGAGTGCGTTTATGTGTTATGTGCTCATATTTGAGACTTTATCATGATGTTAGACATTGTTTACGTAGTACATGGTACGTTATATGATGATATGATGGGGTTGGTTCGTGCTCATGAGTTCACATGAATGTATAAATCATGGTATAAGTTGGAAATGAAACGAAATGAAATGAAATGAAATGAGTTCAGAAATGAACTGCAGAAACGTTCGGGTATCGTTTTGATAAGGTTTCGTGTACGTATCGTATGTTGTATGTATGTATTAAGTATATATAATATGGTTAGGATAAGTTTTATAGTTACTTTCTATATTTAGAAACTTTTAGAAATGAAGGCTAGTTCAAAAATCGCGTAAAAAGTCGAAAAATTAGCAAAAGGGTACCCGGTTTGGTCTCGAAAGTGTATAGGAGTATAAGTAAACATAAAATAGAAGGGGGAGAGTGTAAATATGATAAAACACAGAGATGAGTCGAATTTGTGGGTCCCATAGCCTTAATTTTAATAATTAAATTAATAAAAATAGGATAATTACCATTTAAAAGTCCTAATTGGGCCTAAACTTGTCCAGAAGGTTACCAAGGCCTATATAAACACCCCTAGACCCCTAAAAACGACTAATAACCCTAAATAAACCTAAAATCAGTCTAAATCTTCCATGGATATCAAGAGAAGTCGAAATTATGATTAGCGTTCATTAATTTTTCTTGTTTCAAGGTAAGTGATCAATTAAACCTTAATATAATTTGTATTTTTATTAATTAATCATAATTGTATTGTTAATTAACCATCATTGAGATGATTAGGGTTTTATTAATTTTCTGGAAAAATATATTAATTAAGATCCATTAATGATTTTAGGGTTTGTGTTATAAATTTAGGGATAATTAATGATGTTTAGAGGGTTAGTGCATAAAGGCGTAAAACAGTCTGATTTTTAAGGCTGTCTTGTGTCGACTGTTCCGGGCAGTAGGTAGCACCTTTGGTCGAGTTTCTTTTTTTTAAAATTAAGTTCAGGGAGTCTACTTTTCAAAAATGTAAGGTCGGTCGAAAATGGAGTTCGGGAAGGTCGTCAAATAATTTTTACAAAAACAGTGCGCTCTTCAGGAATAAATTTTGATTTCGGGGATTTGAGTCAAAACCTAACCAAACGAATGAGATAGCCAAAGATTTTTGATTTGGGAACTCTTTATAATGTATATAAAAGTACTGGAGGTTTTCAATAAAAGTTATGGTGTTTAGGTCGGGCTTTTGGTGTCGAACATTTAGCATGTACAGAAAATCAGTTTTGGTGAAAACGACTTTTGGCGTAGAGACTAAACGAAAGGGTTAAACGTGTAATTAGAAAGTAAAATTGGTTTTTGAAGTTCTTAGATCATATAACAACATAACTCCAGTAGGGTAAGTTCACTTCATGTGATCGTTTAGTGACTAGTAAACCGTACCGGGGAAAAACTGGAATTTTACGTATAGAATAGCTTGTAGTGGGAGAACTAGATAGTGGGGATTGGGGGATTAGATTCATCTCCTTGATTGTTACTTAACTTGGGTGTTAAGAACTGAGCTAAGGGTGTCGTGTATGATTTTGTAGGTTTGCAGGAGTGCTAGCTTGCTGTGCTATTAGGTGAGTTCATAGTCCCATTTTGCTACGTTTTTAAATGTTTTTCCAGTATGGGATGGAGATGACACTTGCAATGTTCTTGAACATGATTTAGTACTATGTTTTAAAATGTGTGGACATAAATGTGATATTGTGTGACTTGCGTGCTTATGTGTTCTCATATGTGCTTTGATATGTGCTTTGATATTTGTTCTGCTATGTGAATCTTGTTTGTGTTGTGATTGGCTTTGGTACATAGATGTATGGGCGTCTATGGGACCAGTTGTGATGTGTGTGGAGCGTGGGGCGCGATCCGTCCTGAGTTCTTGGTCCTGAGTTCTTGGTTCGGGGGACACGATCTGTCCTGAGTACTTGTGCATCGTCTCTTCGGAGGCAAGATATCTCGACGGGGATATAGTTCATCTTCATCAGGTGGTGTGGGAAAGATCCGGATAGTGTGGTACGTTCTTGTGTGTGTGATGGGATACTTCTTGACTATTATAGTGTGCTTTGTGAATTGTAGATGTGATTGGTACTTGGATTGAGTTTTGTTGTGGATGCATGTAACATGATTATCACATTATGGTCCATTACTATAAACTGTTTTCCTTCAACTTATTTGCAGCGGATGTAAAGGTTTCTTATGATGTTCTAGATAACTTAAACCTATGTTCTCACCAACTTTATGTTGACAGATTTTAGTGTCATTTTCAGGTGAGGTAGTTGAGGAGGATGATGTTAGAAGTGGCTAGAGTGTAGAGGCTGCTAGGATTGCATTAGGAGGATTCCCTTTCCTCTTAGATTTTATTTTGTGTCTTGATTAAGTGAACTTTATGGTACCTATATGTTTGATGTTTGTTCATTTGTATGTCTTTGGTAAGATAGGCCTGTTACCTACTTACCTAGACGCCTGCATTGTTGAGATATTGTTACGACATTTGTGTCGCCATTTATGATATTTCAATTTCATTTAGTTCTCTCTATAGACACGCTGTTGTTGTGATGATATCTATACGTCGCGCCCCATATTCCGCCATGGTGGGGTGTGACACCTATGCTTCAAGACATTTGAAGAAACAAGAGAAGAACTACACCACTCATGATCTAGAGCGTAGATCCGTAGTTTTCGCTCTAAAAATATGGAGACATTATCTTTACGAAACAAAGTTTACTGTGCATACTGACCATAAAAGTTTGCAACACATACTGGATCAAAAGGAGCTGAACATGAGGCAACGTCGTTGGATTGAGTTGTTAAGTGACTACGACTGTGAGATCAAATACCACCCCGTTAAAGCAAATGTGGTTGCTGATGCTCTAAGCCGTAAGGAAACAGACCCTCCTATGAGAGTCCGAGCACTGGTTATGACAATCAGCTTGGACCTACCCAAGCAAATTTTAGAAGCTTAGACCCAAGCCCAAATAACAGAAAACCTCGTGAAGGAAGATGTCGGGAGAATGCTTAGAACCGACCTTACCAAGGAGAAGTTAGAACCAAGAACAGATGGAACCCTGTGCCTTCAGGGGAGGAGTTGGTTACCTTGTTATAGAGACTTGAGAAACGTGATCATGCACGAATCTCATAAGTCTAAATATTCTATACATCTCGGATCTGAAAAGACGTATCAGGATATGAAGAAGTTATACTGGTGGCTGAATATGAAAGCTGACATCGCCACCTATGTTCAAAAGTGCTTGATATGCTCACGTGTCAAAGCCGAGCACCAGAGACCATCGGGTTTACTTGTACAGCCCGAGATACCAGAATGGAAGTGGGAAAACATCACCATGGACTTCGTTACCAAACTCCCAAAGTCATCTCACGGATATGAAACTATCTGGGTAATCGTCGACCGACTCACCAAATCTGCTCACTTCCTGCCAATTAGGGAGAATGATTCCCTGGCAAAGCTAGCAAAGACGTATCTTAAGGAGATAGTGACCAAACATGGAATACCAGTCTCAATAATCTGTGATCAACAGTAGGTTCACATCGAACTTTTGGAAGGCTTTCCAAGGAGCCTTAGGTACAAGCTTGCACATGAGCAGGGGCAGAGCCAGAAAAGTTTTGAAAAGGGGGCACAAATTTTTTTTTACACTAATAAAAAGTTGAGAAATGTTTTTTATTGATGACTGTAGCCTTTTTTAACAAAATAACTAACTTATTACAAAAATAACGAAACATACAGTAACTCGTTTTTTACAGTATAAAACTCTTTATACATTCAAGATAGTAAATAAACTAAAAGTGTAAAAAAACTATTGTATTTAAATATATGACCAAGGCACACGTGATCAACAAAAAGTTGCTTGGCCTTTTGTTTGAATCATGGTGCACCCTACAAAGTACACTACTACCACTGTATATTTTTTATTATTAAAAATATTAAATATAAAATGTTGGTTATCATCTTCTTCCCCCAGATCTCTTCTTCTTCATGCCCATATTCACATATATTTTTCTTTGACAAACCTTCTGGAATCATTTTGTTCCTTCTATTCAAACAAGTCAGACTCTTTTAAAGGGGGGAACTTTACCAAAATATCTCAAAAAGTTCAATTTTTTGCACTGTAAAATTTTCCAGTGGGGGGCACGTGCCCCCCGTGCCCCTCCCGTGGCTCCGGCTCTGCACATGAGCACTGCTTATCATCCACAGACCGACGGTCAAAGTGAACGAACCATCCAGACTCTAGAAGACATGCTACGAGCATGTATGATTGACTTTGGAAATGGATGGGTTGACCACATACCTTTAATTGAATTCTCCTGCAACAACAACTATCACGCCAGCATCAAGGATGTCCCTTTTGAAGCACTATGGTCGAAAGTGTCGTTCAACTGTGTGCTGGGCATAAGTAGGTGAATTTCAGCTCACTGGACCCGAGTTAATCCAGGAGACTACCGACAAGATCGTCCTTATAAATCAAAGAATTCAAGCTGCTCGTGATCGACAAAAGAGCTATGGGGACTAGAAACGTAAACCTATGCAATTTGAAGTAGGTGCCGCGTCATGCTCAAGGTATCACCTTGGAAGGGTGTTGTACGTTTTGGTAAACGTGGAAAACTGAACCCACGTTATGTCAGCCCCTTCAAAGTGATAGCCAGGATCAGGGAGGTAGCGTATCGTTTAGAGTTACCACAACAATTGAGCCGGGTACACTCTACCTTCCACGTGTCTAATCTGAATAAGTGTTATGCTGAAGAACCATTGGCTATGCCATTGGAAGGAGTTCAGTTTGATGACAAACTCCAGTTCACAGAAGAACTAGTACAAATCATGGAGAGATGGTTAAGAAATTGAAACGCAGTCGCATTCCGTTGATCAAGGTACGTTGGAACTCGAGGAGAGGTCCTGAGTTCACCTGGGAATGAGAAGACTCGTTCAAAACTAAGTACCCACATTTGTTCACCTGACCGATGATGTCATCTTAAGCTTTGAGGACAAAGCTAAAATAACGGGAATGTACTATAAAACATCTGATTTTACCTATTTGAATTTGTCAACTATTGTACTCATCATTTATGGAATCTACTTATTTTCACTTTTTACATGATTAATTGAGTATTATCTTTCATTGTCATACTATCATTTCATATTTATTTTTTATATATATGAACCTTTAGTATTTTCTTACTACTCTGACAATTGTCTGGCCACATGATAAACAAGGACTCACCACCTCAGTACACATTTTGGAAACATGATCTTACATACTTATTTTTACTAAGTACTTGGACTTACTATTATATGTATACATATTTACATACCTTATACTATTAGAAACCATATGACTTCATAAAAACAACATCTATTACCTCAGCTTGACATTTTATTCATGATAAACAAGTATAATATTTTTAATGTATATACATTATATACTTTCACCAAATTATCTAAAACTTTAACTAAAATATCTAGAAACCTCACAAGTACCTACAATATATTACCTAAACTTGTAGTAACTCGTAATTTAAACGAGCCAAACTCAATTCTCCCCTAAACTATAATCTAGCCGTGTATATATATATATATATATATATATATATATATATATATATATATATATATATATATATATATATATATATATATATATATATATATATATATATATATATATATATATATATATATATATATATATATATATATATATATATATATATATATATATATATATATATATATATATATATATATATATATATATATATATATATATATATATATATACATGCATATACTTGAACTACCTACGCTTGACTTATAACATTTGGAAATGATCTATGTTGCTTTTAGTCAACCATTCCATACCATACACCATGTTATTAGACACTTGATACTATTACTTGTCAATTGTGTCTCCTTTGACTTACAACTACACGACAAGAAAGAAAGGAAAAGGGAAGTGTACATACTTTACCAATTATGGGATAGTACTTGACATATCCATCACATATCTTCCTAAATCCTTGTATATTCTATGTAAGATACATGTGTACTATGTTAGGATACTCAAATCTCACTATATCTTGCAATATATCTGAATCCCATACACACACTTCTCTCAAACACACTTAAAGCTCTCTCAAACTTCCTCATACTCTCTCAAACTCACGGTTACATATTCTTTGTACCAAGATCCACCGAAAACACATTTACTTCATCATTTACTAGCTCAAATCTATGTCTTGATCACCATAAATACTAAGCATTTACTCATCTACATAAACTTGATCTCCAAGACAACTTCAAGAACCTATAAATACATTATAGGTCACGGCTTGTATTGGTAGACTAGGGTTGTCCATTGTTGATCTATATAAGCTTAAGGTTCCTTTGGTTTATTTATCATCATCTTAACAAGTAAGTCATACAAACTTATACCTATCTCATATATATTCATTTTAGATTCACTTATTCATTCACATGAACTCATAATATGAACATGTTAAAACTAAAAAACTAGTGAATATATACAAATATGGGTCACGGCTATATATTGATTTCACAAGAAATGATGTAAAGTTTACTTAGCTGTAAAATATATGAACATGTAACCATTATAAACCTAGATAAAATAATAAGATCTCTCAAAAATATATAGTAGCCGTGGGCTATAAAGCTCATTTTGGAGCTTGTGGTTAACTTGGTTAGACTTGTAGTAAACTTAGTTAAAATCCTTAGATCTAGCTAAATATCTTGAATATTTGTTAATGGACTTATTAGGCCCAATGAATAGTATCCAATCCCATTAAGTTAGCCTTGTAATTATAGTGGACTTAAAAATATAGTTAAGCCCATTAGAAACCCTTTAGTCCATTTAGAATTAATAAAATGGTTATCGGGCCTTGTAAAGCCCAATAAGAATATAGTAAGCCTATTAGCCCACTTAACTTATTTAATAGGCCCATTTAGTATTATTAAGCTTAAATAAACTTTTTTGATACTAAAAGTATAATTTATAAAGTTTTCGGGCTAAAAATGTAATTATATAAAGTCTAGGGGTTAAAACCGTGACTTTTATAACTTATTATGACAAAACATTAAACACAAGG
Organism: Glebionis coronaria; assembly: GCA_025667525.1. Lineage (NCBI taxonomy): Eukaryota > Viridiplantae > Streptophyta > Magnoliopsida > Asterales > Asteraceae > Glebionis > Glebionis coronaria. The sequence goes on along the minus strand of CM046875.1, from coordinate 705,758,176 downwards.
ACTAAAAGTGAAAATACCCGAAAGTATAATGGCTAAATAATCCAATTCGTGACTTAGTTAAACTCTAAGGACTACTTTTGTATTTATTCGAAAGTTAAATTCATGTTTTACAAACCTAGGGACTGTTTGTGTAATTAGCCAAAAGTTACAAACCCTAATATAACCCTAGGGACCAATATTGTACTTAACCTAATCCTATTCGAGCCCTAGGGGCTGTTTTGCCATTTTACAATAGTTATAAACACCCAATATAAACCTATGGACTAAACGTGTAATAAACGAAAGTTATTGAAGCCCTAGGGGCTTTTTCGTTAATTAATATGCACTATAAACCCTAATTCGAACTTAAAGGACTAATTGTGACATTACTTGAAAGATTTACAAGCCCTAACCCTAAATTATAACACGAGGGACTAGTTTTTCCATTTACTTAATCTTAAAGAAACCCTAGGGGTATTTTATGTAAATGCCGTGTGTATTAATAATATGGAGGGACTTAAATTGCAATTTCATGAAATTTAAATAAACCCTAAATCTATATATATATATATTTTTTTTTATATTAAAATTATGACTAAACCCTAATTTATAAGGACTAAACCGTCATTACCTCAAACTTATAACCTAAGAACTATTTAATAAATTATAGAAACTTCGGGGACTTTAATTTAAATTAAATAAAATGATATGCATTTTATAAAAGTCATTTATATAAGTTATATAAAATGAACGCGAATAAATTATAAAAGTAAACATATTAAACGTATTTATTATTTTTTCCATCCTTTTAAATATATATACATCACTCTTTTATAAATTATTTAAACTAGTTTACGAAAGTAAAAGTACGAGAGTAATAAAGTAAAGAATTAATTACTTAAAAGATATTATAACTACGTACTTAAATGGATATTCTTATTACTTGTACAACGATTAATTAATATATAGAGATCATAATAAAATGCCTAAAATCAATATAAGCATGCACAGATTTATTCATAGACTTTTATGGATTATTTTTATGCAAATATTGAGACTGTATAATTATTTAGGCAGTTGACTATGTCGTGAGCGTTACGTTGGATTACTTGTGATTTATTGTTGTACTACTACTGAGGTGAGTTCATGGCCCCACACTATATATTGACAAACTTCTAAATCTTTTATGGGGAAGAAAATACGCAACATATTTTATGGACGTAAACTGAACTATGTTAAACTTTGATTACATTTTCCTATTGTAGAAATCCTCACTTACCCGTGAACTGAAACTGTTAAAATTTCTTGAATTGCCTGAATGTTATAAATAGATCTATTTGGGATTGACCATCCCCATCTAGGTGAGTAGCGCTCACTTTGCATGGGCCAGGACAACAGAAGTTAATCATGTCGGAACATTGTATTGGGTGCATTTTTATTAATGCGAAGGGTCCTCATTTGTTGAGGGCTTAACGAGTTAAGTGTCAGTTTTGGGAAATAGGAAATGTAGTTACCTTTAAGTATTGATGCTATGTGCATTACTACTTCAGTGAATGTTTTACTATCCAAACTTATTTTATTAAACCTGTGAATTCACCAACTTTATATTGACTCTAAGCATCTTTTTCTCAGGAAACTGAAACAGGTATTTTGTTGATCCCAAACTTAGATCGATTTAGCTTTGTGTATACGAGATTAGATCAAGTTATACACGTAGAGAAACCTTTGTATATGTATAAAGTAATCTAAGTGTTATGCGGAATTAACACTTAAACAAGAACACACAAAGATGTAAACAAACTTTCACTGGATTAATGATAACAAACTTGCTTACATCGAAAGTGTTTTACGTATGAAAACTTATATGAAACTTAACCTAAAGGTCTTCTTTTATAGACATAAGAAGCCTTGTACAAGAGTCTACGTATCAACTATTCTAGGTAAAGATAATTATAGAAAATACAATGTTGAACTTATCTTTACTAGAAACAAATTAGAAACATTATACGCGTAGACTAAATCTTTCCATCAGTGCTTGTCTTCAGCCTATCAACGCTTGACTTCTTCTTGTCAACGCTTGATCTGTCAGCGTTTGTTTTCTTCCTATCAACGCTTGTTTTACTCTTGTCAGCGCTCAAGTGGACTGGCTATATTTTATTCCCAACAATCCTCCCCTAAACTTGATATCTACTCTAGTAATCAAGTTTCTGAATAAACATTAAGAACTAGGAGGAATCTTACAAACTTGTTCATATTGGTAATAAATATGTCTGATCAAATCTTTGGCCACGTCACTTGAATAATCAATTTCCAGCTGTGTTGTCTTCATCTTCTCCAAGACTTCCTTGGACATGGAATACTGACCATCTACAAGTAGATACTCAGCAAACTTTGTAGACCTCAACTAATATACACCAGCGGCTGAATACAAACGCCATTGAAGACCACTGAGATCATCTTCAAGATCCTTCCAAACAGCAGGATCTTCATCTCTTGGTCCACACATTCTCTTGAATGTTGACCACAATTTTATTCCATTGACTGAAGTAGGAGCTTCAGTCTCATACTTGGCCTCTAAAAACCTCCAAAGATCTACCAAGTCTTCTCTATCAAAACTTGCAAAGAGAGATATAAGTGTAGTAAAAGTGTGAACCTCTTTCCCATACCTGCCAATCTTCCAAAACCCACATTCATCTTCTTCATAGCTTATAATAGGGTTTCTGGAATCAAGAGGTAACACTTGTACTATATCTGAAGCTTCCAATGGTGAGAGCTTGATGCTCCTTCTTATAACAGCTTCACTTGGATTCAATCTATCCATATCTTTGGGAAACTCAAGAGGAACTACCTTCTTCAAAGGTCTGGGAACAATCATTGCCTTCTTAAGCTCCATCTCTTCTGCAAGTTCTTCTTTACTTTCATCAGAAAGAAGCCTTAGAGTGTTTTCTTCCTGCACTCTTGCCCAAATAGGATAAGCCTTGAACTCCAATTCTTCAAAGGATAATCCAATCAATTTCTTATAGGTCCATCCTGTTCTATGACACCTGAGTAGCATGTAGTACATCTCCCTTCTATCCCTTTTCAACATTGAGAGAATATTGCTAGCTTTGTGTTCAGAATTACCTTGCAATCCTTTTGTAATCTTAGAAGAATCTCCAAACCCCATATCTGGTCTGAAATAGTCAAATCTGGATTCTCCATACACCTATCTTCCCAAGCATGGTACATCTGAACAACTTCTGGCATATCAAAATTTACTTGCAATTTCAACTCATTCAGCTTCTCTCTTGCCAACTCATCACCATACTCAAGTCTTTCTGGTTATCTATTATCATCACACTTGAGTCTGAACTAGCTTCATCACTTCCTTCTTGTTCTTCTGAAGTGGCAACAAATGGTGATTCACCAACCTTCTTTCTTTCTTGTTCCACTAGTTGTGCAGCCAACCTTCTATCAAACTCAACCTGTGCTGCATCCTTTGGAACTTCTACCTCTACCATGATTCCTTTACCCTTATCTAATGGATCAATGATGGGTAAGGAAGATGGTAATACCTGTGAAGATACTTCTTTAATGATGGATGATGACTGGAATACATCAACCTCATCTGCAGGTCTGTCAACTCAAATTTGTCTTGTCAGCGCCCACTTTGCTCTTGTCAGCGCTTGGTGTGTCAGCGTTCAAATCTTGCTTGTCAACGCCCAAATTACCTGTCTCAGCGCCTCTTGTAATTTGCTCCAACATGGCTGTAAAAGACAAGTCTAAATTTGTAGGAGTTACCAAAGATCTAACAAAACCTGGTTGCTTCTTCAAACTAGTTAGAGCTTCAGCAACACCCAAAGATTCACCATCATGTGATCCCTTATCACTCACATTTATCTGTCCATCCTCCCCTTTGGAAGATTCTTCCATCCCACGCCTTGTGCTAGCATTTTCCAAAATAACAATCCTCTCCCTTAATTGCTTGAGTTCAAGGCCTTGTGTACTGACAATATGTACCAAGTCTGCATTTTGCTTTTGCAAGCTAATGCAGACAGCCGTCAATTCCATTAAGGTCATTGGTTCCAATCTGCCCTCCTCTAAAATGGGTATTTGACCTCCCAAGTTAGATTCATGGGGCATGGATGAGGTCTTAAAGATGTTAGGACTGTCTTGGCCTGCATCTAAGCTAGAACCAATAGTCCCAGCCTCATCCATAACACCAACCACACTTGTGGTGGTCGTTCTCTCTACTACATGGCTAGGACCACTAGAGGAGAATACTCCAGTAGTCGTTTGGCGTTTTTGCAACCTATATTGTGGTGGGGTAGAAGATGATGTTGATTGGGTGGATGTGGGTTGGTTAAGGGGTGTTTGGGTCTGTGAAGGAATGATGTCAACGTCTGGATTAGGTGTGTCAACGCCAACATTTAATGTGTCAGCGTTAAAGGGTTCTTGGTCAATTTGCATGTGTTGTGGTGAAGGTAAAGGTTCTGGTATTGGGTCAAGTTGTGGTTGAGGGTCTGGTTGGGGTTGTGCTGCTTCAATGACAGCAATCATAGCTGGGGTGAGGGGTAAGTCACGGTGAGGGGGTGAGTTCATCTTGGCAAAAATAGCTTTCTTTTGCACAGGGATCTCATACAAATCATCATGATCCCTTATGCAGTAATTTTGGACATCAAAAACCATTTATAAAAATCTGGGATAAGCTAATGTCATCTTATTCCCTTTTTTTTACACATGCCATCAAAAATCATTTTAGAATAATTAAACTTTTTCCTAGTTGCAATGCACACAATAGCACTAGCAATGGATCTATTAATCTCATTGTGTGCAGTACACTTGGGACTCAAACATTGTAAGATGACATGTATTAGGTACTTCCAGGCTGGGGGAAACTCCTGTTTATGATATTTGTTTAAAGTTCCCTCATCAGGGAAAGGATAACCCAAAGCCCTTAGTCCTTGTTCTATTTCATGGATGGGAAGGGTGGTTATACCATCTGCATCATCAAGATGCAAAGCCTGGTGAACCAAGGCTTCAGTAACCACCCAAGTACGCCCATGAACAATAGATAATGTACTCACTTTATTAACTGTTGAGGAACTAACAGTGTTCCAAAACTGCTTAATATGTGTGACAGAGATGAGAGGAGCATGAGAAAGAGCATACCTAATGGGGGATGCATTCAAATATGCCACCATCTGTGTGTATTGGGGAAACAGAGTATCATCAGCATCCAAATATGCTATCATGTTATGTTGACTCCTGAATCCCAATACCAAATCACTTGGTTTAAATTTTGGTGCCATTGTTGAAAGCTGTTTTAATAATCGAGAAAGATGAAGTATAGGAGAAAAATGTTAGACAAGAATGATAGGTACCCTGTTTAAAAAATAGGAGCCAAATATATAGGAGAGAAGTATGCATGTGATTGGTCAAAAATAAGGCAACTATTTTCAAAATATAATCATGAAAACATTGAAAAGAAAATAAGTTATCTCATGCATTAATTGAAAGTTATCTACTCCCAAAATTACGGCCCCAAAATTCGTCAAAAAGTAACAATTGGGTAGGTCCCAACGAGTGTCAACGGTAAAAAATAACCCATCAACGCCCAACGGCTATATTCCTGTCAACGTTTGCCAAAGCCATGTCAGCGTCTAAATTGGTCACAACAACGCTTGGAAAAATACTTGTCAGCGTCCAAAAATAAAAATATTAAAAATGAAAAAGGACCTTAACAAAGTAATTTATCCTAGTGAAGATAACCTATAAGTTGATAATTATTATAGGGCGGCAAGCACTGTCCAGTTATGCACACTTGCTTATGCAAGATAGACATAACAGTCCTCTAGTGTCCCTTGCTAACCAAAACTCTTAACAACTAAGTTATCTCATAAAATTCCTTGTTACTCCCAGGTAAAACCCATGATAAAATCATTCTCAAGTCTCCCAACAGACCACAACCAATTCTAGGCCAAAAATGTCTTGGCAGCATGCATAGTATATCAACTTTGCATGCTACAGTGCCTCATGATTTAGTAAAACTAACTCATACTCACCTGTGGACACAATCTAGAATTGTGATAAGAGTATCATAAGAATACCCAAAAGTCCTAAAGATTCCTAAAACCTCCCCTTAAACTGTGATACATATGTTGCCAAAAAATATGCATGAACATAAATAAATTTATGTCAAGATAGGAATAGAAAATTCTAACCATCATCCATAAATAAAAACATGCTCAAATGATTCTCCAATGATCCATAAGCAACTCTGTATCCAATGGTATAATGCTAACACCACCTGCACATTTAGATTAAAAACCACAAAACTAACATTGTTGCTGACAACGTCCCGATAACACTTGTCAGCGTTAAGGAAACCTTTGTCAGCGTTAAACAAATATATTGCTGACAACGTCACAATAACACTTATCAGCGTTAAGGTAACCTTTGTCAGTGTTAGAAAAATATAGTGGAAAATCTAAATCCTCAAAAAGACCAATAACAATGCATTATCCTGTACATACTTTTACAAAAAGACCCCAAAACACATGTTTAAGTGAGATTCTACATTCTAATACTTGTTACCAAGTATTGGAACCTTCCAGCATCAAAAGGTTTAGTCAATAAATCAGACACATTTTCTTCTGTGTCAACCCTATCTGGTTGTATTAAACCCTTTTCAAAACAATCCCTTACAAAATGGTGTCTAATTTCTATGTGTTTTGTTTTAGAATGATGTACAGGATTCTTAATAATGCATAAAGTGCTGTTATTGTCAAAAAATATCTTGGTATGCGTGAAATTATACCCATAATCCAACAGCTAGTTCTGAATCCATAAGACTTGTCCACAACAAGCAGCTGCTGCAACATACTCTGCTTCAGTTGTAGAATTGGCCACCACTATTTGTTTCTTGCATTGCCAAGATATCAACCTACTCCCAAGAAACTGACATCCACCAGTTGTGGATTTTCTATCAAACTTATCACCTCCATAGTCACTGTCTGAATATGAAATAAGTTCCAAAGGTGAATCTTTAGGGTACCACAAGCCAAGATTGGGATAACATCTAAGGTACCTAAAGATTCTATTGATAGCATAAAGGTGACATTCTTTGGGAGTCACTTGATGGCGTGCACAAGCACACACAACAAACATGATGTCAGGTCTTGAGGCTATGAGATACATCAATGAACCAATCATTGATCTATAGTGCCTGACATCCAAATCTTTTCCATCTCCAATATTTCCCCAAGGGTGTTCTCTATCCATAGGATTAGTAGCCCTCTTTTCATGTGGAGAAAAGCCAAACTTCTTCAAGATCTCTGCTACATACTTATCCTAAGAGATGAAGATACCATCTTCTTTCTGCTGAACTTGTAACCCTAGAACAAAGTTCATCTCCCCCATTGCACTCATCTTGAATTTGTCTGTCGTAAGCTTGGAAAAGTATTCACTCATTTTTGGATTTGTGGATCCAAAGATGATATCATCAACATAAACCTGAACAAGTAAGACATCCTTACCAGCCTTCTTTGTAAATAATGTTTGGTCTATGGTGCCCCTCTTGAATCCATTGTCCACCAAATAAGTGGACAATGTACCATACCATGCTCTTGGGGCTTGATGAAGTCCATACATAGCCTTCTTGACTCTATACACCTTGTCTGGATTCTCTAGAACCTCAAAACCAGGAGGCTGCATCACATACACCTCCTCAACAATTGTTCCATAGAGGAAGGCACTCTTCACATCCATTTGATAGACAGTGAAGCCCATGCAGGAAGCATAGGCTAGAAATATCCTTATAGCTTCAATCCTTGCAACTGGTGCAAATACCTCCTCCTAGTCTATCCCTTCCTCTTGTGTATATCCTTGAGCCACTAAACGTGCCTTGTTTCTGACCACAATACCTCTTTCATCTCTCTTGTTTCTAAGAACCCATCTTGTCCCAATAGGTCTGACATATCTTGGACAATCAACCAGCTCCCAAACATCCTGAATAGCAAATTGGTGAAGCTCATCCTGCATTGCTTCCACCCAACTTGGTTCTTTGAGAGCATCAAAGATCTTCTTGGGTTCCTGTTGTGACAGAAAACAGGCAAACAAACATGCTTGAACAAGAGGGGTATTAACCTTCTTGTGTATATTGGCAATGAATCCACCAAGATTCTGATGAGATCTTCTAGTCTGAACAGGAGTCATGACATCCCCAATAATTTGAGAAGGAGGATGATTCTTCATTGTAGAAGTGAGAACTCCTCCCTCAAAAAGTCTGTTGTCTTCAATCTCATTATCCATGTTGCCAATATCTTCTTTAGACTCTCTTTCATCAATAGTAGGATGAACCTCTTCATGTAAATTGGAAGGTTCACCTTGTTCAAAATTTGAAGAGAAAAGATGCTTAAAAGTGTTGTCAACGCCTGAACCTTGGTTGTCAGTGTTTGGGTTATCAACGCCCGAAATGGTGTTGTCAACGTTTGAGCCATCAACGCCAGAATTTGTCTTGTCAACGCCAGATTTGCCTTTGCCAGCGCCTGAAGGACCATGCATGTTGTTAACTGGTGGTACTTGGGGACCACCATTTTCCTTTCCAGCAGCAGTAGCAAAAGCATCTGTCCATATGGGGATAGTGACATATTCTTGTATGGGGGATGACTTTTCTGCTGGTGATCCAACCTCTTCGTTAACCTGTGTACCTGAAACATCAACAACTTGTTCTTCCACAACGTTTGAAGTTACCTTCACAATGTCTAGATTAGTAACAGGCATATAATTTAAAGTTCTAGGTAGAGGTTCCAAGTCAAACAACCAATTTGGACCACTTTCAGGATCACTAGGTTTACTCTCTAAAAACCTAACATGTACTCTCTCAAGTATACGTTTTTCCTTCTTAAGGTAAACCCTATATCCCTTGCTCTGCACTAAATAACCCATGAAATAGCCTTCATCACCTTTTGTACTAAATTTACCTAAGACATCACTAGTATCAAGTACAACTGCATGACAACCAAAAGGTTTAAGAAAACCAATATTAGGTTTCCTTCCCCAAAGTAACTCATAAGGTCTTTTGTTCTGTATCTTGTTGACCAATGCTCTATTCTGAACATAACAAGCTGTATTCACAGCCTCAACCCAAAAAGCTATGGGAAAGTGAGCATCAGCCAACATAGTCCTGGCTGCTTCAATTAGGGTTCTATTCTTTCTCTCAGCAACCCCATTTTGCTGTGGGGTTCTGGCAACACTAAACTGCCTAGTAATCCCTTTCTTGGCACAAAAATCATCTAACAGTTTATTTCTAAACTCACCACCATTATCACTCCTAAGCATTTTAACTTCATTACCAGTTTTCTTCTCTATCTGAGTAATAAAGTCAATTAAAGTATCATTAGTGTCACTTTTCATAGCTAAAAAGAAAGTCCAAGTAAACCTAGAAAAGTCATCTGTGATGACAAAGCAGTATGATTTACCATTCAAACTCTCTATATTAGTTGGACCAAAAAGGTCCATATGCAGCAAGTGAAGTGGTCTAGAACTAGAGTGCACCTGTTTAGACTTAAATGAGACCTTGTGCTGCTTGCCTTTAAGACATGCAACACAAGAGTGGTCATTGTGGAAAGCCTTTTCAGGCAAACCATCAACCAAGCCAAGTCTCACAAGCCTGTTTATATTCTTAAAGTTTATGTGCCCTAGTCTTCTGTGCCATAGATTACTCTCATCAACTGAAGCTTTAGCATAAAAACATGACATATTATTATTCATCCTAATACCATTAAGATTCACATTATAAATGTCTTTATTCCTAGGTGTTCTATAGTCAATATATTTCTCATCTGGGATTTTATAATCCTTGCTTAACACCAAGCATTCAGTATTAGTAAACATAACATTATTTTTGTTATCGCAAACTTATGATACACTAAAAAGATTGTAATCAAGTTCCTTTACCAAAAACACGTTTTCAAAACGCAAGTTCTTGGTGAGAAGAGTTCCTTTGCCTGTGATAGTTCCATATCCGCCTCCAAAGTAAACCTTATCACCATCCTTAATGGGAGTGAAGTTAGTAAGATAATCTTCCTTCTCAGTCATGTGCCTAGAGCATCTACTGTCCCAATATCCATAATCATTGACCTTTTTTTGAATGCCCTGCACATAAAGAAAACAAATTAGTTTTCTTTGGGAACCCAAGCCTTAGTAGAATTGGATTCATCTGGTTGTTCAACATGAACAGACTTAGTTCTCATAACAACCCCTTGTTCATCCCTTTTTGGATGAAATACCCAGTTAACCCCAATTGGTTTTGTAATGACCTTTGAAATATAATTAAATCTGTTGCAGGTCATAGAAAGCCCATTAGAATTAGGGTTTTGATCTTGCTTAGGTCTCCACGTCAAGCTAGAAGAAGCTTTAGACCCCTTATCCCGTGGTTGCAAATATTTAGGTCTCGCAACGTTTCTGTCAGCGTTGGATTTGGTCTTGTCAATGCTGAAATTACCCTTGTCAGCATTGAACCTAGGGTTTGCTACAGAAACCCATTGCCTATTAGACCAAGTATTGGTCTTCTGAAATGGTCTTTGTCCATGAGTGTTATACCATCTAGTGAAGAATGGGGCTGGTCTAACAACTTGTGGACTTTGCTCCACAAAGGTTTTGGGTCTGACAACGTTTTACTTTATAACAGCGTTGACCTTGGAAGCGTTGACACACTTATATGCTAAATGTGAAAAGCTACCACAAGTGTAACCGGCCTTTTTAGACTCAACTCTAGGTCTAGAAGAGAAGAAACCTGTTCCATTATCACTTACTTGGCTTTTTGGTGACCTAGTATTTCTATACATTGCTGCATACTTAATGCTAGGTTTTCTAACAGTGTTTGAGCAAAGGTCAACATTCTTGCCAGTGATTGGGTTTGTTACCTTAATAGGGGTAGACTCACTTGGACTTTCACACAACAAGCCACCCTTAACAAACAAGGTAGGATTAGCTTTCTTCCATTCATTCAAGTCAGTCAACTTTTGTCTATACTCTTCAACTAGGGTAATGACTCTTGGTGGAGGAATAAATTCCTCTTCTTGGAGTTCTAGTAAACCAGTCCAAGATAGGTCCTTTCTTTGGACACCATAGATGTCCCCAGCTAGTGGTGGAACAATAGTATAGTCTTTCATCCCAATCCCAGTCATGTCCTTAGGATCCCTCTGGTTATTAACACATTCTCCTAGGGTTTGTGAGGCCTTATCAAATCTCTGAATTTTAAGGTCAACATTATCCTTATTCTTGATAGCCTCATCTAACTTAGCCTGTAGTTCACCATTCACCCTTTCCATGATGTTTCTAACATCATTACTAGCATTTAACTCATGTTTTAAGATATTTATTTTATCTTTTAATTCAAATTCCATTTTCTTATACTCAGAAACTGTCTTTTCAGTTTGAGTGAGAGCAATTTGATAGTTAGACAATTTGCATCTCTCAGTACTCACATCACTTAACAATCTTAAAACCTCTTTGTTAAGTTTTTTAGTATTTAACCTACAACCCTTACTACAAAAAGCATCATCGTATACCTCATTATCTGATGAAGAGGAGGAGTGTGCCATGAGAGCATATTGAACATGCTCTTCTTCTTCTATCTCAGCAACCAAAGCTTTATCCTCTTCCCCATCCTTAGTCAAATAGCTCCAGTCCCATCCCATACCATTAAGTTCTTGAACTGCTACCATTGCCTTAGGATCCTGAGCCTTAACAATTTGGCTTGAGGGTTTGCCAACATCAGATCTTCTTGGAGATCTACATTCCCTCATGAAGTGCCCCATACGATGACAATTGTAGCACTCAACCTTGGATTTATCAAATCCAGCAGTGTCCTTTGCATTAAAGGTCATCTTCTTCTTAAACCTTCTATTCCACCTGTTTGCTCTTATACTAGCAAGAGCCATGTTCCACTTAATATCCATCTCCTCCAAATGCTCATCACTTATTTGCTCAAGGTCCTCATATGTAATCACTGAACCATTGGGCAAAGAAGCAATATATGCACACACAGTATCCAGATCCAAACCAGCAGGCTTAACTCTTGGTGAGTCAATCTTATATGTGTCAGCGTCTGAATATGAGGCGTTGACAGGACATGATCCAGCATTGACACATGTTGATCCCGTAACTGGATGCATGCATGAGTCCTTCTGATTAAATTTACCTTCACTATATGAGAAGAAGGCCATGTTACTGTTGGTAGACTTACTTCCATGCTCTAAAAGAGTTTCATTCTCCAACAGCCTCAGTTTGTTGTAGATATCATCAAAAGTAGAACTTTTGTGAGTGTTATTGGCAAGTATAGATCTTGCCTCAATCTTCCACGCATCACCAAGGCTTTTAAGAAAAGTGACAATAGTGTCAACATCACCAACTTGTGTCCCCATGAAGGACAACTTGCTCGTAATGTCAAGAAGTCTGCTTCTTACACTGCTAAGCTTCTCATTAGGTTGAGCCTTGAAAACAACATACTCATGCATGAGTTGCTTCTTCTTCTGTTCCTTAGTATCATCATTGCCACCATATGAAACTTCAAGAGCTGCCCAAAGGTCTTTTGCAGATTCATAACCTCTATATTTATGCTGGTTCTCTTGTCCCAAAGAGAGTTTCAGAATGTTTAGGGTTTTCATTCTTTGCTATGTCTTCAGCAGACACAGCTCTACCATCATCAGGTTTTTCTTTCTTATCTGCTTCTGAACATCCAGCAACAGCTGATCTTGTAGCAATGGCATCAGCAATCTTTTGAGCTTTATTGAATGTGTTTCCATATTCAATAATCTCCAAGAGAGTGTAGTCATAGATCCCCAGATATTGCTCAAAGTTGAATTTCCACAACTCAAAGTTGGTTGCATCAAGCATGTGAATCTTGATGTTTGGTAAAGATGAGGAGGAGGTTACTTCTAGATTTGACATGATGTTTTTAGGATTTTGTGAAAATTAGGGTTTTGGTGATTTTAGGGTTCTTGTGTTCTTTAAGATCAAAAGTTTCTCAACAAGCTCTGATACCACTTGTTGATCCCAAACTTAGATCGATTTAGCTTTGTGTATACGAGATTAGATCAAGTTATACACGTAGAGAAACCTTTGTATATGTATAAAGTAATCTAAGTGTTATGCGGAATTAACACTTAAACAAGAACACACAAAGATGTAAACAAACTTTCACTTGATTAATGATAACAAACTTGCTTACAATAAAAGTGTTTTACGTATGAGAACTTATATGAAACTTAACCTAAAGGTCTTCTTTTATAGACATAAGAAGCCTTGTACAAGAGTCTACGTATCAACTATTCTAGGTAAAGATAATTATAGAAAATACAATGTTGAACTTATCTTTACTAAAAACAAACTAGAAACAATATACGCGTAGACTAAATCTTTCCATCAGTGCTTGTCTTCAACCTATCAACGCTTGACTTCTTCTTGTCAACGCTTGATCTGTCAGCGTTTGTTTTCTTCTTATCACGCTTGTTTTACTCTTGTCAGCGCTCAAGTGGACTGGCTATATTTTATTCCCAACATATATGATGTGCATGGAGTCAAGCATCATGATAGGCAACATTTATAGAGCTCATCTGAGGTTTTATAAACTTGGGAATAAACAAACTGTTAAATAATGATTAAGACAATTTTTATAACATTTGTACTATGATTCATGTAATATTTGATTTGATAATCTTTTATCTGTTGCTCTACATACTATATTTTGTTGATCCACCTACGTGATACCCAATTATTATTTCCGCTGCATTTGACCTATTTGGGGGTGTCACAACTACTACTAGCGATAAATTTGGCAAACATACCTACAACCGACAATCCCTGGTCTAATTACATTTCAACATACTATTGAATCAAGTGAGAATAAATTTAGAACCGACATTACAGTAATTCCCTAAACACTTTCCCAGCACCAGTGACTTGCTGAGCAGAACGCTAGAACCAATATTACAGTGATCCATCACCGGCTCAACTGGATAAGCAGGTCCATTAACAACTCTCTAAATTATGATAAGCAATACGATGCAAATCTATACCGTACATATTTGGCACGCTGAATTAAAAGCTGGTTTGGCAACTAGTAGCACTTATTGTCTCCAAATGCTAGTTGAAGAAGCAATTAGCATTAGCGTTTAGATTTTTCGTCAAACACTCGCTACATTGTCAAATAGTCACTAATTCAAATTGCGACTGTACTAGGTAGATTAGCTAATTGCTAAAGCTAACTTTGGCAAACAGACCTACAGCTGACAATCTGAGCTCTAATTACATTTCGACGTCCTATTGAATCTAGTGACGCTAAATTTAGAAAACATATTATAACTAGTGACACACACACACATATATATATATATATATATATATATATATATATATATATATATATATATATATATATATATATATATATATATATATATATATATGTGTGTGTGTGTGTGTGTGTGTGTGTGTGTGTGTAAGGTTATTTTCAGAACCAAATAAATGTACAGAACTACGAGAACCACCTTTATACTCTTAACAATGCATATTTCATTATTATGTTTAAATTATCATTTAATAATTGTTTTATTGGTTATAGATCCGAATACGATGAGTGATATGAAGAGTGCACATGTGTTTTCATATTATCCAACGAAAAGAGAGTTATAATACATACAAAACAAATACATGTGCATGGTCCTAGGATACATGTTCCTAGTGACCTACGACAATTAAAATTCATATATTTTTTACCTAATGAACTAACCCGATGAATATACATGTGCATTTTAAGAGTTAAAAGGTGGTTCTCGCAGTTCTGTACATTTATTTGGTTCTGAAAATAACCTCACCCATATATATATATATATATATATATATATATATATATATATATATATATATATATATATATATATATATATATATATATATATATATATATATTGTATAGTAATCAAATCACATTTAAAAAATTACTACTACCTGAGCCAAATCATCCGGAGTTTTCGCCCAAGACCGCGAGAAAATCGCAAACATTACCTGAATACGCCGTCGTTTGACCTTCTTGTGCACCGCTATGTCCAAGTCATCACCTCCGCCATCAATTGACAGTTGCGTTGGTGTTTGATTAAAAAGTTAGGGTTTGTGTATGTATGAAAAAGAGTGTCTAGTATACAATAAAAAAACAGTTATACAATACTCCCCCTGGCCACATCACATTCACCTCCTAAAAAGGTAGGCAACCAGCAGACCTTGTAAGCTGCCACTCGGGCTGTATGTGAACCTCCTTTGGCTATCCCATTACCGACTCCATTTAATGGATTAGTCAATGTAATATCTTTGTAGAAGAGATGTTCAACGGATGAGTTTAGAGTGTATCATTATACATAATATGATAAACGGATGAGTCAAGAGAGAATCGTTGTACATGAGATGTCAAACAGATGAGTCAATATATCATTGTTGTATAGGACATGTTTAACGGTTGAGTCGATATAATATCGTTGTACACGAGATGTTCAATGGAGTAGTCGATAGGGGTATCGTTATATATGATGTGTTTAACGGATGAGACGAGAGTGTATTGTTATACCTAAGGTGTTCAACGGAGTAGTACATAGGGTATCGTCGTACACGAGATGTTCAAGTTCAACGGAGTAATCGATAGGGTATCGTTGTACACGAGATGTTTAACGGAGTAGTCGATAGGGTATCTTGTACATGAGATTTCAAACGGATGAGTCGATACAATATCGTTGTACACGACTTGTTCAATGGATTAGTAGATATAATATTGTTATACACGATATGTTCAACGGATGAGTCTAGATCGTATTGTTACACATATGTAAACGGACGAGTCAAGAGAGTATCGTTATACATGAGATGTTAAACGGATGAGTCGATATAATATCGTTGTACACGACATGTTCAACAGACCAATCGATATAATATTGTTGTACGTGAGATTTTTAATGGAGTAGTTGATAAGGGCATCTTTGTACACGATATGTTCAACGGATGAGTCGAGAATGTATTTTTGTACACGAGATGTTCAAGGGAGTAGTCGGTAGGGTATCCTCGTACACGAGATGTTCAACGAAGTAGTCGATACGGTATCGTTGTACGCGAGATGTTCAACGGAGTAGTCGATAGGGTATCGTTGTACATGAGATGTCAAACGGTTGAGTCGATACAATATCGTTGTACACGACTTGTTCAATGGATTAGTCAACATAATATTGTTGTACACAATATGTTCACCAGATGAGTTTAGAGTGTATTGTTATACATAATATGTTAAACGGATGATTCGAGAGAGTATCGTTGTACATGAGATGTCAAACATATGAGTAGATATAATATTGTTGTACACGACATGTTTAACGGATGAGTCAATATAATATCGTTGTACACGAAGTCGTAGTTGTATCGTTGTACACGATATGTTTAACGCATGAGTCGAGAGTGTATCATTGTACACGAGATGTTCAATGGAGTAGTCGGTAGGGTATCCTCGTACACTAGATGTTCAATGGAGTAGTCGATAGGGTATCATCGTACAAGAGATGTTAAACGGAGTAGTCGATAGAGTATCGTTGTACACAGATTTTATTGTTTATACATTTATCGACTTGTAATGTAATTCGTACGTGTTACTGTTTGTTAAAAAAAGGTTTATTTTTTCTATTACTTTTTCAATATGGTTACACGTTCACGCATACATGAGTTTAGAAATAAGGTTATGCATAAATTTACACAAATACTTGTGATACCCACATAAATAGTTACGTTAATGAACAAAAAATATCATATGAAACTAAAAACTCAAATGAAGACATAATGACAAATGTCAGACTATGTAAGTACACAAAAACATAAAAGCGATTTTTTTGTGTGAAATCTGTGGCAAACTTAATAAGTGTGAAAATACTTATCCTTTTACCACTTAATTATAATAATAACCAAGCCAAAACGTGTATTTAATGTCGTAAATGTCAGAATTATGCGTGGTTTGTGTTTTTGTTGTGATTTAGGACCAAAATGTGAAAAGGGAAGAAAACATGGGCTTTCATGGGCTTTTATCGAAGAAAAAGACAAAAGACGAAGTCAAAAGATCAAAAGTACAAGATGAACGGAAGTCAAAGGCCTATTCTGAAGATTTATCGAAGAAAAAGTCTAAAGACGAAAGTTTGACAAAGTCGAAGAACCAAGTCAACTAAATGAAGAAATTAGAAGACGAGTTCATATTATCATTCGACTAATCCCAAGACAAAGTCGAGAAAGACGAGTCATTTAAAAAGACGAGAAGACAAAAGGAAGAAAGAAGGAAACATCCTACCAACTCCCTTCCCCTATATATATATGACACATATGTCATTAGAAAATAGTTAGTTAATTAGTCTTTATTTTTTTAGGTAATTAGTGTGTTTTTATTTTCTCTCTATAGCTTTCCTTTCAAGCTTTTTAATCTTTCATCTTAATATTGTAATCTTGAATCTTAATCTTCAATCTAATCAAGCTTTTTGATTTATCTCTCATTCTACCTTTCTTAATCTTGTGGTGATTTAATTGATCATGTAGTTTTCTTAATCAAGTTGATTGTGTGATTGATTTGTTCATGTGATTGATCTTATAGTTTTGATGTGGTGGATGTTTTAAGCTTATTGTGATTGTTGATTTATTAGTGTTTGGCTTATTTTTAATTAAGTTGATTTGATAGATTAATATTCCAAATTAAAAGTTGATTTTAAATATTTTGATTATTTGGTGTTTTTATAGTTTTTAATTTGTGGCTTATTTAGTTTTTCTTAAAATCAATTTGGTGTTAGTTTTGGTTAATTGCTTATTTAGTTTTGCTTATTTTTAGCTTATTTTGGATCATCTGTTACTGTCACATTCGTTCTTTGGCTATCTTCGGAAAAGGGTTTTATATTCCGAAGGTATCCATTTATTCCGAAGATATTCAAAGTATTCTGAAGAAAGTTTGTATCCGTAATCCCTTTATCCGAAAATCGTTATCAAAGTTGATTTATCCGAGTTTTTCCTTTTATCCGAATATAGCAGTTTTTATCCGAAAAATAAGTCTTATTCTGGAAAGTTAGCATTATTCCGAAGATTGTATGATTTTCCGAAAAAACAATTTTCTCCGAATTTAGTTCATATCCGAAAAATTGATTTTATCCGAAATTGGTACAATATTCCGAAATTTATGTTTATTCCGGAAAAACCTTTGTTTTCCGAAGATCAGCTTAATTCCAAGAAACCCAAGTTATTCCGAAAATCGGGTTAATTCCGAAATACTCGTTTATTCCGAATTTACTGCATTTATCCGAAATCCTTCCTTTATTCCGAAGATATCTATTTTTCTGAAAAGATGGCTTTTATCCGAAAAACTTCAATTGTTCTTAATTTCCCAATTATTCCGAAGATTACCCATTTATCCGAATTTATGCTGTTTTTCCGAAGATGGTAGTTATTCCGAACTTGTTGATTTTTCCAGAGATTCAGAGATCTGTTTACACAGTTAATCAAGGTTAGATTTCTCGGTTAATTTTATATATTCAGCTTTTATGTTTTCAAGTAGAATTAGATAACCAAAGCTCCCCCTTTTTAGTTACCAACACAAATAATTCCACTTTAAGCCGTGATCAATTCGATTTAAATCGAGTACGAACAACACTTCAAAGAGTACACACACACAAACCATTAAACTAAATGGCGCCGCTGCCGGCTCTTTTCATAAAGATTAACGGTTTTTAGTGAGAAAAATTGGATCTGGGATCCGTTCTTTTGGGAACGTTATTTTCTAGCATACAAAATTTCAAAAATCCTAAAAAATATAAAATTTTCAAAAATCCAAAAAAATAAAAAAGATAAAAAAACCAAAAATATTTTATTTCATTTTAGTGTATGCGTACTCGATCTTCGTCCTATTCTGAGCCCGAGACTCTTAGAGACTTAGATATGGCCGGTGTGTATAATAATAATAACAACCCACCTCACCCCAATTTGAACAATAACAACCATGTCCCTCCACCCGACCTTCGTACGATGGAGGAGCTTCGTCAACCAACCATGAACGGACGTGGAGGACCGATTGCGTCGATGAAAATCACGGCTCCTAAAGCATCACATGATCCAACAGGTTCAAAATGCTTGTCCATTTCGCGGATTACCGGATGATGATTCCAACAAACATCTCGATAAATTCATAACCGTCACTCAAAGCATGAAATTGCCCGGTGTTTCCATGAATTTTCTCCGCCTTCACCTTTTTCCACACACTTTATCCCACCATGGCAAAAAATAGTTTGATCGTCTTCCCAAAAACTCAATTCATACATGGGACGAAATGACTCAAAAAATTTTGTCGCGCTACTTTCCACCATCCATGGTCACTAGTCTTCGCAATCAAATCAGTGGTTTCACTCAAGAACCTGATGAGTCGCTTTTTGATGCTTGGGAACGTTACAATGTCTTGACCGACCGTTGTCCGAATCATAATATGCTCCCCGTCACTTTGATTGATACTTTCTAAAATGGTTTAACTTTTCGTGATCGTGATACGATTAATGATGCCGCCGGTGGTACATTCATGAAGAGAAGACCTGAGGAGTGTAGAGAGCTTATAGAGAACATGACCACTCACCACAAAAATTGGGATTCATCCGCATCTTCAAGAAATACCCCGGGGGCCAATGTTTCTTCTACTTCATCAAACCCCGAGATAACCGAAATTACCCGCCAAATAGCCGAAATGAACAAAAATTTCTTAACCATGGCTACGAACCAATTTCAACAAGCTAAAGCTGTAGGAACTTCTTGTGAGATTTGCGGTGGTTCTCATTCATACATCGATTGTCCTTCTACTCATAACAATCCAAAAAACGTGTATGCGGCTAACGTTAACTTTTCCACGGGAGGCTATCAAGCTCGTCCTCAAGGTGATCGCAATTTGCTAAGTTATCGTTCAAACAACTTCCTTTCACCACCCGGTTTTCCTCCTCAAAACCAAACCCACTTTAATCGCAACAATCAAAACCAACCTCGATCTCCTAATCAATATCAAACCCAAAGAAACCCATATCCACCTCAAGGAAATAATCAAGTTTATCAACAAACCACTTATCAACCACCCGCTTACCAAGTTCCCCATCCCAACCAACCCACGACATATAATTGTTGGGTCAAAAAGTTGATGTGGCAGAAACTCAAAAACGAAGAAAACATGAAGACATTTGTCTAAGCGTTTTCAAGAGCAATCTAAGCATTAACAAGAGCAAATCGGAGGTTGATGGCTCAAGTGTTGTCATGTACAATCTAAGCATTTTCATGTACAAACTAAGCATTGATAGAAACATAGACAAGAAGCCTTTGGAAGCTTCTATTTAGATAAACATGCAGGATATATTCTGTATAAGTTTATTTAAATAGAATATTTACATGTTTATTTGATTTTATCTCTTGTAAACCCTAATCCTTACACTATAAAAGGAACCAAGGGTCTTAGGTTTTATTCATAACTCATATTCACAATGTAAACCTAAAAGCGTGTGTTGCACTAGACGTGGGATTAATGTATACACGTCTAGTGATTGTTTGTTATTAATATAATGAACAATCCAATTGTTTAATTCATGTGTTTTGTGCCTAAACACCTTGTTAATGTGTCGTGTTCTAATTCCGCTTTGATTATCTAATCATATGAACATGATGCATTCCTAGTATCTTAAAAGATCCGTGAAACTTAGGTTTCCACAATTGGTATCAGAGCCTCGTGGCTTGTGATGCTAGGACTAACAAGGTGTTCGTGTATGGTGAAAAGAAGAAAAATCCGTCTAGGGTTTTTCTGGACGTTTTTGTGTTCGCAGCAGTATTCAGAAGGTCATAACTTTTGATTGGACCGTTGGATCGTCACAAAATTTCTTGTGTGTGTTCTATACACATATATCTAGACATCCACCGGAGGGATTGTTGAGTTTTATCCCCAAGAAAATTTATTAAGCGTCAAAGTCAGTAGTAGGATGAATGCAGTTTTCTGTAAACAACCATGTTCAAAACACGTTTTCTCCTTCGTTTACCGTTGGATCTTCGTGATTTTTGAACTATAGATTCTTGGCACTTGTGTCTAGAATCTCACAGAAGGGATTTTCGATCTGAGCCCTAATGATGAAGATATTCAGCGTCGAAATTCACTGTTTAAGGTATTAATATTTTGCTTTATTCACATAAAATCATGACCTAGGGTTCCTCAAACCCTAGATCAACATAAAAAGCAAAAGCTTGGGGGTATGTGGCTGTTAAAACACATGATGGTATATATGATTCAGATCCTAGTATGTTTTTCATAACCCTAATTAGGGTTTCGGTCCAATAAGTCTAAGATGTAGGGTTGTATCATAACAACAAGTGATTACAAGGATTGAAGGCTGACAAGAAAGTTAATAGCAGATGGAGATCGTGATAAGCTATAGATTTATTTATGGTGCTTGTTGGCTATTCAAAAGATACCACGTGAAGGTAGTTATTGAGGCAGTACAGGTCACGAAAAGCTGGTGATTAATTCATGTGTGGCTTGAAACGAACAAAGATCATGGGCATGATTTAAGGAGTAATATATATTGAAAGGACCAGATCGTAATGGTTTCAAGGGCAGTAGATCGTGTACAAAATAGCAGGTAGCATGTTTCTTGATTAAGATTACTCACGTCGTGTTTGCAGCATGTGTTGGAAATTTCTTTGTTTCATGTTTGGAACAGGATATATGGTTACCTATTTTAATGGATATGACAGCTGTATTTAAACAAATCGTGGAGTATATTATTGCTGCTAAATACATGGGATGTATTTAAGTTTGGACGTGGTCTTAGAAATTATTATGGAAGGATCCTCAATTTTAGGGATATAAAACGTGTGATTATAAGATACGTTTGGGAATTATTTTTGCTCTTTTATTATCCTTGCCAAATTGAGAGGCTATATTAGCCACTGTCACATGCATCTTACATGTTGTCGTGAAAAAATTTAGGCTTGTAATCGAGACGCTGACAGGGTTTGAGTAGACGCTGACATGAATAAGTTTAACGCTGACAAGAAGTGTTGACATGAGTTGTCCGAGAAACGTTTTGTTCAAACGCTGATACGTGTTGTCCGATATGGGACAATACACATGGAAGGATATTGGACAAAGGAGGTTATTGGATAACAAAAGAATAGCTGCTGTTGAGAAAATTGGTACGTTTTTAGCACACAAAAAGGAGGTATTTACACACGAAGGTACATGGAATCTCCGTTTTTTTATAGAATATCAAGTTGATATTTATGGCTCGGATATTTTTAAAAGGGATTAATGATCTTAATGCGAGTTAGCAACTATTCGTGGGAATTTGATGGATATTTTATTATGTAAAAGGGATAGCCTTAGAGTTATCCATATTGGTGGCTTTTACATATGGTATGAAGATGTTATTTCATTAAATTCGTCATGAAAAGGTTTTGGCTTAAGGGGAAGAATTCTTATGGTAAGTTTGATGATTGAAGAAGATTTTCGCGAGTTTGTGTTTTATCATATCTTTAAATCATGGGATCCATCCATTGGTTTGAAGATAACTTGTTCGTGCTTTACATAGTTGGTGATGAAGACTTGTCATATCTAGCAAAGTTAGATTGCTATCACTTGAAGGAGTTACATTATCGTGCTCAGTGTCTCACAAAGGATGAGGATTTTGACAATGTGATTGAGGTCTACTTATACTTAGTGACATGAGTATAAGTTCTTTATCACATGGATAGTACAAGACATGGAACACAAGGTTGGGTTATTCTACTTCTACATCAAGATTACTTTATTTATTTTTCTTCAAGATCATTACCTAGAGCTACATTTGGAGAATCTTCAAGATTGCATACATTGTTTACTTCCCTGTTGATGTGACAAAAAGGGGAAGACATACATGCTACACTTGAGGGGAAGCAATTTGAAGATCATGTACAACTTACAAGAGATACACATAGAGTTTTACCAACATCAACTAGGGGAAGATTGTTGGGTCAAAAAGTTGATGTGGCAGAAACTCAAAAACGAAGAAAACATGAAGACATTTGTCTAAGCGTTGTCAAGAGCAATCTAAGCGTTGACAAGAGCAAATCGGAGGTTGATGGCTCAAGTGTTGTCATGTACAATTTAAGCATTGTCATGTACAAACTAAGCATTGACAGAAGCGTAGACAAGAAGCCTTTGGAAGCTTCTATTTAGATAAACATGCAGGATATATTATGTATAAGTTTATTTAAATAGAAGATTTACATGTTTATTTGATTTTATCTCTTGTAAACCCTAATCCTTACACTATAAAAGGAACCAAGGGTCTTAGGTTTTATTCATAACTCATATTCACAATGTAAACCTAAAAGCGTGTGTTGCACTAGACGTGGGATGAATGTATACACGTCTAATGATTGTTTGTTATTAATATAATGAACAATCCAATTGTTTAATTCATGTGTTTTATGCCTAAACACCTTGTTAATGTGTCGTGTTCTAATTCCGCTTTGATTATCTAATCATATGAACAGGATGCATTCCTAGTAGCTTAAAAGATCTGTGAAACTTAGGTTTCCACAATAATCAAGAGGTTGAAACATACATGAGGACTAATGATGCGCTGGTGAAGAATCAAATTATGGGTAAACTTTCTAAGCAACCCTATGAACACGAGAGCGTTAATTTCATTGACGTACTTGATGAGGCTTTTGAAGAACATTTCAAAGACGCTTGTAAAAGTGGTTTTTCTTCTCTACCCATTGTTGAGACCGTTTCCTCTATTGCTCCCTCACTGACTCCATTTGGAGAAAGTGATTTTCTTTTGAAAGAATTTGAAGCAATTTTAGGGGATGTGGACTTAAAATATGACGATTCTCCCATCGATTGGGAAGAAGACATTCGTACCATTGAGAAACTTCTCAATGAGGACCATATTTCTCCACCATCTCCTAAGGAAATCTTAAACGATGATCCGAATTTGACTACGCCTTCCATCGACAATCCTTCGGATTTAGAGCTTAAGGATTTACCGTCTCATCTCGAATACGTTTTCCTTGAATACAATAAGAAGTTACCCGTCATCATTGCAAAGGAATTAAAAGAGGATGAAAAATCTCGACTTCTCGATGTGCTCAAAAATCATAAGAAAGCAATTGCTTGGAAAATTTCCGACATTCACGGAATTGATCCTAACTTTTGTACTCATAAGATTCTCGTGGAAGATGACTTTAAACCCGCAATACAAAGCCAAAGAAGGGTTAATCCAAAAATTCATGACGTCATCAATAAAGAAGTTATCAAACTTCTAGATGTCGGAATGATTTACCCTATTTCGGATTCGCCATGGGTAAGTCCCGTCCATTGTGTGCCTAAGAAAGGAGGAATAACCGTTGTTCCCAATGAAAACAATGAGTTAATTCCTACTCGACTTGACACGGCTTGGCGAGTTTACATAGAATATCGCAAGCTCAATGATGCCACTCGTAAGGATCATTTTCCTCTTCATTTCAAGGATCAAATGCTCGGGTTTTTAGCAGGTAATGACTACTATTGCTTCTTAGACGGTTTCTCCGGTATTTTCAAATTCCCATCGATCCAAAATACCAAGAGAAAACCACATTCACTTGTCCTTATGGAACATTTGCTTACAAAAGAATGCCTTTTGGCTTTGCTCCCGGACTTTCCAAAGTTGTATGATGGCTATCTTCCATGACATGGTTGAAGAAACTATGGAAGTCTTTATGGATGATTTCTCGGTCTATGGTGATTCTTTCTCTACTTGCCTTGCCAATTTAGAACGTATGCTCAAATGATGTGAAGACACTCGTCTCGTTCTTAATTGGGAAAAATGCCATTTCATGGTAAAAGAAGGTATTGTTCTTGGACATGAGATTTCCAAAGCCAGTCTTGAAGTCGACCGTGCTAAAGTTGATGTGATTGCTAAATTACCTCCTCCTTCAACCGTGAAGGGTGTGAGAAGTTTTCTTGGTCATGCGGGCTTCTATCGTCGATTCATTCAAGATTTTTCTAAGATCGCTCGCCCGATGACCCACCTCTTGGAATAAGATACTCCTTTTATCTTTTCTAAAGAGTGTATCGAATCTTTCAATCTTCTTAAGGATAAATTAACTAAGGCACCGGTCTTAGTTACCCCTAATTGGGAGTTACCTTTTGAATTGATGTGTGATGCTAGTGAATTTGCTATTGGAGCGGTTTTAGGTCAACGTGTGAACAAACACTTCCAACCAATCCATTACGCTAGCAAGACAATGACGGGGGCTCAATTGCATTATACCACTACCGAAAAAGAGCTTTTAGCTGTAGTGTATGCTTTTGAAAAATTCCGCCCCTATCTTGTCCTTTCTACCACCATTGTGTATACCGATCATTCCGCGTTGAAGTACTTGTTAACTAAACAAGATTCTAAACCAAGACTTCTTCGTTGGGTTTTAATCCTTCAAGAATTTAAAATCGAAATTCGTGATAAGAAGGGAGCGGAAAACCTAGCCGCGGATCATCTTAGTAGACTCGAGGATCCTTATCAAGGGGAGCTCCCAAATCAAGAGATTAATGAATCTTTTCCCCTTGAGGCCTTGATGTCTATTAACTCCAATCTTGATGAGACCCCATGGTTTGCGGACTTTGCAAACTACTTGGCGGGTTGAATTCTTATCGAAGGGTTATCGTCCCAACAAAAGAAGAAATTTTTCAAGGATGTGAAAACTTACTATTGGGACGACCCTTATCTCTTTAAACAATGTACTGACTTGATCCTTCGTCGGTGTGTTGACGGGCCCGCAGCTTAACAAATCTTAGAAGCTTGCCATAAAGGACCAACTGGTGGTCACTTTGGTCCAAATTACACCGCGAAGAAAGTTTTTGATTCTGGATTTTATTGGCCCACCATTTATCGTGATGCACACGAAATGGTTAAGCATTGTGATGCTTGACAACGACAAGGCAAGATCACACATGAAGATGAGATGCCTCAAAGTTTCATCCAAGAGTGTGAAATCTTTGACGTATGGGGCATCGACTTTATGGGGCCATTTCCATCATCTAAAGGGAACAAGTACATCCTCGTAGTCGTTGACTACGTATCAAAATGGGTTGAAGCAAAAGCTTTACCTACTAACGATGCGAGGGTGGTTGTGAACTTTCTGAAACAATTATTTGCTCGATTCGATGTTCCTCGTGCTATCATTAGTGATCACGGGACTCATTTTTGCAACGATCAATTTGAGCGAGTCATGGCTAAGTATGGTGTCAATCACCGTCTTTCCACCGCGTATCATCCACAAACAAATGGTCAAGCCGAGATTTCAAACCATGGACTTAAGAGAATCTTAGAGCGAACTGTGGGAGAGCATCGTGCCTCATGGGCCGATAAGTTAGATGATGCTCTGTGGGCTTTCCGTACCGCATATAAGACACCTATTGGTTGCACTCCATATCATCTTGTGTACGGAAAGGCGTGCCACCTCCCCATTGAGTTGGAGCATAAGGCTTATTGGGCCTTGAAATGGGCTAATTTTGATATCAACAAAGCCGGTGATCTTAGGAAGATCCAACTCAATGAACTTAATGAACTGAGGAATGAAGTGTATCAGAATTCATTGATCTACAAGGAGAAAACCAACCTCATTCATGATTCTAAGATCAAAAACCGAGAGTTCAAAATTGGTGATCAAGTTTTACTCTTTAACTCTTGGTTGAAAATCTTTTCGGGCAAACTTAAGAGCCGTTGGTCTGGTCCATTCACCATCGCCAAAGTGTTCCCTTATGGCACCATTGAGTTATCGCAACCAAATGGGCCAAATTTTAAAGTGAATGGCCAGCGTGTTAAGTTGTACTTTGGTGAGGACATCTCTCATGAGATGATTCCATCCCTCACCACGTTTCCCTTGAATTAGTTCTGGTTCGAGTCAGGCTCGTGACTCGGTTAACAAAAACAAGCGCTTCTCAGGAGGCAACCCGGTGATCTATCCTTTTTACACGTTTTCATAATAAGGGTAGGGGAGCTACATAGGGTTTGTTGTCTTGTTTCTTATGATGTGCAGGGATTAAAGCTTCAAAGAACACTTTTGATGATATTTGACGACCCGTGATCCCATGTACCCGTCTTCCCGGTTCTATCCTAAACTGTAGTGATTCAATATTTCATATCTTATATGTTGCCATTGAAATCACTTTAGTCGTCCCTTCCTTATCAAGATTTAAACAAAGTGCACAATTTCCTAAATGTAGGAGAGTTTACTCCCACATGCTTAAACATTGAGGACAACGTTTATATCAAGTGTAGGGGGACTTCTATCGAAGTTAAGTAGGCTTTCCATTAATTTGTCCTTTTTTTAACCGGAAAATCTAATTTTTCGACATTTTTCAAAATTTTTGATCTATTTTGGCCAAGTAGTATTTTTCATTTATCCTCTTTTATGTTCTTTCCTTTTGTTATCGCATCGTATGTATATATTTAATTTCAAAATAAAGTCAAAAGAGAAAAATAAAGTTAAATAAAATGGTTTAAATGAGTTTAGATGTCTTTGATATATTAGGCCCGTCATGAATCTTTTGCCTCAATCCGTGTTTACTTATCCAAGTTTACTCTAGCTAGTATCCTTAACGGGTTTAAGTCAAGTTTTGCTAGACTTTTATATAGGGAACTTTAAAACGTGAAAGTCTTAACTCTTACGGGTTAAGAACAAGAACTTTTCGCAAGTTCCTATAATTGATCCTAGAAAGTTGTTTATCAAGGGAACTTTAAAATGCGAATTCTAAACTTGAAAAAGTCTAAGAAGTTGCAAGATCCTATAGATGACTTGAAAACCCAAAACATTGATTTAAGTGGCTAAGCATCTACGAGTCTCATTCCTTGAGATTTTAAATTGTGGAGAACGAGAAATGATAGAGTCAATTATAAGTTTGGTATTCTTTCATGAATTTATGTGAGCTAATTATGAGCTTTTTCTCCCATCGCTTGTGAATAAATTTAATTGCAATAAGTAAGGTCGTACGATTTGAAAAGTTACTTAGCTTCTAGCACAAGATCGTTTAAAAGTTGCTCGGTATTAATTAGAGTTCATAGCCAAGGCATAACTTATTTAAGCGGGATGCGAAGATTGGCGAGTCCGAAAAGGTCCTAACAAGGCATGAGGGCTATATTTTGTTGCTAAAGATCCCAAGTGATGTGAAGAATCATTTATCAAAAATCAATATAAAGGATCAAGACACACGACGAAAAGCAAATACTCCCCTAAAGATCATGGAGAAGTCTATCCGAAAAGACCCTAGCAAGGTATGAGGATAAATAGATCCAAGTCCTAAAAGGAGGCGAATCGTTGTATATAAAAATCCAAAATAAAGATTGGAGAAAAATGAAGAAGTCGTGGTCCAATTATGAAGAATCTCTCAAAAACTTCAAGTGAAGAAATTCCTATTATGAAGAAAAGACCATTATTTCAAGAACGTCTCTCAAGATTCTAAGTATGAAGTCACTGCCAAATATCGGTCCGAGAAAGGTCTCAAATCGTGAAGCGAGTTATGTCAAGATATGAACTTTATGAGGTCCCGAGAAGCAGTTTTAAAAGATTTTGTCCTTTAGATAACTATTGATTAAATCGTCCTACTTTATTTTCAGCCTAAATAAACTATCGAAATAAGTCAAACAATGCATTCTCGTGATCATTCAAGACAACAATAAAATATAAGAGATACAACTAGGAATAAAGGAGTCTAAGTGAATAATTGGGCCACATGAGTTTGTGTTAGTTTACTAACTTATAATAGAAATGATCTCGTTTATAAGCTTGGTTTGGGCAACGTAAAACTTGAGGGTGATAAACATTCATGACAACCAAAGCCCTAATGTAAGTCTTCGATCTCTTTACTTGTTCTTCCTTCAAGTATTTTTTACTTGCAATGGTCAAGTGTAGGGATTTAGTAAGTGTGAAAACACTTATCCTTTTACCATTTAATTATAATAATAACCAAGCCAAAACGTGTATTTAATGTCGTAAATGTCGGAATTATGCTTGGCTTGTGTTTTTGTTGTGATTTAGGACCAAAATGTGAAAAGGGAAGAAGACACGGGCTTTCACGGGCTTTTATCGAAGAAAAAGACATAAGACGAAGTCAAAAGATCAAAAGTGCAATAAGAACGGAATTCAAAGGCCTATTCTGAAGATTTATCGAAGAAAAAGTCTAAAGACGAAAGTTTGACGAAGTCGAAGAACCAAGTCAACTAAATGAAGAAATTAGAAGACGAGTTCATATTATCATTCGACTAATCTCGAGACAAAGTCGAGAACGACGAGTCATTTAAAAAGACGAGAAGACAAAAGGAAGAAAGAAGGAAACATCCTACCAACTCCCTTCCCCTATATATATGACACATATGTCATTAGAAAATAGTTAGTAAATTAGTCTTTATTTTTTTAGGTAATTAGTGTGTTTTTATTTTCTCTCTCTAGATTTCCTTTCAAGCTTTTTAATCTTTCATCTTAATATTGTAATCTTGAATCTTAATCTTCAATCTAATCAAGCTTTTTGATTTATCTCTCATTCTACCTTTCTTAATCTTGTGGTGATTTAATTGATCATGTAGTTTTCTTAATCAAGTTGATTGTGTGATTGATTTGATCATGTGATTGATCTTATAGTTTTGATGTGGTGGATGTTTTAAGCTTATTGTGATTGTTGATTTATTAGTGTTTGGCTTATTTTTATTTAAGTTGATTTGATAGATTAATATTCTAAATTAAAAGTTGATTTTAAATATTTTATTATTTGGTGTTTTTATAGTTTTTAATTTGTGGCTTATTTAGTTTTTCTTAAAATCAATTTGGTGTTAGTTTTGGTTAATTGCTTATTTAGTTTTGCTTATTTTTTAGCTTATTTTGGATCATCTGTTACTGTCACATTCGTTCTTTGGCTATCTTCGGAAAAGAGTTTTGTATACCGAAGATATCCATTTATTCCGAAGATATTCAAAGTATTCCGAAGAAAGTTTGTATCCGTAATCCCTTTATCCGAAAATCCTTATCAAAGTTGATTTATCCGAGTTTTTCCTTTTATCCGAATATAGCAGTTTTTATCCGAAATTAAGTCTTATTCCGAAAAGTTAGCATTATTCCGAAGATTGTATGATTTTCCGAAAAAACAATTTTCTCCGAATTTAGTTCATATCCAAAAAGTGATTTTATCTGAAATTAGTACAATATTCCAAAATTTATGTTTATTCCGAAAAAACCTTTGTTTTCCGAAGATCAGCTTAATTCCGAGAAACCCAAGTTATTCTGAAAATCGGGTTAATTCCGAAATACTCGTTTATTCCGAATTTACTGCATTTATCCGAAATCCTTCCTTTATTCCGAAGATATCTATTTTTCCGAAAAGAGGGCTTTTATCCGAAAAACTTTAATTGTTCTTAACCCAATTATTCCGAAGATTGCCCATTTATCCGAATGCTGTTTTTCTGAAGATGGTAGTGATTCCGAACTTGTCGATTTTTCCAGAGATTCAGAGATCAGTTTACACAGTTAATCAAGGTTAGATTTCTCGTTTAATTTTATATACAGCTTTTATGTTTTCAAGCAGAATTAGATAACCAAAGCTCTCCCTTTTTAGTTACCAACACCAATAATTCCACTTTTAGCCGTGATCAATTCGAATTGAATCGAGTACGAACAACACTTCAAAGAGTACACACACAAAAACCATTAAATTAAAACTACACACTACTTTCCCACGGATTTATCATATTGGTGGGTAATATGTGGGAAACTACCCATGACTTTCCTACACATATTATTTATGGGAAGAAACCTACGGGTTTCCCACGAATTTATCGAATTGGTGGGTAGCCTTTGGGAAACTACCCACGCCTTTACAACGGAACTTCGCCACGAATTCCCCACGGATGTCTAAATAACAACAATTGTGAGAAAACTGTGGGAAAATTTACCACGACTTTCTCACAGATGTATAAATAATTAAAACACTGGAAAATCCGTAGGTAAATTTGCCACGACTTTCCCAAGGATGTCTAAAAAATTAAATTTGTGGGAAATCCGTGGGTATATTTCCCACGACTTTCCCACGGATGTGTAAATAATTAAAACAGTGGGAAATCCGTGGGTAAATTTCCTACTACTTTCCCACGGATGTATAACTAACATATAAAATGTGTAAATAGTGGGAAATCCGTGGGAAATTTGACACAATTTTCCCACGGATGTATAAATAGTGGAAAATCAATGGGAAATTCGACACGCCTTTCCAACGGATGTATAAATAACAAAAATAATGCGTGTTTAGTGGGAAATCTGTGGGTAATTTGTCACCACTTTCCACAACTTTCCCACGGAAAATTGGTCAACACTTATGTGGAAAATTTCCTACGGATTTCCCACGGATACTCTTTTTGTCATTTCAGTGGGAAATTCGTGGAAATACCATGTCAAATTTCCCACCGTTTTTGTTCTGTGGGAAAAATTTCAATGGATAAAAGTTGTTTGTGTAGTAGTGAATGTAGTATACCCCTGAAGTTTAAACTTGAAAGCAAATAATCAAGTGAAGGGGTATATGTTTTGGGTAAAAGAGAGTGTTTGGAAGATCCTTTTAAAATAAATTTATAACACAGCTGTTATCTGTTTATAAACTAATATAATTGCATAAAACGTCCTTATGGGTGAGGCAGATTCATTACGTGCGGTATACCGCTACTACCATAAGGACAGCCAAGGGAGGCTGGCCCATTGTTAGATGTGCACATTTATGTCTTTTTTTAGGCCCAGTTTGGAATCTATTGGCTGTAAAACTTGCTACAACGTCATGACTAGCAAGGGGCCTAACAAGGATACATGATCTATGGTCGATGGGGTTGCATCCTTCTAACACAACGAGTCTCATTAGTAGGTTACACCCATTCCTCTTATTTCACCAAGAAACGGTATGTACTCGTACACCAATAGGCATGATATGATGTAAAGGATATATGAATAAATTTTTGAGAATGGGTTTTGGAACTAGCTAGGGACCACGACATTTTATTACTACTTTCAAGGTTTTAAATACATGACATGAAAAAAGAAAATAATACATGGATTTATTGGAGCTAAACGTAGCTAGTGCTTCTTCCTTCGAGGTCGCGGTTTCTAGAGGTGACACTTTTTTAAGTGGCAAATATTACACGTCCTGCGCAAGTGGCGATCGTCCATGTCGCGTTTCCTATACGCGCCATCTCCGAAAGACTCTGTCACCATGTAGGGTCCTTCCCACTTTGGTCCAAGTTTCCCCGTATTCTCCACGCGGTTGGTCGCATTCACCCGATATACGAAGTCCCCTAGTACGAAGAAATATTTCGCACCCTGGTGTCGTAGTAACCCTTCATTTTTGATTTAGCCTTAGCCTCATTGATCGCTGCTAACTCTCGCCTTTCATCGATTATGTCTAGGTTCACCCGCAGCTCCTCGTTGTTTGTAACCATGTGTTCGTCAGCTGTGCGGAGTGTGGGTAGTCCGATTTCGGTTGGAATAACTGCCTATGTTCCATATGTTAGGGCGAAGAGGTATCTCTAGTTGTTGTTTTTATCATGGTGAGATGTGCCCATAACACATGTGGTAGTTCATCAACCCATTTTTTATTCTCTTCCCCCAGTCGCACCATTATGCCATCGCCTAAGCTCCTATTGGCTCTCTCCACGAGCCCATTGGACTGTGGATGAGCTAAGGATGCGAACCGCTGTTTGATGTTGTTTTTCGCACACCAGTCCATGAATGGGTTCTCCGTGAATTGTTTACCATTATTAGAGATGATTTCTCCTGGTAGCCCGAAACGGCATACTATGTTATCCCAAACGAACCTTTTTACCTGGTTACCTATGATTGTCGCGACTGCCTTGGCCTCGATCCATCCTGTAAAGTAATCCATCGCGACTATTAGGAACTTGATCCCCCAAGATGCCACAGGAAAAGGTCCTGTGATATCAATCCCCAACTTGTAAAATAGCCAAGGGGAAGTGATAGGTGTTAACTCTTGGTAGGGGTGCGCGGTACTGGTCTATGGACTTGGCAATCGTTGCACTTTGAAATAAGTGTGTGTGCGTCTGAGTGCATGGTTGGCAAGTAATAATCACTGCGCAACGCTCTTTCTACCACTGATTTGGGTCCTGCGTGCATGCCACAAGATCCTTCATGGATTTCGCTGATGACGTATTGCGCCTGTCGTGGTCCTATGCACCGTAACCATAGTTGTAGGAAAGATCGTGTATAAAGGACTCCGTTCCTGACCTCAAATTGCCTGGAGTGCCTTCAGATTCATCTTGCCTTAGTCTCGTCCTGTGGAAGTGACTCCTTTGTTAGATAGTCCACGATCGGTGTCATCCACGTAGGGCCTTCCTCTTATACGACCGATGCTATTTCCACTTCCTTTATGGATTTTTCTTTAAGGATCTCCACCAGGACATGTTTTGACAAGTGCGCGAAGCTGGTGGATGTTATTTTACTCAGGGCGTCAGCCTTTTTGTTATCTCCCCTTGGTACTTGTCGTATCGTAAACTTTTTAAAGCTTTCAATTAATGACTTGGTTTTTTGTAGGTATTGTATCATTTTTTCCTCCTTTGCTTCATATTCGCCTAGTATGTGATTTGCTACTAAGCAAGTGTAACACCCCACTTGGATAAGTGGACCGTTACGTGTATTTATGGCGTGTCATCAAAGCATGCAAGACAATGGATTAAAACATTAACTGACCGTACGGAAATACCGGAATCAAACATCGGTAATCCAACATAAGCTCAAAATATAAAGATTAAGTACTGAAAGAAAAGGACGAAACAATATCCAAACAACCAAAGTAATGTAATGTAATGTGTGCATAAAAATAAAGGAGTCTGGATAGCTCCCATCCAAATGCACGTACTCTCTTAGAAGTCCGAAGATCGTCCCTGTGTACCTGCCGTATGGAAACATGAAAGGAAAATACGGCTGAGCATAACGCTCAGTGGACGGATATAGCATGATAAGAATGTACTGAAAGTAATGAAATAGAAGACAACAATGAAACTATAAGACTGATATGTAACATGTGGTAGAACTCTGTATAAAATCTGAGAAACCTGGTTCATATATATTGATACTGAAATATAACTATTAATTCTGAAAACATGCATTTACTGTATTTTATTAGCCAGAGCTTATATAGGTCACGTGCTGTAACAACCGTGCATGAATAACTGGAGGGGTGACCTCGTCATGCTATAGAGGGGTGACCTCTGAATAACTGTGCTGGGTAGAGGGATCAGCTCCAATGTGGAAGGATGTAGAGCACACACCACATTCACCCTGATAACTTGTAACACATATAAGCCTAGGATGCATCCATACGCCCCACTAAACATACATATAAAAATGGCCAACCTGAACATGAGTGGGACGATGCAGCATATCACTCTCCTGCATGTGAGTCACGACACCGGTGCCTCTAGTGCCGTGGTTACGGTACCTCCGTAAATAGTACATAAACTGGTCGTGCTTGTATATAATGCTCAGGCAATTTATTTAGTTATTAACATGATTACTGATAAACTTAAACATATAATGGGAAACATTTGGCTGAAGACGGGGAATCCTAGTTATGCATAGAAAGGAAGTCCTTACTGAAAGGACGGAAATCCGTACCTCGTGTCCAGTAACCGACCGAGATCAACTGACCGAAAGTCTACTCTGATTTCACGCGAGCTACATGAATAAGGGACGTGAATGAGTAAACTGATATTCGCTTATTTAATTTCATGTTCTTATTAGTCTTTCATTTATTTATTTATTTTCTGAAATTCCGTACGTATATTAACTGATAAATCTGACCTTATAATAATTCATTTTAATGTATTATCTTACTACTATTAGTTACGGTACAACGTATTACCGACGCTATAGTAGTACTATATTACGTATCCCGTTAAAATAGAAAGTTTCTTAATTTAGAAAGTTCCCAAATAATTTAATTCATTTCATAAAATTATACCCTTTTAAATATTAAAGAACTATTTTAAATTAATATATTTAAAATATATTTTAAACATTTATAAAACAATTTAATTAAAAAGGTATAATATAAGAATATTTATTTTATTTATTATAATAATGTCCCGAGCCTACCGAGATACCCCTTCTCGGTCGCACTAAACAATTCAACATAATATACAAAATCTATCAACAAGAATTAGTGACAGAATTCTGTGTCACTAAAAGTGTCACCAAAAGCTGAGAGTTTAAAACTGTCATTAAAATGAATCTGGGACAGAATTTTCTGTCGCCAATCTGTTGCTAATGTTATATTAAAGTTACTAGTTTTCTGTCCAAACTTTTCCCGCTGAGTCACTATAAGTTCCCACTGTTATGCTACGGTTCCCACTGTTTAAATAAACCAAACACACCCTTATGTTTCTGCAGACCCAAACGCACCCTTATTTCTTTAAAAAACAACCCGATGGTTTTGGCAGCCCCCTTTGGGTCGAACCTGGCCCTAGCCGCCCCTGTGTGGGTCACGGCTGGGCAGGGAAGGGACCACCGAGACATGGTGGTCTCGGTTATATATATAAACACCAACCCTTGACCCTAAATCAACCATCCCCCTTGCGGGTGTGGGTTTTGTTCGCGGCTGGCCCAAGGAAAAACACCACCACAACCCCTGATGGGTCGCGACAGCTAGTAGCAGCACACCGAGACCTTAATGGTCTCGGTTTCCTCGTGAAACAGCCCAACCGCGACATCTCTATGTGATTTTTAAAAATAGATTCGTTTGTAAACCTTAAATTCGTTTAGATTCGTGGAAATCGTAAACTGAAACATAAAAGAAGATGATACCGTTATGGGATTTATAAGGGCGAAGAATACACGCGAATTATTAGAAGAAACGATGGCCAAATCTCCCCTCCTTTGTTCTTAAATCCGGCGGCCACACTCTCCCAAGAAACCCTAATTTTCTTTTTTGTTCGACTGAGTGGAAATGAGGAGTTAAGTCCCGTTTTTTTTTTTTTTTTTTTTTCTTACCGAACCAAATCTAATCCGACATATAACCGAACCGAAATAGAACTTGATTTGTGGGTTAAAACCGAACCGAAGCGAACTATAAATTAGGTTTTTGGGTTGGATATAGGTTTGGCAGTCGGACCCGAAAACCAAAGTTATATAGATATTTATATTTTTATATATGACTTTATTTTTAGAACCATTCTTAGTGCGAGAACCGTCAGAAAGATAAAAAAAAACATACATATAAATATATTATACTTTTGAGCATATATTCCAAAAAGAAAAAATATTTTTCACAAATAATATACTTTTTTAAACTATTTGATGAGAAAATTAATGTACAAATATGTTCAAGAACATAAATTAGTTTCAAGAACATACTTGCACACTTTCAAGAAATATATTTGTATTTTCAATTTCTTATCAAATTGTTTAGAACAAATATGTTATTGTGAAAAATATTTATTCTTTTTGGAATATATGCCTAGAATATACTTATTGTAGGCGTACATGTATGTTCTTGATAGTTTTAACGTTTTTGCACTAAAAATGTTTTTGAAAATAAAATTACACTATATATATAATAATTATTAAAATTCGGTCTTTATATAAAAATATAATTTTTATACTTGAAATAATTTTTTTAAAACATTTAAATAATAATTTAGTTTTTTTGAAAATTCTGATAATTCGGGTTAACCCGAGAGCCGAATCGAATTATAAATCGATTTTTGGTTCGGTTCGGTTGAAATATAGTTCGATTCGGTTCGATTTTTGGATTGACCTAGAAAAAAAATTAATTGAATGAACTAATAGAATCTGACTTTGGCCCGAAAATATATAATGTAGTTTTGGTCCATACTCGTTCGTCTTAAAAGAAGACGCCACAAAGGGTCAACATGTATAATCAAGACAAGAACCAAGAGAATCAATAAATAATGGATTACATACGTTTAATTTGCCATTAAACTTATCATCAGAAAGTCACAAACTGGAGTGAATTTTATTGTTATTAGATTGATACAAACAACTTTCTTTATGAGTAATACATTGGCAATTACACATACGTGATCATCAAATAGAGAGTGTGGTTGTGATACGGATCCAGACAGTCTTGAGCAGGCCGAGCCTGGTGTTGAAAGTGGCTAGAACCGGCCCAGTTGTTTAAGACCAGTCCAACCAAGAATCAAGAGTCCGAGTTTGTGTTTCTATTTGTTTATGTCTTTCCCTGTTCTTAAGATTTTGTTTTCTGTGTTTATCTATTCCTTAGGATGCCTATTTAAGGATTGTAAACTCTTTTGGTTGGAAGGTGATTATTATTAAAGTTTCATAAAACTCAAATACGTGTTACAGTATTGTTTTTCTCAATCTCGGTCGGCCGAAACTCTATTCTCCATGTTCTCAATCACGAACCACATCAGGTTGTATGATGTATTTATGATTTGGGGTTACTTTAAACTTAGGAACGAACTAATCAAACATTCTTACAATACATTCAAAATACTAAATTAAAATTTTGAGTTCATAAACCATACAAAATCATTTTACTTGGTTAAAAACACAAATGCATTGATGGAAACTTACACCCAACGAATAATAGCAGTTCATTGAGACGATGCATATGTTTCTACAAAAACTGATTCTCTTCTTATCCGAAAAATCCATAATACACAATCATCAAAATAATAATTTGTAAATGATTAGAGGAAGAGAAGTAACATCAAACTCAGTTTCGTAAAAAAAAAGCAGTAATATTTTTGAACTTTCTCAACCTCGACATCACCTCGTTGTGGCTTCTGATTGTGAAATCGTCTCCTTTATAGCACCACCAAAATTAAATGAGCAATTATTAAATGCACAAAAATCAAGTCATCATAATTAGTTTCAAACGAAAAAAAGTGAAAACAATACCCTAAGAACAACATCCCCTGTTAATGTTGCAACCTGAATAGTCCAACCCAGAATTGTCTGCAGATGGATATAAGAAAAGACAATCATGCATATACCGATGCCATGTTAATAAAGAGATTAAATTAAAAATACATATATAAAGGGGTCTTTCGCTAAATCCTTATTAGTTAGCGTTTTTGTCACCACTGATAATACTACCATCTCCATCATAACTTTCAAATAGCACATAATTGTTATGGAGTAACAAATATGGTTCTGTACTTATGTTATGTACCTAAATATATACTACTATATTATATATGTCAGAAAGGTTGGATTTATGTATCACATTTTTTTTTCACAAATAGTACGTGGATTAAGATAAGATATGGTTAACTGGTGCAGCTTTAGGTTTTAAAACAAACATCCAAGTTCGAATCCGGACCTTGGCATGTTTTTGCAACATGTTTTGAACCAACGTGCGCATAGCCAGCCTATTTTGCCACATTTATATGCAATGTTTACTCTAACTATCACTTTCAAATGCAAGTAAATAGGAATTTACCTCATGAAGAAATCTGAGTACTTTTTTGCATCGAGCGTGGTGGAAGTAAATCAACTAAAATCTTTGAATAACTTGTGCCTCCCACTGGCTGCACGAACTAAGAACAACAACTCCATCAGTAACAAACAAATCCATCAAAACAAATTAATAACAATAATTAAGTACAAAAAGAAAAAATCGAATTATAGTAAATACCGAATGAGTACTGTACCATCTAAATTCCTATATACATGCTGCAAGATTTCAGTACGAATATGATGTAATTTCAACGGTGCACGCACATCGCTCATACAACATAAAAAATTGGACAAAGGACATCTATCAGATCTATTGCAGTGTTTTGCCTATTCAACCATTAAACATAATAACAAGTTTAACTACAACTAAGTTTACTTGATCCATTAATAAATCTAACCAAACAAACCTCAACTTATCAGAATAACCTTCCAAATGAACTGCAACTAACACAGATAGCAACAATAAAGATTGTTAATTTTAAATAAATACGGAGTACTAAAATAAGAACAGTGACACAACTTTAAAACTGAAACTGTTAACTGGACTATATATTGCACAATAAAAAAACACACTAAATACCATGGAGGAAGGGAGTTGTAGAATTAAAACCTGAAGTTCCATAAACATGTCATTGTCGTTAAGTAATTGGAGAGACATTGTTTTGTGCACTTCAAAGTTGCATTTACAGCAATCGCTCTCGAGTGCCTCATTTTTAAGTAGGTGGTGGAACACATGATCTGCTTTTAATAGCACTTGGTGACTCAAAAAACTCGTATGCCATATGTGCTTTATTTGGTGTCTACATCTGCACTTGAACGGTCAAATCAGATTCACATTCAAATATCACTAACTGGTTATCTGTAATCTAAATTCTATGTTAATTGTTACCTAAAACATTAAGACTTTCCTAATAAAGAGTCTACATCTCACAGTATTTCTTCATGTATTGCTTTACGTGCTCAATCCTTACAGACTTCGTGTGCCAACGTAGATGACTTTATCAAAAGCATATTTCAGCTCAAAGTTAGACTTGCAAGGGGCATCTTCATCAAGAGAACGATAACACTGCATAGTTAGGAAAGCAAACTTCATCTAGCAATTTTGGTTAATAGATATGCTCAGGAAACTTTGCTTCTGATGTTTACCAAACCTTTCGGTGATAGATTTGTACAATTTCACATAATATTACGAAGATTAGTGGACTGGAGCCAGAAGATGACGTTAATTCTATACTACAGTTTAATGTTTTGATAAAGAACTTCCTTGAGAATAAAGATTACCTTTTTGCCGAATTTTACATATTGGACCAGCGGATCTACGATCATCGAATACAGAGCCACTACGCTTACCAACCCGAATCAAAATTTATAAATTATCAAAAATTGACATATTACAAAAAAGATGTAATAAAAGTAAATAAGGGCAGAGTTCACACAAATTAAATTAGATATTTTCCAAATTTAAAATTGTATTTATGAAGATGGTGTTTGTAATCTAAATGGAACCACAATTTATCATGAAGCTGGTGTTTGTTATTTATAATATGGTTGTCTCAGCAATCTGGTAGTAAGAACTTGCAGAAAAAAGTGTTGTGTTTGAGGGGCTTTAGTGGTTAACATAAGAGACCCAGTAATCCCAAAAGGCGTGCTTAAGCAGTAAAGTAATTAGTCCCAAGCAACCCCTTATTACTTCTATCACTGACATTATATATATAAGCAAAAAGATCGAGCACAAAAAATAGTTTCTTCACATAAGGGTTGGACCGATACTGATCACAAGATATTCATACTTTGATTACTCCTTCAGGGGGAGGAATAATTTTTAACTGACTTGCATCTGATGTTATTATTGCCACCTGTATGCATACACCTTTTATCTCAAGACACATCCATAATTCTGAAGAAGCATTAACTATAGTCAGATTGGGGTGATCATGACACGTGAGATGGTCAAGGTTCTTAAACTCTAGCGAAACAGTGCTCTAACTCTTTGACAGTGAACTGGAAGGAGTTAACAGAAAAGAAGCAAGTTTTAGACACCTTTAACTGTTGGGACTTGGATTATGCGGTGTAAGACTGATGGAAATCACACACTTTAAGTTTAAAGACACGCTCCTCTAATTAACATTATGAACTGAAGTAATTAACGGAAAGTTGCAGATCCCCACGGTAGCCAGGATTGTATACATATCATACTAACGTTTCTACGCTCACTGGGCACTATTTTCTGAATTATCTTTGGTGGGAAATAAAAGTGATTTGATTTGGGAAAGAATAAAAATCAATGTATATGCAGTGAAGTTTAGTTGCTTCCATACCTTCAGAAATAAAAGGGTTGCTTGGCGTTGTCTTCTCCCCGAGCAACCTTACCAATTCAACATCAAATATTAATAACCTTTACTACATATAACAGACATCTGCTAAACTAATGCATATAACTACTTATACTTGTTATGGTTATTTTACTTATATACTGGCTTGTCGAACGTTTACATTTTGTCCGTGCTAGCTACTGGTTTTAGTTCTGTCAGATCAGCTAATCCGCGACAAGTGAGCTTATATAAACTATCTTGCCTTTTAAGTCACTGGGAGCTGCACGCGTATTTGAAACCAGTGCAAGTTAACTCACACGATTCGCATTTTGACTTTGACCCTCTGGTTGTTTACTTCGCAAGGGCTTATGGCTGTTGAATATGGATGTTTAATTTGAATAGGTTAAGAGCTTACAAAGTAAAAAGTAATACCTATAAAAGAAGTTTATCCACCTTTTTTCGTTCTTCATCGACATCCTCTATATAAGCATTACAATCAGTCCTCCACATGTCTTCTATTCATACCTGAAAAAATCACACATGAATCACATCCAGGACGCTTACTTTTGAGGGTAGATGCATCATCAGTCCTCTAGTAGCACCAAAATCGTGTGTCATCCATATGGTAACAGATATTCATGTACATTATTTTTTAAATGAGTTTCATGTGATTTTTCATAGATAACCTATGTGCATTGAATTTTCCTAAGACTATTCGGCATAAGTCAGACAAGCAACCCCTGAAGCTAAGTTACAGAAATGTGACTGTAGCATATCAGATGTGACGATACCTGGTGCAGGTTCAGTAATGTTCCCTATACATTATATAAAATTATATATATGCATATTTTTACCTACCTTGTCGAATCAATTCCTTTCAACAGAAGGCAATAATATATTCAGTATGATGTCTTCTCCTATATATCCGAGCAACTTTATCTTATATATTATATATGAAAAAAGCCGATAAACACATACATGGGATACTTCCATTTACAAAATAGCTATATATGAAATCACATCTATAGACATCTATAAGTAAGGTGACTCCAGATATAATCATCAGGAAGAAACGCCCATTTTGACGGTCGTACTAACACAAACTATAGCGGTAAAAGTTTCTTTCACTTATAAGCAGATGAGACTATGAGACCAGTGTGCAGAAAATAATAGGATACATGATCTTTTATCATCGAAATAGATAAAGATGCTGGTTTAGTTCATTGAAAATCATAATTTATTGTTTTCGCCTTTGCTACTTCGTACTTTTTTATCCGCCTCCTTCTGATATGCTGATCTTGCGCCCGTCTTTTTATTGTTTGATTTACTGTGAAATTTCCAAATCGCTGCACAATCTCAATCACATACTGAGACATCAGCAACTACTTAACAAACCTTATTATAATTCTAGGTACTAAATAGAGCAGGGCCGAACAAACATAAGTAAAAAAAATTCACATGTTTTAGTGTTTTACACAGGTTCAAGATTGACAATTGACACATTCAAAGAACTAATTCAAACACTGGAGCAGTAAATTTCAAGTAGATGTTAAGGAATCGTAAACATTATACAATCAAATTGAGGAAATAAACCAAAAGAGAACCATCTTACCTATTTTGTATGTAGGATATTAATTTGCATGTCTTTTTCATTGTTTATTCCTCATGTCACGTCTTCAGCAATTGGCCCTGACGAATACCTATGTTTTCATCAATAAAATAAAAAGATATTCCGACCAAAACACCAGTTGACAAAAATAACATAGCTAACAATAGTATACAAAGATTGCACCAAAATAGTCGCTTCTCAATCTACCCATAACCATGATTTATTAATGACAGTTACTAATATATGAGTGAACTTACGATTCTAGTTGACCACTACCGGGTCTCCAAGATTTTCCAAGAACCTGCTACTGCTGCTGGACTTATCTTTGCTATAGCTCATAAGTCCAGTTTGCTATACCAAATTCCGTGATCTGCACTTTATTCTTTAATGTAGATCTTGTCAATTATCAGCTTAAAAACAAAGAGGTCAACTGTCGTTCAAGATCTTGTCAATTAAAAAAACCAATTACAAAACACCATGCAAACCACACTTCAATAAAAAAATAAAATATACAATCACGAAAATAGTGCGAGAAAAGCCAAAATTAAAAAAAATAGCATAAACGATAGCATAAATGATAAACAATTACAAAAAAATACATAAACGATAAACAATTAAAAAAACACAGTGCGAGAAAAGCCAAAATTCAAAAAAACCATACAAACGTAATTCAAAAATTGATGTTGCGTAATAAAATTAGAGCCTAATAGAAAATACCTTGATTGAATTGGCAGACATATTGCTAACTGATTGTACAATTTGATATGATTATAAGATGCAAGGAGGTAGGGTGTTGATTGATGGGTTTGTGCGGTTGCATTCGTCAGATTGAATGTATGAGAATAAATAGGTGATTATTTTGTCGAGTTTTATTTTGATCCCATTATTGTTTTAAGCCCATGCTCGATTATTTGATCCCATTATTGTTTTAAGCCCATGCTCGATTATTGTTTTAAGCCCATGCTGACTAGGATTAGTGCCCTGATAGATGACGTGGCAAATCCCTCCTCTTATATATATGTTACAATATATATATATATATATATATATATATATATATATATTTATAATACTTGTATGTATATTTTCTCGCGTTCGTTTTCGTCGTTAATTACTACGTAAATAGTGGAATTAAATAAACCGCGTATTTACATTTCCCGATTTTAAATACGGGTTTTACAATTCTTCCCCTCTAAAAAAAATAATCCGTCCCCGAATTAAAGATACGGCCGTACTGGGTTTTACAATTCTTCCCCTCTAAAAAGAATTCGTCCCCGAATTATAAGGTATTTAAGCTAACTAGAGTAAAAGTCGAAAATGGTAATGAGCTGGAATATAAAAAGCTGAAAGGACATACCCGAATCAAAACTAAAAGTGAGGATAATAAGTCCGTATAGACTCCTCTGTTTCCCAAGTGGCCTCCCGCTCGGTATGGTTCCTCCACAGGATTTTGACGAAAGGAATGGTCTTCCTTCTCATAACTCGATCCTGGCGATCTAAAACTGCTTCGGGTTCCTCAATATAAGATAAATCCTCCCGAATCTGATCGAGTGGATAATTCACTTTGTGAAGCTCATGATAGTTGTACCCTCTGAGTAATGATACATGAAACACATTGTGGACGTGTGAGAGTTGAGGTGGTAACGCCAATCGGTATGACACTTTACCGATACGTTCAAGGATTTCGAACGGTCCGATGTAACGAGGGCTGAGCTTTCCTTTGAGGCCAAAACGTCTGACACCGCGTGCGGGTGATACTTTAAGGAACACACGATCCCCAGTCTGAAATGATAGATCTCTGCGATGCTTGTCGGCGTAACTCTTCTGGCGAGTACGCGCTTCTTGCAGTTTTGCCCTAGCAATGGCGACCTTTTCATTGGTCAGTTCTATCAATTCTGGTCCTCCAATCAAACATTCTCCAACCTGATCCCAACAAATAGGAGCACGACATTTCCTGCCGTATAACATCTCGAATGGAGCACTCTTGATACTAGCATGCCAACTGTTGTTGTAGGCAAACTCGACCAAGAAAATATAGTCATCCCAGTGTCTTGTCCATTCTAATGCACAGGCA
This sequence comes from Glebionis coronaria, assembly GCA_025667525.1. Lineage (NCBI taxonomy): Eukaryota > Viridiplantae > Streptophyta > Magnoliopsida > Asterales > Asteraceae > Glebionis > Glebionis coronaria. Next base: position 705,713,640 of record CM046875.1, on the reverse strand, counting down.
CGTAGCATGTCCTCCAAGGTCTGGATGGTACGCTCTGACTGTCCGTCTGTCTACGGGTGAAAGGTTGTGCTGAGCTTGAGCCTAGTTCCCCAAGCTTTATGCAAACCTTCCCAGAAGTGAGAGGTGAAACGGGGATCCCTATCTGATATAATTTCTGAAGGTGTACCGTGTAATCGTATGATCTCCTCGGTGAATAATTTCGCTAATTTACTGACTACGAAATCTTTGCGAAAAGGAATGAAATGTGCCGACTTGGTCAAACGATCGACAACAACCCAGATTGCATCATGTCTCCGCTGAGTCTGTGGTAGTCTGGTGACAAAATCCATAGAGATCTTGTCCCATTTCCACATTGGAATATCTAATGGCTGGAGAAGACCACTGGAACGCTGGTGCTCTATCTTAACCTACTGACAGGTTAAGCATTTAGACACAAATGTTGCGACATCCTGTTTCATGCCGCTCCACCAGAAATGCTACTTAAGATCGTGGTACATTTTTGTGGAACCCGGATGGATAGAGAACGGAGAGCTGTGAGCCTCAGTCATTAAGGCTTCTCTGAGAGCAGGGTCTTCTGGAACGCAGAGTTTGGTACCCTGCCATACGACACCATTGTCATCGATGCGAAATTCGGTCTGTTGGTCAATGTTCTGGACAATCGCCCAGATTTCACCATCATCCTTTTGTGTGGCTTTAATCCTAGAGAGTAAATCCGGTTCTACCCTCAGACTAGCCCAGTATCCCCTTTGTCCGCGTACTAAGAGCTCAATATCATAACGCTCTAAGTCCCGAATAATTTCTTCCTGAACTTTGATGCCATTTATCATACCTGACTTTCTGCTAAGGGCATCTGCTACTACATTTGCTTTACCTGGGTGATACTGGATATTAGTGTCATAATCTTTCAGCAGTTCTAACCATCGCCTCTGCTTCATGTTCAGCTCTCGCTGTGTAAATATGTACTTGAGACTTTTGTGATCGGTGAAGATATCACACGACTCACCGTATAAATAATGCCTCCAGATTTTAAGGTCGAAAACGACTACTGCGAGCTCTAGATCATGAGTAGGATAATTTTTCTCATACGTCTTCAGTTGACGCGAAGCATAAGCAATGACTTTCCCGTGCTGCATAAGAACACAGCCTAAGCCCTTTCCTGAAGCGTCACTGTAAATCTGATAACCACCTGTACCGGATGGAAGAGTAAGTATCGGTGCTGAGATCAATCGATGCTTGAGTTCCTCAAAACTATTTTCTCTCTCCTTGGTCCATATAAACTTCTCACCTTTCGCATAGTTGGGTCAATGGTAATGCCAAACGTGAGAAGTTTTCCACAAACCTGCGGTAATAACCCGCTAACCCAAGAAAACTATGTATCTCTATGACAGATGTCGGTCTTGGCCATTTGGTGATAGCCTCCACCTTTGCAGGATCCATAGTGATTCCTTCTGCAGAAACAATATGGCCTAGAAACGCCACTGTATTCAGCCAAAACTCGCACTTAGAAAATTTAGCATATAACTTTTCTCGTCTAAGAATCTGCAATACTGTACGGAGATGATTCTCATGTACCTCTTTGGATTTGGAGAAAGTATATCATCGATGAATACGTTCACAAACTTGTCTAAAAATTCGTGGAAGACTCTGTTCGTCAAGTCCATAAATACTGCGGGCGCATTCGTGAGACCGAATGGCATAACAACAAACTCGTAATGACCGTACCTCGTACGAAAAGCAGTTTTGGATATATCCTGCTCTTTCACACGCAGCTGATGGTAGCCTGATCGTAGATCGATCTTTGAGAAGTGCTTGGCACCTTGAAGCTGATCGAATAAATCGTCAATACGAGGGAGTGGATAACGATTACGAATAGTGAGCTTATTCAACTCACGGTAGTCAATACACAAACGCATACTACCGTCTTTCTTCTTGACAAACAAAACTGGAGCGCCCCAAGGTGACACGCTAGGACGAATGAAACCCCTTTCTAGAAGTTTCTGAAGTTGATCTTTCAGTTCCTTAAGCTCTACAGGAGTCATACGGTAAGGAGCTTTAGATACTGGTTCTGCACCTGGAATGAGATCGATACCAAATTCTACCTCTCGCATGGGAGGTAAACCTGGGAGTTCCTCTGGAAAGACATCTGGAAAATCTGACACCACTGGTTGATCATGAATTGAAGGTGCCTCAGAAGTCGTGTCATGAACTGTAGCTAGAAAACCCTCACAACCATGGTATAGTAAGTTACGAGCCTGTAAAGCTGAAATGATCTGAACATGTTTTCCTGGTAGGAAACCCTGGTGAATATACTCGGGTGTCTGGACATCACCAAAGATAACCCGGTGAGCATGAAAATCTATGGTGGCACGATGAACCGACAACCAATCCATACCCAGAATAATATCGAATTCGCACATATCTAGAGGAAGGGCACTGACTGGACGGATTTTATCATCAAACTCAAGAGGGAGATCCTTATACACCTGGGTAATGAGTATAGAATCTCGCATGGGGGTAGATATACTAAGTACACTGTCTAGTGGCGTAGGGGTCAAGTTTATTCTAACAGCATATGAAGTAGATATAACTGAGTGCGTGGCGCCTGTATCGAAAAGCACGCATGCAGACTGTCCGTGTATAAACAAAATGCCAGTAATGGTACCTGTGGTCTTATTTGATTGCTCACGGGTAGTAGTGTAGACACGACCAGTGGTTGGTGGTATCGGTGGTGGTGGAGGTAAAATCTGAGGGATCTGGCCTCAGGTACCGGCAGCATCCCCGCTCTTGTAATCCCTCTTGAAATGGCCCGGCTGTCCACACTTGTAACAATTACCCGTACCACGACGACAAGGTCCCGTGTGTTTCTTCCCACATGTGATGCAAGTGGGATAAGTATACCCGGTGGAAGTAGCTCTGGTTTGCCGAGAACCTGATTTATGATGATAAACACGTGTCACGATTCTGATAACTTAACTAAAATAAGGCTGTTTGACTGAGATTTAAAATTACTAGAATTTGCCGGTCGAGCAACCTGCTGACCTCTGTTGTTTTGGTCACGCCCCTGTCCAGCATCTATGTTGGAATTTACAAAAATTTAAGATCTGTTCTACATGATAGTTTAGTATTTCTGGAGCTTAAATAATCACCTGTAGTTGCCAGATAAGTTTGAGCTGCCGCGGTAGTTATCACCACCGTTCCTCTTATCTGATCGATTACGGTCATATGACTTGCCGTGGTTCCTGTAGTTCTGATGTGGAGTAGCCGATTGGGATCGGTCTCCTCCTCTGTGTCTGTAAGATTATAATTGAATAAGTCATATCATATAAGTTGACAAGCAATAATGGGAGCTAAATTGTTTAAGTCTGTTGGGTGAGATGTACCTCTTCTCCGGACTCTCTACATTCTTGAGCTCATCCCTCTCGAAAAGCATCTCAACATCACGAGCTGCATTAGATACTTGTGACACATTAGTGAATGTGGCACTCACCAGCCTATCTGCAGTCCTAGAGTGAAGAGCCCAGCGAAATTGCTTCGCTTGCTCCTCTGCGGTACCCGCAGCCTCCCCTAAGAATCCAGCCATCCTGAGGTATCGGTGCATGAACTCTATACTGTTCTCGCCATGATTCTGACGAATAACGTGGAAGTCCCTCTTCATTTTAGCTTGCTCCGCATGCGGGAAAAACTGGTCATAGAACATCGTCTTGAAACGTGCCCAGGTCAATGTAAGCTCCCAAGCATCTCCCCTATTGGACAGCTTCTGAGACCTCCACCAATGCAGAGCAGGACCCTCCAGCTTGTAAACTGCAAGCCTAACCTTGAAAACATCACCACAACCCATAGCTCCAAAATTTTTCTCCACATGGTAGATCCAGTCTTCCGCGTCAGTTGGAGCTACAGTCTGCTCAAACAGTCGGGGTTTCTGCTTGTTAAACAAATCCAGCCAAGCGGGTAAAGTGGTAGGAGGTGGAGCAGGAGGGTTGTTATTCTGCTGAGGTCCATTTTGATATTCAGCTCGGATCTCATCAAGAATTTGGGGTAACATGGCCTCTATAGCAGCCTGAACAGCAGCAGCAATGGCAGCTGCATTAGGATCAATTTCGGTTTCGCGTCTGGGTGGCATCTAAAATAAAAGAGGATAAGTTGATAAAACTGCCAAAATCTGGGGTAATAAATCTGTATATGCATAGTGTAATTCATGAAGGTATAACCAATAAAATATGACATGAATACTGGTGAACGCCTAGGGTCAGTTCACCAAAACGAAATGTTCGTTGAAAAGCACATGCGATTAAGTATGGCCAGTCCTATACCAACCGTTTTCTTAATCAAAATTTTGAAAATCCGACTGGTAAAATTCATGAGTAGCATGGAAGATAACGACGCCAAAATACAGGAAGGTTCTTGGTGACTACCCACTAGTCACATGTCAAGTTTTAGAGCCTACAGGTCGAACCTTGGCTCTGATACCATAATTGTAACACCCCACTTGGATAAGTAGACCGTTACGTGTATTTATGGCGTGTCATCAAAGCATGCAAGGCAATGTATTAAAACATTAACTGACCGTACGGAAATACCGGAATCAAACATCGGTAATCCAACATAAGCTCAAAATATAAAGATTAAGTACTGAAAGAAAAGGACGAAACAGTGTCCAAACAACCAAAGTAATGTAATGTAATGTGTGCATAAAAATAAAGGAGTCTGGATAGCTCCCATCCAAATGCACGTACTCTCTTAGAAGTCCTAAGATCGTCCCTGTGTACCTGCCGTATTGGAAACATGAAAGGAAACTACGGCTGAGCATAACGCTCAGTGGACGGATATAGCATGATAAGAATGTACTGAAAGTAATGAAATAGAAGACAACAATGAAACTATAAGACTGATATGTAACATGTGGTAGAACTCTGCATAAAATCTGAGAAACCTGGTTCATATATATTGATACTGAAATATAACTATTAATTCTGAAAACATGCATTTACTATATTTTATTTGCCAGAGCTTATATAGGTCACGTGTTGTAACAACCGTGCATGAATAACTGGAGGGGTGACCTCGTCATGCTATAGAGGGGTAACCTCTAAATAACTGTGCTGGGTGGAGGGATCAGCTCTAATGTGAAGGATGTAGAGCACACACCACATTCACCCTGATAACTTGTAACACATATAAGCCTAAGATGCATCCATACGCCCCACTAAACATACATATAAAAATGGCCAACCTGAACATGAGTGGGACGATGCAGGATATCACTCTTCTGTATGTGAGTCACGACACCGGTGCCTCTAGTGCCGTGGTTACGGTACCTCTGTAACTAGTACATAAACTGGTCGTGCTTGTATTTAATGCTCAGGCAATTTATTTAGTTATTAACATGATTACTGATAAACTTAAACATATACTGGGAAACATTTGGCTGAAGACGGGGAATCCTAATCATGCATAGAAAGGAAGTCCTTACTGAAAGGACGGAAATCCGTACCTCGTGTCCAGTAACCGACCGAGATCAACTGACCGAAAGTCTACTCTGATTTCACGCGAGCTACATGAATAAGGGACGTGAATGAGTAAACTGATATTCGCTTATTTAATTTCATGTTCTTATTGGTCTTTCATTTATTTATTTATTTTCTGAAATTCCGTACGTATATTAACTGATAAATCTGACCTTATAATAATTCATTTTAATGTATTACCTTACTACTATTAGTTACGGTACAACGTATTTCCGACGCTATAGTAGTACTATATTACGTATCCTGTTAAAATAGAAAGTTTCTTAATTTAGAAAGTTCTCAAATAATTTAATTCATTTCATAAAATTATACCCATTTAAATATTAAAGAACTATTTTAAATTAATATATTTAAAATATATTTTAAACATTTATAAAATAATTTAATTAAAAAGGTATAATATAAGAATATTTATTTTATTTATTATAATAATGTCCCGAGCCTACCGAGATACCCCTTCTCGGTCGCACTAAACAATTCAACATAATATACAAAATCTGTCAACAAGAATTAGTGACAGAATTCTGTGTCACTAAAAGTGTCACCAAAAGCTGAGAGTTTAAAACTGCCATTAAAATGAATCTGCGACAGAATTTTCTGTCGCCATTCTGTTGCTAATGTTATATTAAAGTTACTAGTTTTCTGTCCAAACTTTTCCCGCTGATTCACTATAAGTTCCCACTGTTATGCTACGTGTTCCCACTGTTTAAATAAAGCAAACACACCCTTATGTTTCTGCAGACCCAAACGCACCCTTATTTCTTTAAAAAAACAACCCGATGGTTTTGGCAGCCCCCTTTGGGTCGAACCTGGCCCTAGCCGCCCCTGTGTGGGTCACGGCTGGGCAGGGAAGGGACCACCGAGACATGGTGGTCTCGGTTATATATATAAACACCAACCCTGACCCTAAATCAACCATCCCCCTTGCGGGTGTGGGTTTTGTTCGCGGTTGGCCCAAGGAAAAACACCACCACAACCCCTGATGGGTCGCGACAGCTAGTAGCAGCACACCGAGACCTTAATGGTCTCGGTTTCCTCGTGAAACAGCCCAACCGCGACATCTCTATGTGATTTTTAAAAATAGATTCGTTTGTAAACCTTAAATTCGTTTAGATTCGTGGAAATCGTAAACTGAAACATAAAAGAAGATGATACCGTTATGGGATTTATAAGGGCGAAGAATAAACGCGAATTATTAGAAGAAACGATGGCCAAATCTCCCCTCCTTTGTTCTTAAATCCGGCGGCCACACTCTCCCAAGAAACCCTAATTTTCTTTTTTGTTCGACTGAGTGGAAATGAGGAGTTAAGTCCCGTTTTATTTTTTTATTTTTTTCTTAAAATGGGCTTGGCCCAAAATTTTTCTTTCCTTTTTTTTTTTAAAACAAACCGGCCCCCCTTTTACTTATATATATATATATATATATATATATATATATATATATATATATATATATATATATATATATATATATATATATATATATATATATATATATATATATAAAATAATACTTGTATATATATTTTCTCGCGTTTGTTTTCGTCGTTAATTACTACGTAAATAGTGGAATTAAATAAACCGCGTATTTACATTTCCCGATTTTAAATACGGGTTTTACAGCGAGAGTCCACATTTGCTTCGAGATTGCGTACACCCATACGAGTTGTGATTCTTAGTCCTGCTATAAGCGCTTCATACTCGGCTTCGTTATTTGTAGCTGTGAACTCAAAGCGTACGGCATACGTGAATTCCATACCTTCGGGGTTGGTGAGAATGAGGCTTGCGCCGGATCCATCTGTTTAGGAGGATCCATCAGTGAATAAGACCCATGGGTCTTGATTATCTTCATGCATGTGAAGGTTTTCGTTCAACTTCTTCTGGTTTTTCGATAATGAAGTCTGCCAGAATCTTTCCTTTAATGATAGTGTGTGGTCTGTATGTAATGTTGTGCTCCCCGAGTAGGACACTTCACTTCTGCAGCCTTCCTGCTACATCCGGCTTTGATATTATTTGCTTTATTGGTTAGTCTGTGATTACTGCTATGAGATGTGCTTGAAAGTAACATCACCGCCTTTTTGCTGTGAGTACTAGTGCCAATACCACTTTTTCCATGGGCGAGTAGTTCAACTCTAAGCTTTGCAGTGCCCTGCTGATGAAATATACGGGTGTATGTACATTTTCCCTATCCGTCATTAGTACCGCACTAATTGCTCCGTGTGTAGTCGAAAGGTATACTATCAACTCTTCTTTCGGCCGAGGTGCGACCAACATGGAAGTCTCCCCTTCTTTATACATTTCTTGAGTGTCTTTAACAATGGGAGTGATTTCTCTGCAGATTTAGATAGGAATCTGTTCAGTCCTGCCAATTTTCCATTCAGTGATTTTACTTCTTTCTTTGTTCTCAAGCTTTGGAGTTGTATGATTGCATCCGTCTTCTCCAGGCAAGGTTTAATGCCATTGGGATCTATCATGTAACCCAGGAACATGCCTTTAGTGGCGCTGAAAGTTCACTTCTTAGGGTTTAGCTTCATATTTATTCCTCTAAGTGTGGAGAAAGTTTCCTCTATGTCATGGATGAGTTCATCCTTCGTGTGTCTTTTTATGACTAAATCATCGACATAGGCTTCCAAGTTTTGACCGATTTGGCTATCAAACGCCCTTTCTACTAGTCGTTGGTATGTGGCCTCGCGTTCTTAAGTCCAAAGGGCATTTTTGTGTAGAAGTATACTCCTTGACTGGTATGAAATGCTTTTTTCTTTATCTTGATCCGCCATTTGTATCTAGTTGTATCCTTTGTATGCATCTGGGAAACATTTAAAAGGATATACACATAGTGATTCAACCTTCTAGTCTATCTCTGGGAGTGGGTAGCAGTCCCAAGGGCAAGCTTTATTGAGGTCTGTGAAGTCAACGCACATGCGCCAACTTCCATCGTGTTTTTTTTACCATGACTAGGTTGGAAAGCCAGTCGCAGTAGTAGACCTCTCGCATGATTCCCACATCTACCAGCTTTTTTACTTCATCTAGTATTGCTTTAATGTGCTCTAGGGCCTGTCCCCTTTTCTTTTTTTGACTGGTGGATATACTTCGCGGATTTGTAACCTGTGCTCCACTATTGATCGTGGTACGCCTGTCATATCATTTGGTTCCCATGCGAAAATATCCAAATTGTCCCTTAGAAGTTTACACATGTCCGGATTTCCTTTGTAAGACAGTGTTCCTCTAATCGTTATCTCCTGGTCCAGGTATTCTGGATGAATGGTAACCTTCAGGTTTGGTGGTGACTGTATTTTTGGCTCTATCGTTACTCTAGGTGGGTTTACAATCGTATTGCATTCTGCGAGTGGTATGGCTGTGTTGAAGATTGTCACAATTCCTCCCTCCACTAGGAAGTTCATCATTCCATGGGTCGTGGAGGGTACCGCTCGCATTGCGAGGATAGCAGGTCGACCAATGATTTCGTTGTACTATGATGGCGAGCGTATTACCAAGGAGTTCATTGAGACCTTTCTTGAGTGTTCGTCATCTCCTACCTTTACTAGTATCCTTAATTGACCCAAATGCCACATTGCTTCCCTACTAAAGCCAATGAGTGGTGAAGTCGCCGGTACCATCTTGTTTCTTATCTTTGGGCTTAGTTTTAAGAAACAATGCTTGTACAAGATTTTTGCCGATGAGCCTCCATCGACATACATGCGGTGAATAATATGATCATCGATTTTTACTTCTATTATTAATGGGCCATCTGCAATAGTGTTCGTGCTGATAAGTGGAAACGAGATGTCCTTTCCTCTTGAAAATCTTTGGCTTACCTTTTGCTTCATCCTTTTTTGCCACGTTTGTACCATGTAAATGGTGGCGGGTGTATGTTTTGGTTTTTGCTTTTTGTCTTCCGTGGATTCCTTAACGAGGTGGTTCAATTTTCCTGCTTTTACTAAGCTCTCTATGTTTTTTTGCACCTGGATGCATTCATTTGTGGCATGTCCTTTTTCGCCATGGTACTCACAGTGTCTATTGCCTATGTGCCTTTCCACTGGGGCAGTCATTGGTAGTGGTCTTGGGAAGATCGCACATTATGATATAAGTATCTCTCTTGGAGTTAGTTTTAGAGGCGTGAACCTAAAGCTGTTACCACGTCCCTCTTTTTTGATGCCTTGGTAATCGAGATTACGAGATCTACTTTGTACGTTGGCTTGTTTCTTAGGCATATCTTGCAGCCTACAGCTGGAAGTGTTTTGCATGACTTCTGAAGCAGCGGTTTCTCCCAGTATGAAGGATCTCACCCGTCGCATCACCCCATCAAAGGTCTCTGGAGTCTTCTTGTTTAACCTTCGTATCAGATCTTGGTTGCTTATTCCCGCCATAAAACAAGATACCTTTAGGATTTCTGGACATTCCTTTATCCGGAGGCACTTGCTCTTGAAGCGTTCCAAGAAGTCCTCCAAGTATTTCCCTGGTTTTGTTGACTCTGGCCAGTGATAAGGCGCTTTTGTGGTATCTTTTTGTTGCACATAGTTTCTTTTGAATGCTTTACGTAGCACTTAGAATCCATTGATCGTTCGCGGTGGGAGTCTGTCAAGCCAGTTTCGTGCGTTTCCTACAAGCGTAGAATTGAACATGTTGCACCATACATGTTCGGTCCATTGCTCAATACCTACTTGTGATTCAAAGACCTTCAGATGCTCCTCTGGATCTGTAGTGCCGTCATACGTTTTGACGTTTGTCGGCATGCGACGCTTCATTGTATCGGGATAATACTGAATGAGTTTTGTGAAAGCGTTCATTCTTCCTCTTCTCTATGGTTGCGAGAAGTCTCGATCTTTTCTTTTGCGTGACTGGTAAGCGTGTGTCTCGCCTTCTGGAGTTTTGGAGAGCAGCGTTCCCACCCGCGCTCTATAGGGCGACTATTGTCTGAGTCTGAACTCGATGAGTCATTACTTGGAAAATTATAGCGTCTTGCACGTCTCTTTTCCCTTATAACCTGGTGGTCTTTCATATATTTAGTAGCGAGCGGAAGTAGGGCTTGTAAGTTGTTTGCTACGTATTCTTCCATTGCTCGTGCTTCCGTAGCAACTACTTCTTCGTTTTCAGCTGGTATTAGAGGTAGTCTCCGTTTGTCTTTGTTGTCAGGAGGTTGAGCTGACCCCTGATTCACGTTCCTCTCTCCTATAGTGGGCAGGGTAGTTGAGAACAATGTGCCCGCTCTTCGAGGATGTGGATTCGCAACATCCCGGCTATTGGCTTCACTAACAGATGCTAGGGTAGCCCCTGCGGATGTGATCTGGCTGTCTATCTTCGATGACCTTCTACCACCTCCGCTCATTCCGTCTCTCATCATGCTTGGATTTTAGTGTAGGGTCCCACGAATGACGCCAACTTTTTGATACAAAAGTTGGATGGACCGCGCTTGACCCGAATTAGGCTTAATTCGGGGTCTTGTGGGTTCTGGCTCTTGCACAAAGTGAACTTGTTTGAAGACCCTGCACACTAAATAACAAACATCGTTAGGCTTACCGTGGGCGCGTGTCCCACGATTAGACTCCAGCGTGAGAGTAAGTAATTGGTTTGAATGTATGTGAGGGTTAGAGTTTTGTGTATATCGTACCTTTGTGGAACCTTAGGGGTTCCTTTTATACCCGAGAGAGTCCTGGTTGGGAATCCCTAATCTTGTGGCCTAAGGAAGGGATAATGACCAGAAATAGATTGATCCTTATTGCGTAGCTATGATAAGTGTATATCTCCTTCCCTTAGGCGAATATAATCATAAGATAGATTATATTCTGTTTGATCTTGTCGTAGTGCGACGAGGACATGGCTAAGGAATGAAGTGCGTGCGACAATTGGGCCCCATAGGCCTTGCGCGCTTACTAAGTACTGATCCATAGCCAATGGATACGGGATAGTACCCGTGGGTCATTTAGCCCGACTAGGGACTATACGTCATCATTTTGGGTAAAAGAGAGTGCTTGGAAGTGCCTTTTCAAATTATCCACAATCATATAAGATAATGGCAATGAAGTTTGGAGACCAAGTTGGTATGTACGTGGAAGGAACATCTGTTTTGCACCAACCAGGTGGTGTCGGATTGTAAGGATTTTGCACCGGCTCCACCGGCGGGAGGAGCGATGACATTTTGATAGCCCTCGTGAATAAGTATGGAATAACTTTCAATGGTACAAGGAGGTGGTAGGGGTTGATCTTTGTTAACCATGGTGATTAATAACTAAATAATCGTTCTTTGAAGTGTGTCTAATCGAATTGATCACGGATTAACGTGCGACTCAGTCGTCTTTTGGTGAAAAAGAAATATTTTTGGTCGTTGTTTAAAATTAAAATGGCAAAACTTAAAAGTAAAAGACAGGTAATTAAAGCTAAAAGTAATTAAAAAGTAAATAGTGCAAAATTAAGACTTTGAAAGTAAATTAATTAAAGCTTGACGAAAAGTAAATAAACGATATTAAAAACAAATATGAAAACGACACAATTAATAAAAATAAAACTAAACGAAGAAATTAAATTTCACTGAAAAATAAAATTATCCTAATGAAAAAGGAGAGAATAAAACTAAGATGGTACTTTAAAGCTAAACGAGGCAAAACCTAAAGCGGGTACTAAATAAAAGATAAAACTTGAACTTTACGAAAAAATATTAATTTTAAAATTAGACGAAAAATATAACTAAAAATACGTGACTTTCAGAATAAAAATCGGAACAACTTTCAGATTAAACTAAACGATTACGGAACAAGAAACAAGCAAGCAGACAAGCTGCTCAAGCAAGCAGGTAGGCAGCTGGATATGTTGGCGGAAAAATTAAGCTAGCAGGCTAGTTGGTCATTTTTTTTTCTTTGTTCGGTATATCTCCTTCATTCGGAATCTTTTGTAAACTCCCTTCATTCGGTATATTTTTCTCAATTGCTTTCGTTCGGAATTTTTTGGTGGTTCGGGATTTTGTCTTCGTTCGGTATTTTTTTTTGTTCGGTAAAAATACCTTCACTCGAGAAAAATAATTGGTTCGGGAAAAACTAACTCATTCGGGAAAAATGGCTCGTTCGATAAAATCTAGAAAAACAACAGTTACGAAAATAGGGGAAACAAAAACACGAATTTAACCAAAATCTACCATAATCAATCTAAAAATTAAACTAAACTAACCACTAATAATCAACTAACAACAATAAAACAAACCAAATCAACAAAACTAACAATAAAAACCAAATTAATCAAAACCCACTTAATAAATTAAAACTTAAAATCAACCAAAAACAATAAAATTAAAAAAAATCACTAATTAAGATCTACCAAGCATTAAAACATCAAAATCAACAAACTTTATGGAATCAAAAGCAATAAAACTATAAAATCCACTTAATTAATCAACCAAAAATCAACTAAATCAACAAACCAAACACTAAATTAAAATCAAACAAGAAAGGAAAGATGAGATTAAAAGTAAAACTTGATTAAAAGTAAAGATCCAACAATTAAAAATAAAGATTAAAGACTTACAAATTTAAGGTGCAAGACATGAAATTAAATTGACAAGAAATTAAATGACATGAAAATGAAAATGGTGGAAGACTAGTTTGTCAAATTAGCCAACAAAACTAGAAAAATAAAATGAAGTCTCTATTTATAGGGAGAAGGGAGGTTAGCATGTGTTGGAAGCTTCCTTCTTTCTTTCTTTCTTTCTCGTCTTTTCGTCTTTTAAATTCTTCGACTTTTTCGACTTTGTATCGGGATTAATTAAACTCGTCTTGTAATTTCTACATTAATTAGACTTGAGTTCTTCGACTTTATTAAACTTCCGTCTTTAGACTTTTCTTCGATAAATCTTCAGAATAGGCCTTGGACTTCCGTTCTTTTTGCACTCTTGATCTTTTGACTTCGTCTTTTGTCTTTTCTTCGATAAAAGCCCGTGAAAGCCCGTGCTTTCTTCTCTTTTCATATTTTGATCCTAAATCACAACAAAAACACAAACCACGCATAATTCCGACATTTACGACATAAAATACACGTTTTGGCTTGGTTATTATTATAATTAAGTGGTAAAAGGATAAGTGTTTTCACACTTATTAAATCCCCTACACTTGACCATTGCAATGTCCTCATGCAATGCATTAATTACAAAGCAAGTTTTACATTTTCCATCATAATTAACCCACCTTAGCCTTTATTAAAGAGATAGAAAACAAGTAAAAAGATCAAAGACTTACCTTAGGGTTTTGGATGTCATGAATGTTTATCACCCTCAAGTTTCACGTTCCCCATGCCAAGTTTAAAAACGAGATCATTGTTATTATAAGTTAGCAAACTAACAAAAACTCATGTGACCCAATTATTCACTTACTCCCTTATTCCTAGGTGTATCTATTATATTTTATTGTTGTCTTGAATGATCACAAGGATGCATTGTTTGACTTATTTCGATAATTTATTAAGGCCGAAAATAAAGTAGAACGATTTAATCAATAGTTAGCTAAAGGACAAAATCTTTTAAAACTGCTTCTCGGGACCTCATAAAGTTCATATCTTGGCATAACTCGCTTCACGATTTGAGACCTTTCTCGGATCGATATTTGGCATTGACTTCATACTTCAAATCTTGAGAGACGTTCATGAAATAATGGTCTTCTCTTCATAATAGGAATTTCTTCACTTGAACTCTTTGAGAGATTCTTCATATTTGGACCACGACTTCTTCATTTTTCTCTAATCTTTTTTTGGGATTTTGATATACAATGATCCGCCTCCTTTTAGGACTTGGATCTATTTATCCTCATACCTTGTTACGGCCTTTTTGGATAGACTTCTCCATGATCTTTAGGGGAGTATTTGCTTTTCGTCGTGTGTCTTGATCATTCTTATTGATTTTTGATAAATGATTCTTCACATCACTTGGGATCTTTAGCAACAAAATGTAGCCCTCATGTCTTGTTAGGACCTTTTCGAACTCGCCAATCTTCGCATCCCGCTTCAATAAGTTATGCCTTGGCTATGAACTCTAATTAATACCGAGCAACTTTTAAACAATCTTGTGCTAGAAGCTAAGTAACTTTCCAAATCGTACGACCTTATTTATTGCAATTAAATTTATTAGCAAGCGATGGGAGAAAAAGCTCATAATTAACTCACATAAATTCATGAAAGAATACCAAACTTATAATTGAGTCTATCATCTCTCGTTCTCCACAATTTAAAATCTCAAGGAATGAGACTCGTGGATGCTTAGCCAATTAAATCAAAATTTTGGGTTTTCGAGTCATCTATAGGATCTTGCAAACTCTTAGACTTTTTCAAGTTTAGAATTCGCATTTTAAAGTTCCCTTGATAAACGACTCTCTAGGATCAATTATAGGAACTTGCGAATAGTTCTTGTTCTTAACCCGTAAGAGTTAAGACTTTCGCGTTTTAAAGTTCCCTATATAAAAGCCTAGCAAACTTGACTTAAACACGTTAAGGATACTAGCTAGAGTAAACTTGGATAAGTAAACTCGGGTTGAGTCAAAAGATTCACAACATTTAAAAATTAAAACCACTTTATTAAAATTTTATTCTAGCAAAGAAAGTAAATAACGATAACAAAGTAAAATACTACTAGGCCAAAATAGATTTAAAATTTTGAAAAATGTCGAAAAATCAATTTCCCGGTTAAAATGAGGACAAATACAAGGAAAAGCCCACTTAACTTCGATAGAAGTCCCCTTTACACTTAATATAAACATTGTCCTTAATGTTTAAGCATGTGGAAGTAAACTCCCCTACACTTAGGACATTGTGCACGTTGTTTAAATCTTGCTAAGGAAGAGACAACTAAAGTGATTCCTATTTTAATATTGAAGAATATAAAATAGAGAATCAAAAGAGTTTAGGATAGAACCGGGAAGACGGGTACATGGAATCACGGGTCGTCAAAAGTCATCAAGAATTTATCTTTGAAAGCTCGAATCCCTGCACATGATTAGAAAGAAGACAACAAACACATACTAGGTTCTTTTCCTACACTTATTATCTAACAGAGAAAAAGGATAGATACTACGGGTTGCCTCCCGAGAAGCGCTTGTTTTTGTTAACCGAGTCGTGAGCCTGACTCGACCTTGATTAGCATAGGAAGAAGCTTGAAACATATCCACCGAGATCAAATACATGGTTTTCATCCATCAATTAGCACAAGCTTAAGGCGAACAAGGCAAGGCAAAGAAGAGTAGGCAAGGTTCCCTTAAGTAGATGTTGAGAACGGTGGTAGCAAGGGTGAAGAGGTGCAAGCATATCTCCATGGTTTCCAAAAATCTTTCCTTTTATTTCATCAGATGGATACTGAGATGGCTTAAAAATTGCAATACCGGGATCGAACACCTTTTCCTTTAGGGGAAAATAACACTCAGGCTTAGTAGACCTTGAAGAATATCCGCTCATAAATCTCACAATCTCATCCGACGAAGGTGGATAGAGAGGTGTCAAGACATAGGTACTACAGATATCGGTGTCTTCCGGCTTCTTCTCCTTTGAAACGGTTTTCTTTATATTTGAAGGAGGATAAAGAGCATCATCAAAGTCCAAAGGAGGAGAATCATTCTCATTTGGGAAGTAAGTGTTGAGAAAAGTAGCAAATTCTTCCTCAAATGAGTAATCATCCAAAGTAGGATCAAGCATTGTTGATGGAGGATCTTCATCAAAAGTAGGTGCAAGGTCATCATGTGAAGAATCACTCTAAAGAGTATCGACATCATCAAAGTCATCATAAGTTGGCATGTCTTTATACACAGAAGAAAAATCATCAGAATCATCCATGTTAGAACTAGAATCATCATCATAGTCATCATAAATTGGAGGAAACTCATGAACTGGTGGAGGATATAAATTGGAGAGAGAATCATCCACATCATCTTGGAAAAGTGGATTATCATAGCAGGAATCGAAAAGAGGATTGTTGTAGACGACAAAATCATCAAGCACATTAATCATATTCGCTGATTCTCTTCCATTTGGTTTGGTTGTGTTCTTCCCCATGTTAAAAACTTGTGCCTCATTCCCGACCCTTAAGATTAGCTCACCTTCGGCAACATCGACTAATGATTTTTCGGTTCTCAAGAATGGCCGACCAAGTATTAACAGAATACGACGGTCCATTTCATAATCAACAACAACAAAGTCGACCGGAAAAGTAAAGGTACCAACTTTAATAAATACATCTTCAGCAATACCAACAGGGTAAGCGAGAGTTCGATTTGCTAGCTCAAGAGTCATCTTTGTTGGTGTAAGATCGGGCAATGATAATGTTTTCCAAACACTTAAAGGCATTAGATTTATACTTTCCCCGAGATCGGCTAAGGCAGTAAATTCTTCGGTTTGGTTAAAAGTACATGGTAGCACAAAACGAGCGGGATCTCCAAGTTTTTTCGGAAGTTCTTTAAGGAGGACAACATAACAGTTTTCATTCAATTGAGTATTAACAAACTCGGCCATCTTCTCCTTCTTATTAAGCAATTCCTTAAACATCTTAACAAATTAAGGCATTTCGGCTAGAGCTTCAACAAGGCTAAAGGTGATGGTCAGTCCCAAAATCTTCTTCAAAAAGTTTGACACTTGAATATCATCCTTGGTGAGCAATTGGCACTTGTCTAAGCGCGAAGGATAAGGGATATTGGGTTTAGGTGGTGTAGGTGTAGAAGGTAAAGGTTGAGATGTTGAAGGTTTAAAGGTGGAAGGTGGGGTTGGTGAAGGGTGTTTCTTGGGAACTTCTTCAGTAAGAGGTGGAGACGGTAATGGAGAACTAATACTAGGCGTGGGAGTAGGAGGGATAAATGGTGGTGGAAGAGGTGTAGATGGAGTAACTGGGGGAGGGATAGATGGTCCTACTAAGTTTGATCCACTACGTGTAGTAATAGCACTCACATTTGCTCTCAGGTTGGTGACGGTATTTGAAGGAAGAGAGCCCGAAGTAGAGGGTTGAGTACTTAGAAAGAAACTAGCCATCATATTATTAAAATCATTCGTTTGATTGCTGAAGGAGGTTTGCATACCATGTCGAAGCTCGGATCTAATATCATTACCTTGCTTAGTGATATCTCCTTTCAAGTTGATGATTCTGTTTTGCGGATTCTTGATTTGCTCTCCTTGGGTCCTTATGAAAGTTTCCACATCATGATTAATAGGTGGTTCTTGTTGAGCGGGTGGGTGATAAGGATTAGAAGCTCGAGGTGGGTTTGGATTGCTTCTATTGTAGTTGTTGGGGTTGTGGTTTTGAGGAGAAACACTGGGTGAAAGAAAGTTGTTAGAACGGTAACTTAGCAAGTTACGATCACCTTGAGGTCGGGCTTGGTAGTTTTCCGTTGAATAGTTAACATGAGCCGCATATACATATTTCGTATTGTCATGAGTAGAAGGACAATCAGTGTATGAATGAGGACCCCCGGAAATCCCACAAGAAGTTGCTACAGCTTTAACTTGTTGTTTTTGATTTGTAGCCAAGAGTTGCATATTTTTACTCATTTCGACCATTGCGTGGGTCAATTCGGTGATATCAGGGTTTGAAGAAGTAGAAGAAACATTGAATCTCGGGTTTGATCTCGAGGATGCGGATGAATCCCAATTTTTGTGATGAGTAGTCATGTTCTCGATAAGCTCTCTACACTCCTCGGGTGTTCTTTTCATAAATGTGCCACTGGCGGCTACATTAATCGTATCACGATCACGAAAAGTTAAACCGTTATAGAAAGTATCAATTAAGGTGACGGGGAGCATGTTGTGGTTTGGACATCGATCGATCAAAACATTATATCGTTCCCGAGCATCAAAAAGTGATTCATCATGCTCTTGAGTAAATCCACTAATTTGATTTCGAAGGCTCGTGACCATGGATGGTGGAAAGTAGCGCGACAAAAAACGTTGAGTTATCTCATCCCAAGTATGAATTGAATTCTTCGGAAGACGATCAAACCATTTTTCGGCATGGTGGGATAAGGTGTGTGGAAATAGGTGAAGGCGAAGAAAATCCATAGTAACCCCGAGCAACTTCATGCTTTGAGTAACGGTAATGAATTCGTCGAGGTGTTTGTTGGCATCATCATCCGGCAATCCGCGAAATGGACAAGTGTTTTGAACTTGTTGGATCATGTGATGCTTCAACGAAAACTCTGGAGCCGTGATTTGCATTGGCGCAATCGGTCCTCCTCGTCCATTCATCGTGGGTTGACAAAGCTCCTCCATCGTTCGAAGGTCGGGTGGGGGAACATTGTTGTTGTTATTGATGTTGGGGTGGGGTGGATTATTGTTGTTGTGCACACCAGCCATATCTAAATCTTCATGAGTCTCGGGCTCAGAATAAGTTGAAGATCTAGTACGCATACACCTGCAAAAGCAAAAGAAAAAGATACCAAAGAAATAGAGAATATATATGTACGTGTAAAAATAAAAATAAAATCTTTTTGGTGCAAAACTTTGAAAAATAAATGCTTTTTATAAGTTTTTTAATGTTTTTGTGTTTTTGAAATTTTTTAATTTTTATGGATTTTCGAAAATTTGTGACACGAAAAATAACGCTCACGAGTGAACGGATCCCAAAATTCAACGCGTCTCTCACAGAAAACCGTTAATCTTTACGAAAAGAGCCGGCAGTGGCGCCATTTAATAAAAGGTTTTTGCCAAGTATAAAAATTTGTTCGTCTCGATTCAATTCGAATTGACTATTGGTTTAAGTGTGACTCATTCGTTTTTGGTGAAAAAAGAAATAGATTGGTCGTTGTTGTAAAATAAAATTGCAAAACTTTAAAGTAGAAGGCAAGGTAAATAAAGCTATAAATGATTAAAAAGTAAATGACGAGAAATTAAAACAAATAACTAATAATAAAGGAGCGAAACGAATAAATAAACGTAAATTAAAACGAAACAATTAATAAAAATAAAACTAAAAGACGAAATTAACTATCGACTCGAAAATAAAGTTTACTTAATGAAAAAGGAGAGAATAAAACTAAGATGGTACTTTAAAGCTAAACGAGGCAAAACCTAAAGCGGGTACTAAATAAAAGATAAAACTTGAACTTTACGAAAAAATATTAATTTTAAAATTAGACGAAAAATATAACTAAAAATATGTGACTTTCAGAATAAAAATCGGAACAACTTTCAGATTAAACTAAACGATTACGGAACAAGAAACAAGTAAGCAGGCAAGCTGCTCAAGCAAGCAGGTAGACAGCTGGATATTTTGGCGGGAAAAATTAAGCTAGCAGGCTAGCTGGTCAATTTTTTTATTTGTTCGGTATATCTCCTTCATTCGGAATCTTTTGTAAACTCCCTTCATTTGGTATATTTTTCTCAATTGCTTTCGTTCGGAATTTTTTGGTGGTTCGGGATTTTGTCTTCGTTCGGTATTTTTTTTTTTCGGTAAAAATACCTTCACTCGGAAAAAATAAATGGTTCGGAAAAACTAACTCATTCGGGAAAAATGGCTCGTTCGGTAAAATCTGGAAAAACAACAGTTACGAAAATAGGGGAAACAAAAACACGAATTTAACCAAAATCAACCATAATCAATCTAAAAATTAAACTAAACTAACCACTAATAATCAACTAACAACAATAAAACAAACCAAATCAACAAAACTAACAATAAAAACCAAATTAATCAAAACCCACTTAATAAATTAAAACTTAAATCAACCAAAAACAATAAAATTAAAAAAAATAAATCACTAATTAAGATCTACCAAGCATTAAAACATCTAAATCAACAAACTTTAGGGAATCAAAAGCAATAAAACTATAAAATCCACTTAATTAATCAACCAAAAATCAACCAAATCAACAAACCAAACACTAAATTAAAATCAAACAAGAAAGGAAGGATGAGATTAAAAGTAAAACTTGATTAAAATTAAAGATCCAACAATTAAAAATAAAGACTAAAGACTTACAAATTTAAGGTGCAAGAATGACATGAAAATGAAAATGGTGGAAGACTAGTTTGTCAAATTAGCCAACAAAACTAGAAAAATGAAATGAAGTCTCTATTTATAGGGAGAAGGGAGGTTAGCATGTGCTGGAAGCTTCCTTCTTTCTTTCTTTCTTTCTCGTCTCGTCTTCAAAATTCTTCGACTTTTTCGACTTTGTCTCGGGATTAATTAAACTCGTCTTGTAATTTCTTCATTAATTAGACTTGAGTTCTTCGGCTTTATTAAACTTCCGTCTTTAGACTTTTCTTCGATAAATCTTCAGAATAGGCCTTGGACTTCTGTTCTTTTTGCACTCTTGATCTTTTGACTTCGTCTTTTGTCTTTTTCTTCGATAAAAGCCCGTGAAAGCCCGTGTTTTCTTCCTATTTCACATTTTGATCCTAAATCACAACAAAAACACAAACCACGCATAATTCCGACATTTACGACATAAAATACACGTTTTGGCTTGGTTATTATTATAATTAAGTGGTAAAAGGATAAGTGTTTTCACACTTATTAGTGATCAAAGAAGGAGACTTCCAACAAAAAACACGAAGAAAATATAATAGACTAAAAGAAAGCTAATGTATGGAAATGAAAATCCTACCTAGTTGGAACTGATCGGGTAGATAATCTAATAGCACACAAGTCCTTACTATTCTCTGACAGTCGCGACAAAAACTTGATGCGCGCGGTCTCAGACATAACCACGATTTCACATAGAGTTTTTCAACTCCCAGGCAGTGTACCCGATCGTTGTATTGTAGTATTAGTAAGGCCCGAGGGTCTTATTGTTCTCTCTGGAATAGTTTGGGAGGATTGTGTCTAATGTACAAAAGGTCTAGTGGATGGGAAGGGGGATTCTTTTTGTATTTTTATGTTCTCTGAAAGCAAGTAAATTTCAATGGTTGGAGGGGGTATTATCTAACAACTACAATTACTAATCTACTGGTGGTGTAAATTCACCTGTTAAACAAACTGATGAGATGGCATTTATACATGATCTCATCGTTCTTTTCGGGCTTTAAATGCATAAAAATGTCATAAAATACCATATATATGCTTGTGTTTGTTTACTTGTGTATTTTAGGTATGGATATCGTGAAAAAGACAAAAGATCACAAGTTACATGGAAAAACGGACACGAGAAACGAAGCCGTACAATGAACCGGGCCCTAATCATGGAATTCTCAACAAAATACCTTGAAGACTTGAAGACTAGCAAGATTGATCCTCCATTAATGAAAAAATGACACTTAAAACCCTTGTATATTAATAATTACAAGTTTGGTCCCTTAAGTTTGTCAAAATTGCAAAAAGGTCCTTCAACTTTGAAGAAATGGCAAGATTAGTCCCTCAACAATTTCAAATTGCCAAAAATGGTCCCTCATGAAGTGAAAGACACATTGAAGACCTTTGAAGATCAACATTGTCCAAGAACAGCCCTTGAAATTACTCAAAATGGCAAAAATAGTCCTTTGAAACTTTTTGCCAAAGTTTTGTGCCAAAAATGAAAAGTCTTGAAAGATATTAACAAGGGAGAACACGTTTTAGGGCATAAGACTTTATATGCCAAAAATAATAAAACATAAGGACCAAAAGTGCACCATTTGAAACATTCAAATGAAAACTGGCGCCTAACACACCTTTTCCCCCAAAATCGGATCAAAGGAAAGTACTGTGCATCTTTTTCACCACCCAGAATTTACCCCAACTTAAACTTGGGTAAATTTCAATTAAACTTGCACACACTTGATTCACACCCACACAAACCCATCCCACACCTAAAAACCCCAATCCCACCACTGTGGACCCTACCCCCAATTCTCCTCTCCACCAATCAAAACGCACCTTGGTCCCCAAGCATACTGACGTGTCCTAAATCAACAACTGAGATGTATTGCTTACTCACAACGCCAAAAGGAACGTCCAGGATCAAAAAGGACACCTCAACACTCAAAACGCGTCAAGGGCATTTTGGAGATTTTTAGTGATTAGGGTTTGTGTTTTTAGACTTCTAGGTTCTTCTATAGAGTAGTATAAAAGGAGACTCCAACCTGTGGATGTCCCTTGTTCCAGTTTCTAGCATAATTTTTGTAATTCCTTTTTTATATTAATAAAAGTTGGTATTTGTTTTGTAAAACAATTTAATTCCTTTTTAGTTTATAAAAAGTTGGTGTTAAGTCTATGCTAGATACTGAGTTCCAATTTTCTGATTTGGTTAAGTAAATTTTGATTTCCAAAATTACTTGAAGGTTTTTGAAATTTGAAAGATTTTTGTAAGATTTGTTTCAAAGATTTGGTGTGAGAGTTTCAAGTTATTGGTGTTTAGGTGTTTTAGAAAACGTATTTAGAAGTTTGGAAAA
Source organism: Glebionis coronaria (assembly GCA_025667525.1). Classification (NCBI taxonomy): domain Eukaryota; kingdom Viridiplantae; phylum Streptophyta; class Magnoliopsida; order Asterales; family Asteraceae; genus Glebionis; species Glebionis coronaria. The sequence continues at coordinate 705,690,807 of CM046875.1, read as the reverse complement.
GATTTTGGAAGAGTTTTAAAAAGAAAGAAAAGGAAACAGAATAGTATTTTTGCTTGTATTATACTGTTTTTCTTTGATTTTTGTCATAAACAGGTGGAAGATTGTTGATTCAGTTCTGCACCAACCCCAGTTGGTTTTGGAGGTGGATTAAACATCCACTAGGGCTTTGGATGTAAAGCCCTAAGGTAAATTTCTTTTACCTTTGAGAAATTTCAGAAAAAGTGTAGTTTCATTTGAATTGTTTGATTGGGTGATACAAGTGTGCTTAGGTGTTGGATTGTTGTTCTTATGAGTTATTGAGTATGATAAATGCCATTTGAACCAGTTTGATTAGGTTTGTACATGTTTTGATTTGAAAATATTGCTTAATCAGTTTTAATAGGGTGTTTGGAAATAGGTTTAAGCAGGGTAGAAGTTTCAATTTAGGCTTTGATTAGGTGTTAGAATACTTGAAATAGCTTGCTATTGGTTGTTTTCTAGATAGTAAGTAAGTTTAGAACAGATTGGAAGCTTGTTTGTGTGGTTAAAAAGGAAAAGTGTAGCCAAAACCTGCATAACACTAATCTGCCTGAATTTCATGAGATAATTGTGCTTGATCTTTAAAATTTGTTAAGTGATAGGGTGATATAGGGATTGCAGTTGTTTGTATGTTGATTATTGAGTTTGTGTGCAAAATTAGAGGCTTTGAAGTTCAGTTTTGTGCAAGTTGTTAGCTAAATAGTCCACAGACCTTGTCCAAATATCACAGCAACTTGATACCATTTTTTGGTGCTTTGGTTTGCTTATTTTAGTGTGTTAATTGATTTTTCTGCTTTGTTTGTGACTCCTTGTGCTTCAATAAGCACAAGGGTGCCCTTTTGCACCAATAATCTTCCATAAATAAGCATTGTCAAGTCCTCTTGGCTAAAATCAAAAGCAAGAACACATAGCCAATCCTGCTTGTGTTTCAAAAGTGAACCTGCATACGTATTTGTTGCTCAAACCTGTTGAGTCTTGTGTAAAAAAGTGAAAAGTGGTTTGGATTACAAGTTTAAAGGTCACAGATTTGTTTTGGAAAGTTAAAAAAATATAAAAAAATAAAAAGGTGTAAAAAGGGGGTTGCACACCTCGAACCCACGACCACTCGCTCACAACACACACCTCTTACCGCTGCCCTAGGGACTTTGACTGGTAAGAGGTTGTGTAGTTTTAAACTTAAGGTATTTCTTTTCTAGCTTATTTAATAATAAGCCGTGGCTTATTTCCCATTTTCCAGCTTATTTGCTTTTCGTTTTTGCTTATTTTGATTTTTCCTAGGATCATATTAGTTATTAAGACTTTTCTAGCCAATTTTTGTATTTTTCCTTTTATTTAATTATTTTCTAGGATTTATTTATTATACGTTTTTTTATAAAATCATAAAAAAATAGTAAAAATAGTTTTAATTTTCAGGAAAAATAGTTTTTAGCTTTTAAAATAATATTTTGAGGTTTACATTAATTTTTGGTTTTATAAACTTTAATTTTTAATTTTATATTATTTTAAGGTTTTTTATAAACTTTAAACATTTTTATAAAATTATTAAAAAAGGTTTAGGAACTTTAATTTGTGTTTTTCTCTTAGTTATATTATTTAGGATTTTTATAAATTTTTTAGAATTAATTTTAGTAACTTTTTATTTTTAGCATTATTTTATTATTATTTTATTATTAAAAAATCAAAGTTTTATTTTTATTTCTTTTCCATTTTTCCTAGGTTCTTTATCATTAATTAGGACTTTTCCCATTTTTAGAATAATTTTATAGCTTTTAGATTTATTTTTATAATTATTTTAAGTTTAATTAGGTTTTAATCATTTTTAATCATTTTTAGAGTTTTAAAAATAGTTTTAATAGATTTTAATTTTTAGAAAATTACTTTTTAGTCTTCTAATAATATAAGTTAAGTAATTATTCAATAAAATCATATTTTAGACATTTGAATTAGTTATATTTAATTTTAGGGCTTTAATTAGCATTTAAAATTGAATATTTAATTAATAAAAGGTTTTAAAATATCTTTGTTGGATTTTTATCTTTGTTTATATTATTTAAGACTTGTTTTTAGCCTTTTTGATATTTTGTTTTTGGTTTTAGTATAATTTTTAATTTGGGTAATTTTTACGACTTTACGTCTTTTTCGTCGTAGTTTATTTTAACGTAACCGTCTTTTCATCTTCTCATCCCCATTCTTCTCAATATTAATCTCAAATAATTACAAGTTAATTCACACACATATACCTCCTTGGGAAACGAACTTTTTCTCTCCTTTTATTTGATTAAGGGTCATTACTTGTGGTTTTCCTAAATCACTCGTTAATACTTACCGCTATTTACGCTCTTTTCCTAAAGAGTAGTAAAACTCTACAATCATTTTGGCGCCGCTGCCGGGGAGGTGTGTTGTGCTTTAATTTGGAAGCTTTTGTTTTGATATTATCCATAATAAGTATTTGTGTTAAGTGGAACTCCCTTAACACGTATTATCGGTTTTCTTGGTTTTTTTTGTACAAATATTATTAATATATTGTATTAAGTATCACAATCAAAATACAATATCTCCAAAAGTGTGAAAACACAACCTTAATTGGGATTTGATCTCCTAATTATTGTATTCGAATCTCAAACAAAAAGAAAAGGCAAAAATAGATAAATACTTTCGTGAAGCTCGATTTTGAAAAATACAAACTATAAGGTGGGTATAAGGCGGGTATTATAAAATATACCCTAAGGAAAAAGGCTCTTAAGTGCTTCGCGCCACCTCGTTTCCCCGCTTGCTTGTGAGTATTTTAAGATTGAAGGCTAATCGAGGGTTTTGCCGCCCAAAGTATTAATACGTATACTATATTTGCTTGGTTTTCTTTGTGATTAAACCCTCGTGAACAATTTGGTTTTCACCAAAGTTCTAAAGTCATTCGAAGGCGTTCACTCCACGTGATCGTTTTCATTCCTTTGAGGCTTCTTTAATCAAGAGTTTGATTCGAGGAGAGATTTTGTAGATTGTTGTCTACGAAGATACACCAAAATCCAAAAAAAAATTAAATATCATTAAAAACACAAAAAAATTGAAAATCAACAAAACACCAAAAAGAATCTTCTTTGCTCACCTCCCATTCTTCGTGAAGTTTATGATCACTCGTAATCAAGCTAAACGAGCTCGTAAACGTCTTCAAAAGCAAGCAAATCAAGGATCGTTGATTGTTGAAGAACCTCCAATTGTTGAACCTATTGTAGAACAAGAAGTCGTCATGGCTAATCGTACTATGATGGAGTTGCTACAAGCACCCACCGAGGGTTTTGGAGAGGCCATTGTGATTCCCGCCATCCTTGCGGAGAATTTCGAGATTAAGACGGGTTTAATGTCTATGTTTCAAGCAAACAAGTTTAGAGGTCACGAGAAAGACAACCCGCATTACCACATTAGGAATTTCAACCGTCTCACCGCCACTAGCAAATTCAAGGATGTTCCACATGACGCCATTAAGATGATGTTGTTTCCATACTCGTTGGATGGACCCGCAAAAATTTGGCTCGAGAAAGAACCGCCAAATTCGATTTTGACATGGGCCGATCTCGTTTCTAAGTTTGTGAACAAGTTTTTTCCACCATCTAAAACAACACACTTAAAAAATGAGATTTCACGATTTGTGCAACGTAACAATGAAAGTTTTTCAATGGCATGGGAACGATTTAAAGAGATGTTACATGAATGTCCACACCATGATTTTTCGGAATTGCATCAAATTGATACTTTTTATAATGGGCTTAATGATCATGAACGAGATTATTTGAATGCCGCCGCGGGTGGTAATTTTTTGTGCAAGACGACAAATGAGGCTTTACAAATCATTGAAAATCGATCTAAGGTTTATAGCCCTCGTAACACACCGAGTGTTGCCAATATGGGTTCGTCATCTTCGTCACAATCGTCTCGTAGCATTAACGCCTTACATGATGAAGCTAATGAGGAAAATCGGTTTTTTGATAGATTTGCTAATCTAATGTCCCATTGGAAGGCTCAAGAAGCTTCCAATTCCGCTTCGGTTAAAGCGGTTGCTAAGAGTTGTTTATCTTGTGGGGGAGCTCATGATCTTTCCGAGTGCATTACCGCGGATGGTAACACTTCGAGTGCTTATGTAGCAACGGGAACTTACAACCAAAACGGCCAAGGTTCCCGCCAAAATCAAGCTCCACCAAACCAAAATGTTAATAATTATCGAAACAACAACCAAGGTAATTACCAAGGCAACACACGCAATTACAACAAAGGGAATTATCAAAGTGGGAATGGACAAATCTCTAATCAAAATCAAAACCGTGATTTTCAAAACACTACACAAGGTTTTCAAAATGCTCACACGAAAAATTTGCAAGGAGAATTTTTGGATTATGCAAAAGCAAATGATGCTAAATTTGATAACATGCAACGTGAGATGATTAGCTTAAGATCCGAGTTGAAAAACAAGCTTAAAAATGAACTTGCTAATGAACTTAAAACTCATGCAAACAAAATGGAAGGAAATGTCCAACGTCTTCAACAAAACCAACAAAAGATGGAATTAGGACAACATGAGATTAAGCAAGAGTTATTGAAAGCGGATGCTAGGCAATCAAAATTTGAGGACCGAATGGCTAAGATGTTTGAAGCAATCATGTGTAAGCCCTCTTCTTCGGGTGGTCTTCCTAGTGATACCATTGCAAACCCGAAGGGAGAAATGAAGGTTATTACTACACGAAGTGGTAAAACTTTCAAAGAACCAATCTCTCGTACAAGTACTTCTACGGATAAGGAAATCGAGAAAGAACCCGAGGTCGTGGTAGAAAAGGAGCACATTACAAGCCCACGAAGTACCGCTCAAACCACACCTACGGTTGAACCTATACCAATTATGGAACCCGAGTTTCCAAGGCCGTTGCCTAATGACCAACCCACACCACCTTTACCTTACCCTTCGAGACGAAACAAAGAGAAAGCACAAGAAAGGAACAATTATCAATTTGAGCTATTTATGAAAATGTTTCGTGATTTGCATTTTAACATAAGTTTTGCCGACGCTCTTATCATGATGCCTCGATTTGCCGCAAACTTCAAAAGTATGCTTAACAACAAAGAGAAGTTACAACAATCGTCTAGTTGTTCATCGGTTTTTCTAAGCCGCATACCACAAAAAGTCGGTGATCCCGGTAAATTTTTGATTCCGTGTGATATTCAAGATATGGAGGAATGCTACGCCTTGGCCGATCTTGGTGCTAGTATTAATTTAATGCCTCTCGAGATTTTCAAATCGCTTTCGCTTCCGGCTCTTACTCCTTCGAACATGTCTATCGAGATGGCCGATCATTCTACGATCATGGCATGTGGAGTAGCCGAGGACGTTTTCGTTAAAGTCGGAAAGTTTTACTATCCCGTTGACTTTATCGTTGTAGACATTCACATCGATCGAAAAGTTCCTCTCATTTTGGGTCGTTCATTTTTGGATACATCAAGAGCTCTTATCGATGTTCATGCTCGAAAAATCACCCTTCGTTTCAATGAAGAAGAACTTGTCATCAATGCAACACAAAACTCCAATCTTTCTCATGTCTATTCTATTGCAACTTTAAACCATGGTGACTCAACCAATGTCATTTGCAAAGAATTTTCACCAAGAGTTTTAGGGAATGTCGCCAAAAACAATTTACCATTTCCTCCGCCGGTGGAGGTTATGAGTGCTAAGCCTACAAAGAAGAAACCATCAATACTTGAATCAAAAAATCCTTCGCCTCATCTCGAACATTCATTCTTGAAAAGTGTTGATAAGTTGCCGGTTTCTACGGAAGATCTTTCGAATGATGAATATGTTGGCCCCGATGGGGAGGTTTTCTTCGTCGATAAACGTTTTGAGAACTTGCCACCACCAAAACCAAAACGGTTTCAAAATGTGAGAATTTTTAGTGTGACTAACATCGTCTTAGAAACACCGAATATTTTCGACATAATCAAAAAGGGTTTTCATAAGGAGAGTTTAAAAGATAACAAAGGAAAAGATCTTAAATGTGATTTAATTGATTTTTCTACAAATCTAACTCCGTCATCACACCGTGTTTTGAGTGCTACAAACTCGTCTACTCCTTTTGACGATGTTTTGTGTGGTTCTAGTATGGGAGAAGCCCCCTATGTTCCCTCATCCGTGTCCACCGAGGACGAGATTTTCGATCCCGGAATTTCATGTAAAGGGAAATCTCGGTCTTCCACCGATGCAATAAATGGAAACTATATCTATTTGCTTGGTGCGAGTCTACCTCGAGTAGCTCAAACGTTTGTCTTACCAATTGTCTCACCCTTCTATTTCTCATCTATTTTCTTCAAACTCTTTGAATTTATGGCACATGTTGAAGTGGCGTTAATTTGTTTTTCCAATGGAAACGAGAACGCCATTTTTGACCCCGGTATTTTGCATCATCTAAGGACTTAGTCCTTTTTACCGGTTGCTTTTTGGGCCTTGTTTATCATGTAAGCCCCATCAAAAATTGAACACACCATGTTTTTCCCTAAATGATCACATTTTGAGGGGATCGAGTCGAGCTCATGACTCGGTAATCAAAAACGAGGTGCCTCGTGGGGGAAATCCCATGCTTATCTTTTATATTCACTAATAAGGGGACTTGTACCCTTCCAACTCGTTGTCTCGTGGTTGTTTGTGATTGTGTTATCTAGATCATCATCACCATCTACGATTGAAGACTCTCGTGTTCGTTTACGTGAGCCTCCATCGTTCGTTTGAAGAAGTTTTTCACGATTCCATGACATATCCTTTATTGTTCTAACAATTATCTTTTAGCATAATTAATAAACGGCTTTAGATATATTGTTGATCACCCTTTCCATGCTAGATCCTAAGCATTCGATTCTTCGTCTCTAGTATGGGGGTGCTCCACCTTTAGACTCGAAACATTGAGGACAATGTTTACTTTTAGTATGGGGGGGTGAATAGGTACTTGCTTTGCTACGCCCTCACGCTTTCCAACTTTCAATGTTTTGTTTTACTAATAAGGCTAAAAATGGCCAAATTTTAAAATTTTTCTTAGTTTTCATAAGTGTTTTCAAGACACGAATGTATATTTTCCGATGGGTAGAATAAGAGTTAATTTTTGACTTGATGGGCATTTGGAGCCATTTACATTCCTTAACCCGCTCAATTCAAGTTTTGCTAGACTTTTATATAGGGAGCTTTAAAACGCGAAAGTCTTAATTCATTCGGGTTAAGAACAAGAACTTTTCGCAAGTTCCTATAATTGATTCTAGAAAGTCACTTATCAAGGGAACTATAAAACGCATTCTCTAAAGCTTGAAAAAGTCCAAGAAAGTGCAAGATCCTATAGGTGGCTTGAAAACCCAAAACTTTGATTTGATATAGTCTTAATGAAAGCTAATCCAAATTTGGCTTAATTTTGACTTACATGGCTAAGTATTCACGAGTCTCTTTAATTAGAGGTCTTTATATAGTGAAGAACGAGAAATGATAGAGTTAGACAAGTGATCATGCTAAACGTAGAACATGAAAGTGTTCTTTCAAAAACTCATATGTTTTTAATTGTGGCTTTTTCTTCCCATAAGATCAATGCATTAGGAATAAATCATAATTGCAATAAGTAAGGTCGTACGATTTGAAAGGTTACTTAGCCTCTAGCGCAAGATCGTTTAAAAGTTGCTCGGGGTTGAATAGAGTTCATAGCCAAGGCATAACTTATTGAAGCGGGACGCGAAGATTGGCGATCATCCAAAAAGGCCCTAACAAGGCATGAGGAGCTCTATTTTTGCTAAAGATCCAAAGATGATGTGAAGTATCATTGTTCCTAAATCAATATGAAGGATCGAGACACACGACGAGAAGCAATTACTCCCCTAAAGAATGGAGAAAGTCTATCCAAAAAGACCCTAACAAGGTATGAGGATAAATATATCCAAGTCCGAAAAGGAGGCGGATCGTTGTATATCAAAATCCAAAGTAAAGATTGAAGAAAAATGATGAAGTCGTGGTCCTATATGAAGAATCTCTCAAAAACATCAAGTGAAGAAATTCCAAAATATGAAGAGAAGACCATAATTTCAAGAACGTATTCCCAAGATTTGAAGTATGAAGTACATGCCAAATATCGGTCCGAGAAAGGTCTCAAATCGCGAAACGAGTTATGCCAAGATATGAACTTAAGGAGATACACGAGAAGCCGTTTTAAAAGATTTTGTCCTTCGGCTAACTATTGATCAAATCGTGCTACTTTGCTTTCGGACTAATAACTACTCAAATAAGTCAATATGAATCACTTGTGATCCATGACAAATAGATAAAAAATGCTAGTAACCCATTTCCTTTTATAATAACTAGGATTGCGGGGAGAAAAAGTATTACACAATTTGGACGTATGAGTAGTGTTAGCATTGTGACTTGTACCAACAATGATCTTGTTTTTGCACTTAGCATGGAATGTATGACAATCAAGGATGACGAAATTTACTCTAAGGGACATTAACTTGTTTCTATTCTTTGACCCTAAAAGTCACTTTTTGTGATGAAAATCATACATTATGTCTTTACACATTCTCGTAGTATGTTGCAAGTCTTTTAATTTTCAATAAAGGTTAATAAAATTGAACTTTGGTGATGCTTAGATACTTTATTCTAGCATTGCGTGAGGGCACGGCAATGGCTTAGTATGGGGGAGTGATGAGATGGCATTTATACATGATCTCATCGTTCTTTTCGGGCTTTAAATGCATAAAAATGTCATAAAATACCATATATATGCTTGTGTTTGTTTACTTGTGTATTTTAGGTATGGATATCGTGAAAAATACAAAAGATCACAAGTTACATGGAAAAACGGACACGAGAAACGAAGCCGTACAATGAACCGGGCCCTAATCATGGAATTCTCAACAAAATACCTTGAAGACTTGAAGACTAGCAAGATTGATCCTCCATTAATGAAGAAATGACACTTAAAACCCTTGTATATTAATAATTACAAGTTTGGTCCCTTAAGTTTGTCAAAATTGCAAAAAGGTCCTTCAACTTTGAAGAAATGGCAAGATTAGTCCCTCAACAATTTCAAATTGCCAAAAATGGTCCCTCATGAAGTGAAAGACACATTGAAGACCTTTGAAGATCAACATTGTCCAAGAACAGCCCTTGAAATTACTCAAAATGGCAAAAATAGTCCTTTGAAACTTTTTGCCAAAGTTTTGTGCCAAAAATGAAAAGTCTTGAAAGATATTAACAAGGGAGAACACGTTTTAGGGCATAAGACTTTATATGCCAAAAATAATAAAACATAAGGACCAAAAGTGCACCATTTGAAACATTCAAATGAAAACTGGCGCCTAACACACCTTTTCCCCCAAAATCGGATCAAAGGAAAGTACTGTGCATCTTTTTCACCACCCAGAATTTACCCCAACTTAAACTTGGGTAAATTTCAATTAAACTTGCACACACTTGATTCACACCCACACAAACCCATCCCACACCTAAAAACCCCAATCCCACCACTGTGGACCCTACCCCCAATTCTCCTCTCCACCAATCAAAACGCACCTTGGTCCCCAAGCATACTGACGTGTCCTAAATCAACAACTGAGATGTATTGCTTACTCACAACGCCAAAAGGAACGTCCAGGATCAAAAAGGACACCTCAACACTCAAAACGCGTCAAGGGCATTTTGGAGATTTTTAGTGATTTAGGGTTTGTGTTTTTAGACTTCTAGGTTCTTCTATAGAGTAGTATAAAAGGAGACTCCAACCTGTGGATGTCCCTTGTTCCAGTTTCTAGCATATTTTGTAATTCCTTTTTTATATTAATAAAAGTTGGTATTTGTTTTGTAAAACAATTTAATTCCTTTTTAGTTTATAAAAAGTTGGTGTTAAGTCTATGCTAGATACTGAGTTCCAATTTTCTGATTTGGTTAAGTAAATTTTGATTTCCAAAATTACTTGAAGGTTTTTGAAATTTGAAAGATTTTTGTAAGATTTGTTTCAAAGATTTGGTGTGAGAGTTTCAAGTTATTGGTGTTTAGGTGTTTTAGAAAACGTATTTAGAAGTTTGGAAAAGATTTTGGAAGAGTTTTAAAAAGAAAGAAAAGGAAACAGAATAGTATTTTTGCTTATATTATACTGTTTTTCTTTGATTTTTGTCATAAACAGGTGGAAGATTGTTGATTCAGTTCTGCACCAACCCCAGTTGGTTTTGGAGGTGGATTAAACATCCACTAGGGCTTTGGATGTAAAGCCCTAAGGTAAATTTCTTTTACCTTTGAGAAATTTCAGAAAAAGTGTAGTTTCATTTGAATTGTTTGATTGGGTGATACAAGTGTGCTTAGGTGTTGGATTGTTGTTCTTATGAGTTATTGAGTATGATAAATGCCATTTGAACCAGTTTGATTAGGTTTGTACATGTTTTGATTTGAAAATATTGCTTAATCAGTTTTAATAGGGTGTTTGGAAATAGGTTTAAGCAGGGTAGAAGTTTCAATTTAGGCTTTGATTAGGTGTTAGAATACTTGAAATAGCTTGCTATAGGTTGTTTTCTAGATAGTAAGTAAGTTTAGAACAGATTGGAAGCTTGTTTGTGTGGTTAAAAAGTAAAAGTGTAGCCAAAACCTGCATAACACTAATCTGCCTGAATTTCATGAGATAATTGTGCTTGATCTTTAAAATTTGTTAAGTGATAGGGTGATATAGGGATTGCAGTTGTTTGTATGTTGATTATTGAGTTTGTGTGCAAAATTAGAGGCTTTGAAGTTCAGTTTTGTGCAAGTTGTTAGCTAAATAGTCCACAGACCTTGTCCAAATATCACAGCAACTTGATACCATTTTTTGGTGCTTTGGTTTGCTTATTTTGGTGTGCTAATTGATTTTTCTGCTTTGTTTGTGACTCCTTGTGCTTCAATAAGCACAAGGGTGCCCTTTTGCACCAATAATCTTCCATAAATAAGCATTGTCAAGTCCTCTTGGCTAAAATCAAAAGCAAGAACACATAGCCAATCCTGCTTGTGTTTCAAAAGTGAACCTGCATACGTATTTGTTGCTCAAACCTGTTGAGTCTTGTGTAAAAAAGTGAAAAGTGGTTTGGATTACAAGTTTAAAGGTCACAGATTTGTTTTGGAAAGTTAAAAAAATATAAAAAAATAAAAAGGTGTAAAAAGGGGGTTGCACACCTCGAACCCACGACCACTCGCTCACAACACACACCTCTTACCGCTGCCCTAGGGACTTTGACTGGTAAGAGGTTGTGTAGTTTTAAACTTAAGGTATTTCTTTTCTAGCTTATTTAATAATAAGCCGTGGCTTATTTCCCATTTTCCAGCTTATTTGCTTTTCGTTTTTGCTTATTTTGATTTTTCCTAGGATCATATTAGTTATTAAGACTTTTCTAGCCAATTTTTGTATTTTTCCTTTTATTTAATTATTTTCTAGGATTTATTTATTATACGTTTTTTATAAAATCATAAAAAAATAGTAAAAATAGTTTTAATTTTCAGGAAAAATAGTTTTTAGCTTTTAAAATAATATTTTGAGGTTTACATTAAGTTTTGGTTTTATAAACTTTAATTTTTAATTTTATATTATTTTAAGGTTTTTTATAAACTTTAAACATTTTTATAAAATTATTAAAAAAGGTTTAGGAACTTTAATTTGTGTTTTTCTCTTAGTTATATTATTTAGGATTTTTATAAATTTTTTAGAATTAATTTTAGTAACTTTTTATTTTTAGCATTATTTTATTATTATTTTATTATTAAAAAATCAAAGTTTTATTTTTATTTCTTTTCCATTTTTCCTAGGTTCTTTATCATTAATTAGGACTTTTCCCATTTTTAGAATAATTTTATAGCTTTTAGATTTATTTTTATAATTATTTTAAGTTTAATTAGGTTTTAATCATTTTTAATCATTTTTAGAGTTTTAAAAATAGTTTTAATAGCTTTTAATTTTTAGAAAATTACTTTTTAGTCTTCTAATAATATAAGTTAAGTAATTATTCAATAAAATCATATTTTAGACATTTGAATTAGTTATATTTAATTTTAGGGCTTTAATTAGCATTTAAAATTGAATATTTAATTAATAAAAGTTTTTAAAATATCTTTGTTGGATTTTTATATTTGTTTATATTATTTAAGACTTGTTTTTAGCCTTTTTGATATTTTGTTTTTGGTTTTAGTATAATTTTTAATTTGGGTAATTTTTACGACTTTACGTCTTTTTCGTCGTAGTTTAATTTTAACGTAACCGTCTTTTCATCTTCTCATCCCCATTCTTCTCAATATTAATCTCAAATAATTACAAGTTAATTCACACACATATACCTCCTTGGGAAACGAACTTTTTCTCTCCTTTTATTTGATTAAGGGTCATTACTTGTGGTTTTCCTAAATCACTCGTTAATACTTACCGCTATTTACGCTCTTTTCCTAAAGAGTAGTAAAACTCTACAATCATTTTGGTACTTGCTTTGCTACGCCCTCACGCTTTCCAACTTTCAATGTTTTGTTTTACTAATAAGGCTAAAAATGGCCAAATTTTAAAATTTTTCTTAGTTTTCATAAGTGTTTTCAAGACACGAATGTATATTTTCCGATGGGTAGAATAAGAGTTAATTTTTGACTTGATGGGCATTTGGAGCCATTTACATTCCTTAACCCGCTCAATTCAAGTTTTGCTAGACTTTTATATAGGGAGCTTTAAAACGCGAAAGTCTTAATTCATTCGGGTTAAGAACAAGAACTTTTCGCAAGTTCCTATAATTGATTCTAGAAAGTCACTTATCAAGGGAACTATAAAACGCATTCTCTAAAGCTTGAAAAAGTCCAAGAAAGTGCAAGATCCTATAGGTGGCTTGAAAACCCAAAACTTTGATTTGATATAGTCTTAATGAAAGCTAATCCAAATTTGGCTTAATTTTGACTTACATGGCTAAGTATTCACGAGTCTCTTTAATTAGAGGTCTTTATATAGTGAAGAACGAGAAATGATAGAGTTAGACAAGTGATCATGCTAAACGTAGAACATGAAAGTGTTCTTTCAAAAACTCATATGTTTTTAATTGTGGCTTTTTCTTCCCATAAGATCAATGCATTAGGAATAAATCATAATTGCAATAAGTAAGGTCGTACGATTTGAAAGGTTACTTAGCCTCTAGCGCAAGATCGTTTAAAAGTTGCTCGGGGTTGAATAGAGTTCATAGCCAAGGCATAACTTATTGAAGCGGGACGCGAAGATTGGCGATCATCCAAAAAGGCCCTAACAAGGCATGAGGAGCTCTATTTTTGCTAAAGATCCAAAGATGATGTGAAGTATCATTGTTCCTAAATCAATATGAAGGATCGAGACACACGACGAGAAGCAATTACTCCCCTAAAGAATGGAGAAAGTCTATCCAAAAAGACACTAACAAGGTATGAGGATAAATATATCCAAGTCCGAAAAGGAGGCGGATCGTTGTATATCAAAATCCAAAGTAAAGATTGAAGAAAAATGATGAAGTCGTGGTCCTATATGAAGAATCTCTCAAAAACGTCAAGTGAAGAAATTCCAAAATATGAAGAGAAGACCATAATTTCAAGAACGTCTTCCCAAGATTTGAAGTATGAAGTACATGCCAAATATCGGTCCGAGAAAGGTCTCAAATCGCGAAACGAGTTATGCCAAGATATGAACTTAAGGAGATACACGAGAAGCCGTTTTAAAAGATTTTGTCCTTCGGCTAACTATTGATCAAATCGTGCTACTTTGCTTTCGGACTAATAACTACTCAAATAAGTCAATATGAATCACTTGTGATCCATGACAAATAGATAAAAAATGCTAGTAACCCATTTCCTTTTATAATAACTAGGATTGCGGGGAGAAAAAGTATTACACAATTTGGACGTATGAGTAGTGTTAGCATTGTGACTTGTACCAACAATGATCTTGTTTTTGCACTTAGCATGGAATGTATGACAATCAAGGATGACGAAATTTACTCTAAGGGACATTAACTTGTTTCTATTCTTTGACCCTAAAAGTCACTTTTTGTGATGAAAATCATACATTATGTCTTTACACATTCTCGTAGTATGTTGCAAGTCTTTTACTTTTCAATAAAGGTTAATAAAATTGAACTTTGGTGATGCTTAGATACTTTATTCTAGCATTGCGTGAGGGCACGGCAATGGCTTAGTATGGGGGAGTGATGAGATGGCATTTATACATGATCTCATCGTTCTTTTCGGGCTTTAAATGCATAAAAATGTCATAAAATACCATATATATGCTTGTGTTTGTTTACTTGTGTATTTTAGGTATGGATATCGTGAAAAAGACAAAAGATCACAAGTTACATGGAAAAACGGACACGAGAAACGAAGCCGTACAATGAACCGGGCCCTAATCATGGAATTCTCAACAAAATACCTTGAAGACTTGAAGACTAGCAAGATTGATCCTCCATTAATGAAAAAATGACACTTAAAACCCTTGTATATTAATAATTACAAGTTTGGTCCCTTAAGTTTGTCAAAATTGCAAAAAGGTCCTTCAACTTTGAAGAAATGGCAAGATTAGTCCCTCAACAATTTCAAATTGCCAAAAATGGTCCCTCATGAAGTGAAAGACACATTGAAGACCTTTGAAGATCAACATTGTCCAAGAACAGCCCTTGAAATTACTCAAAATGGCAAAAATAGTCCTTTGAAACTTTTTGCCAAAGTTTTGTGCCAAAAATGAAAAGTCTTGAAAGATATTAACAAGGGAGAACACGTTTTAGGGCATAAGACTTTATATGCCAAAAATAATAAAACATAAGGACCAAAAGTGCACCATTTGAAACATTCAAATGAAAACTGGCGCCTAACACACCTTTTCCCCCAAAATCGGATCAAAGGAAAGTACTGTGCATCTTTTTCACCACCCAGAATTTACCCCAACTTAAACTTGGGTAAATTTCAATTAAACTTGCACACACTTGATTCACACCCACACAAACCCATCCCACACCTAAAAACCCCAATCCCACCACTGTGGACCCTACCCCCAATTCTCCTCTCCACCAATCAAAACGCACCTTGGTCCCCAAGCATACTGACGTGTCCTAAATCAACAACTGAGATGTATTGCTTACTCACAACGCCAAAAGGAACGTCCAGGATCAAAAAGGACACCTCAACACTCAAAACGCGTCAAGGGCATTTTGGAGATTTTTAGTGATTAGGGTTTGTGTTTTTAGACTTCTAGGTTCTTCTATAGAGTAGTATAAAAGGAGACTTCAACCTGTGGATGTCCCTTGTTCCAGTTTCTAGCATAATTTTTGTAATTCCTTTTTTATATTAATAAAAGTTGGTATTTGTTTTGTAAAACAATTTAATTCCTTTTTAGTTTATAAAAAGTTGGTGTTAAGTCTATGCTAGATACTGAGTTCCAATTTTCTGATTTGGTTAAGTAAATTTTGATTTCCAAAATTACTTGAAGGTTTTTGAAATTTGAAAGATTTTTGTAAGATTTGTTTCAAAGATTTGGTGTGAGAGTTTCAAGTTATTGGTGTTTAGGTGTTTTAGAAAACGTATTTAGAAGTTTGGAAAAGATTTTGGAAGAGTTTTAAAAAGAAAGAAAAGGAAACAGAATAGTATTTTTGCTTGTATTATACTGTTTTTCTTTGATTTTTGTCATAAACAGGTGGAAGATTGTTGATTCAGTTCTGTACCAACCCCAGTTGGTTTTGGAGGTGGATTAAACATCCACTAGGGCTTTGGATGTAAAGCCCTAAGGTAAATTTCTTTTACCTTTGAGAAATTTCAGAAAAAGTGTAGTTTCATTTGAATTGTTTGATTGGGTGATACAAGTGTGCTTAGGTGTTGGATTGTTGTTCTTATGAGTTATTGAGTATGATAAATGCCATTTGAACCAGTTTGATTAGGTTTGTACATGTTTTGATTTGAAAATATTGCTTAATCAGTTTTAATAGGGTGTTTGGAAATAGGTTTAAGCAGGGTAGAAGTTTCAATTTAGGCTTTGATTAGGTGTTAGAATACTTGAAATAGCTTGCTATAGGTTGTTTTCTAGATAGTAAGTAAGTTTAGAACAGATTGGAAGCTTGTTTGTGTGGTTAAAAAGGAAAAGTGTAGCCAAAACCTGCATAACACTAATCTGCCTGAATTTCATGAGATAATTGTGCTTGATCTTTAAAATTTGTTAAGTGATAGGGTGATATAGGGATTGCAGTTGTTTGTATGTTGATTATTGAGTTTGTGTGCAAAATTAGAGGCTTTGAAGTTCAGTTTTGTGCAAGTTGTTAGCTAAATAGTCCACAGACCTTGTCCAAATATCACAGCAACTTGATACCATTTTTTGGTGCTTTGGTTTGCTTATTTTGGTGTGCTAATTGATTTTTCTGCTTTGTTTGTGACTCCGTGTGCTTCAATAAGCACAAGGGTGCCCTTTTGCACCAATAATCTTCCATAAATAAGCATTGTCAAGTCCTCTTGGCTAAAATCAAAAGCAAGAACACATAGCCAATCCTGCTTGTGTTTCAAAAGTGAACCTGCATACGTATTTGTTGCTCAAACCTGTTGAGTCTTGTGTAAAAAAGTTAAAAGTGGTTTGGATTACAAGTTTAAAGGTCACAGATTTGTTTTGGAAAGTTGAAAAAATATAAAAAAATAAAAAGGTGTAAAAAGGGGGTTGCACACCTCGAACCCACGACCACTCGCTCACAACACACACCTCTTACCACTGCCCTAGGGACTTTGACTGGTAAGAGGTTGTGTAGTTTTAAACTTAAGGTATTTCTTTTCTAGCTTATTTAATAATAAGCCGTGGCTTATTTCCCATTTTCCAGCTTATTTGCTTTTCGTTTTTGCTTATTTTGATTTTTCCTAGGATCATATTAGTTATTAAGAATTTTCTAGCCAATTTTTGTATTTTTCCTTTTATTTAATTATTTTCTAGGATTTATTTATTATACGTTTTTTATAAAATCATAAAAAATAGTAAAAATAGTTTTATTTTTCAGGAAAAATAGTTTTTAGCTTTTAAAATAATATTTTGAGGTTTACATTAAGTTTTGGTTTTATAAACTTTAATTTTTAATTTTATATTATTTTAAGGTTTTTTATAAACTTTAAACATTTTTATAAAATTATTGAAAAAGGTTTAGGAACTTTAATTTGTGTTTTTCTCTTAGTTATATTATTTAGGATTTTTATAAATTTTTTAGAATTAATTTTAGTAACTTTTTATTTTTAGCATTATTTTATTATTAAAAAATCAAAGTTTTATTTTTATTTCTTTTCCATTTTTCCTAGGTTCTTTATCATTAATTAGGAATTTTCCCATTTTTAGAATAATTTTATAGCTTTTAGATTTATTTTTATAATTATTTTAAGTTTAATTAGGTTTTAATCATTTTTAATCATTTTTAGAGTTTTAATAGCTTTTAATTTTTAGAAAATTACTTTTTAGTCTTCTAATAATATAAGTTAAGTAATTATTCAATAAAATCATATTTTAGACATTTGAATTAGTTATATTTAATTTTAGGGCTTTAATTAGCATTTAAAATTGAATATTTAATTAATAAAAGGTTTTAAAATATCTTTGTTGGATTTTTATCTTTGTTTATATTATTTAAGACTTGTTTTTAGCCTTTTTGATATTTTGTTTTTGGTTTTAGTATAATTTTTAATTTGGGTAATTTTTACGACTTTACGTCTTTTTCGTCGTAGTTTAATTTTAACGTAACCGTCTTTTCATCTTCTCATCCCCATTCTTCTCAATATTAATCTCAAATAATTACAAGTTAATTCACACACATATACCTCCTTGGGAAACGAACTTTTTCTCTCCTTTTATTTGATTAAGGGTCATTACTTGTGTTTTTCCTAAATCACTCGTTAATACTTACCGCTATTTACGCTCTTTTCCTAAAGAGTAGTAAAACTCTACAATCACAAACATATCCACCTAATCATGCATTACTCCCTAAAATGTCCATATATTTACTTGTTGCTTGTCACTCTTGTTGAATAAATATATAAGGGTTTCTGTATGTATTAATTATACGCCGGATATCAATAACCTAGGTCTAGCATAGTGGTATGGTGACATTCCAGGACCTAAACCAAATACATACACACACATAATCGTGTATGTGCCAACTTATAAACCTAGCAAAGTGGTATGGAGACATTTACTATATCTACTCATTAAACACATTTATTATCAAATACTTAAATGCATTTGTCCGTGTATGGCCATGAAAGCACACTACGTTCGAGGCTACGCCTAGATACTGCCATATAGCATACAACCTACGGCCGGGATACCATTTATCACCTACGTTTCTCTAGACATATCAACAGTTAAGATATGATCATCTAGTCAGGTTTTCTAGAGCCTAGTGATAGGTGTGAAAACACCCATCCTTTTACCACTTAATTATAATAATAACCAAGTCAAAACGTGTATTTTATGTCGTAAATGTCGGAATTATGCGTGGTTTGTGTTTTTGTTGTGATTTAGGAGCAAAATGTTAAAAAAGAAGAAAACAAGGGCTTTCACGGGCTTTTATCAAAGAAAACGAGAAAAGACGGAGTCAAAAGATCAAGAGTGCAAAAAGAACGGAAGTCCAAGGCCTATTCTGAAGATTAAATCGAAGAAAAAGTCTAAAGACGGAAGTTTAATGAAGTCAAAGAACCAAGTCTAATTAAAGAAGAAATTGTTAATGCAATAATGACTAAAAACGTTACTTGCATTTTTCGGTCTCGCTTAGTTTTGATTACGACAATATGTAAAAACAAGCATTTACGAAAACAACAAAAAACGAATTCTTGAGTTCAAGTATTTTTCATTTTACCCATTTTCACTTAAGGTATGGATAAACAAGTACTAACCTTAATCAAGTGATCAAGTGATTTAATCTTTTCTTAAAACTCACTTTTTATTAAATGTGACAAGTTTTTATTAAACTTTATTTTTAAGAAAATGTTTTATTAAATTAATTATTTGAAATTTGAAAATGGCATATTCTTATTCTGTTAAGAATATCCTTTCAGGATATTTTTTATACCCAGATAAGACCTCCACCACTAAAGGACAAAAAGGAGCGGAGTCTAGTCCGGCGGTACCTTAGCGCCTAGGCGGTACCTTATCGATAAGGTACCGCGGGCTGTGATAAGGTACCACGGGCAGATATAGCCGTTGGCTCCTTTATCCTTTAAATAGTGGACCATTCTCAGCTTTTCACCTCACCTCTTTTGCACATTCATTTCCAGATTCAAACCCCTTCTTTAATCACTCAAATCTTTGATCATTTGTTTGATTATTACTTGTTTAAGAAGTGAATCTTGTTCTTCCATCCCTTCCTCTCCAAGTGCAAAGAGAAGAACACTATCCTAGTGAAGTGTTGAGTCCACCACCAAAGATCCATTGAAGATCAAATTTTATATACTTGTAGTTGTGTCATAGTTGTGAAGATCCAAGTAGTTGTGTCTATTTGGAAGTTATGTATGTACTAAGTATAATTGTGTAGATTGGTCCTAGCTACAATTAGGGCTCGACTTTTAGCTTAGAGTCGGAAATTGGTTAAGCGACGTGTACGGTTTTCTCCACCATAAGGAGCTTGTTGTGTAGTGAACTCTCGAGTAAGGAGTACTCGAGGAGTGGAGTAGGAACGAGGAGTGAGCTTCGTTGCCGAACCACTATAAATCCTTGGTGTTCGGTTTGATCTTTCTTTACCCTTAACTCTTTACATTCCTTATTACTTTTTGCATGTACATGTGTTAATATTAGATTAGCTACACTATCATTCTTTATTCTTTGTGGATATATTTTTGTTAGTATTATTTTAGCTACACTATCATTGTTCATATTTGTGCATAAGAAGATTTCACATAATTCCTCAAGCCTAAGTTTTTTGAAAAAGGATTTTTGGAAACCATATTTTAACAAGTAAATTTTAAGAAACTATTCAACCCCCCTTCTAGTTTCTACAATTGGTATCAGAGCGGGTTGCTCAAGAATTTTTAAATTATATTGTATTTTAAAACTTGAATCGATCTATGGATTCCAACAAGTACCTAGAAAGGCAATCTATGCAAAGACCACCACTTTTTGAAACCGATAGTTTTATTTATTGGAAAAATAGATTTGAAACTTATGTGAAATCAAAAGATTTAGATCTTTGGCATGTTATTACCATTGGTGATTTTTTACCCTTTCAATTTAATGAAGTTTCTAAAACAAAAGAATTAGTCACTTTTGACAAAGCTAATGATGATACTAAAAAGAAACTTTCAAAAAATAATGAGGCTAAAATGGTGATTTATAATGCTTTGCCTAAGAAAGAGTATGAAAGAATTTTCATGTGTGAAACCGCTAAAGATATTTGGAACACTCTTTTAGTAACCCACCAAGGTAATAGCCAAGTCAAAGAAAGTAAAATCGATCTTCTTGTCCAACAATATGAACAATTTGTCATCTTAGAAGATGAAACTATTGATAGTGCATTTGCTAGGTTTAACACCATTATTACTAGTCTGAAAGCACTTGATGAAGGTTTTTATAGCAAGAACAATGTTAGGAAGTTTCTAAGGGCCTTACATCCAAAGTGGAGAGCAAAAGTCACGGCTATTGAAGAGTCGAAAGATCTCTCAACTTTATCACTCGATGAACTCATAGGAAACTTGAAGGTTCATGAGATGATAATTTTGAAGGACTCGGAATTAGTAAAAACCAAGAGTGAAAGGAAATCTCTTGCACTTAAGGCCAAGAAGGCACAAAGTGACCATGATAGTTCCTCGGAAAGTGATGACGAGGAGTATGCATTGGCGGTGAGAGATTTCAAGAAGTTCTTCAAAAGACGAGGTCAACACGTTAGGCAACCAAACTATGACAAGAAACCATTGTCAAAGAATCGGTTTGTCAAGAACGAAAAAGGTGATAGGAGTTGCTTTAGATGTGGTGATCCAAATCACTTCATTGGTGATTGTCCAAAGCCCGCTCGTGATAAGAACCACACGACATTCGTTAGTGGCGCTTGGAGCAATAGCGGTGAAGATGATGATGACAACCCCAAAGAGGAGAAATGTCTTATGGCTCACACTTCTAAAGAGGTACATTCCGAAACCGAATATTATAGCAATGATAGTTCCACTTTAGATGATATTGAATTTGAAGGCAAATATGATAGCTTACACAAACTTAGTCTTAAATTCATAGAAAAGAATAAAACCTTAAAATCAACCAAAACTAAGCTTGAAAATGAGATCAATGAACTTAGGGAGAAATTGGCTAAACTTGAGAAAAACAAAGAGGTTGATTTAGGTTGCTTAAGTTGTGAGAAACTTAGATTAGAGAATGATGATCTCAAGAGCACCTCCATTAAATTGGAAAAGTTCATGAAAGGTACTAGTGCTCTTGATGATATGTTAAACAAACAAGTTCATTCTAAGGAAAAACTTGGTCTAGGTTTTAACTCAAATGAAGCCTCAACTAGTGAACCAAAACAAGTCAGGTTTTCACAGAAAACACCTTCTGGACGTGGTTCCACATTGTATGGCGCGGTTCCTTATCACTATGGAACCGCGGCCATAGATAAGGTACCGCGGCCATAGATAATGTACCGCGGCCAGAAGTTGATTTTTGTGAAAATTCTGAACTTTCTGAAAAATCTAAGTTAAATGAAAAACCAAAGAATCTTATTGTTAATAAGGTTCAATTACCCATACTTG
Source organism: Glebionis coronaria (assembly GCA_025667525.1). Classification (NCBI taxonomy): domain Eukaryota; kingdom Viridiplantae; phylum Streptophyta; class Magnoliopsida; order Asterales; family Asteraceae; genus Glebionis; species Glebionis coronaria. The sequence continues at coordinate 705,669,047 of CM046875.1, read as the reverse complement.
ACGACAATGCTATTGGTAAGTTCTATAAGCCGTTAAGTAAACCTCTCATGGGAAATAGAAGTTTATCTAGACTATCTTCTACTCCACCTAGAGTACGGAATGAGTCTAAGCCTAGAAGTAGAACGACAACGCCTACAAGAGATAATCAAAACAACTCACGACCTAGAAGTAAAACTCCAACACCTAGAAGGAATAATAATAACTCTAAACCTAGATCAAACACACCTAGGAGAAGTAATGAACAACAAAATGGTTACATGAATTACTACCCTCCTCCATTTTGTTCTCCATGGGGAATCCCCACCTCATTCATGCATCCCAGCCAAATGCAAGGGATGTTTGGAACTAACAATTTTGGACCCATGAGATATTGGGGACCAAATGTTTGATCTTGTGTTTTGTTACCTAGATATGCTTAGGAATTGATTTGGAGCCCGATGAGTGGATTAAGGATAGTGGATGTGTGACAATCCGTCAAATTATGGTTGATATTTTATTCTCAATATTATTTAAAAACAATTTACAATATGAACTCACATATTTTTGGGAAGAAATTTGGATTTACGTCTTGAAGTAGCATCGACTACGTTTAAACCGGAGGATTCTACGTTACGTGCTCACGTTTACATACACCGTTTAGGTGACAGTCCGACATTTCAGAAAATAAATTCGTCCATGAATATTATTTTGGAGTTTTAAATTTGTGTTGGTTCATAAACTCACAAATTTACGAGAAGAGATTAGAACTTACGATTTTATTTTAACGTCTTTTACGACTAAACCGGAAACCTTAGGATTACGTATTTACGTTTTCAAACTCCGTTTTTGATGAAACAATTTTTATTGGATTCGTTTTGTGACGTTGATTCATAATTTATAAAAACGTTTTTCGTAAAACGACCCGAGGGCACGCAAATCGAGGAAACTAGAATCGAGGAGTACCCGTAAATAAATGGGATGAGACAAGTGGGACACTTGTCCCACCCCACTCCAAAACCAGCCATTAACTTAGCTAGTACACCATGAGGTGTCACAACCTCATGAACAAACACACACTTGTTCATTTAGCTTACCATTTAAGCTAACTTTCAACTAGCAACATCAAAACCATCAACTAAAACCACACACTCTCATTTCTTACATGCAAACAACTTACAACTCTCTCACTCTCTCTAGAAATGCCGTCCCATATCTCTCCCAAAAACACCCTTTGATCTTGATTCAACCATGAAATCATATGTTATACTTGCATATGTTGAAGCCCTTTTAAAACCCTATTGATTGGTGGTACTTATAACATCCAAGGAGGAGTATTCATGGTGTCTTGGGGCTGATTTTCCACAAGGAGTCCATGGAGCATGGTGGTCTTGAAGATGTTCTTGGCTATGCACAAGTTTCTCCATCAAATTCCATGTTTTGATCACAACCAACATCAACTTGGTGGTATAAAGATTGTCCTCCTCATCTTCTTGTTATTTTTGGTTATGTAATCATGTATTTATTTCCTATTGTATATATTTATGATGATTATATGATGATAAAAATGTTATGTGGGGATTTGTTGTTGATAATCATGGATAAAAAGATGAAAAACCATAAGAAACAAGGCTAAAATCTTGTCTAAATTTGATGGCTGTATAAAACAGTAAAGAAGCAAGTCATGAACTGATAAAATGATGAAGTAGGATGGATTTACAGTAAGCTATGGGTCTTGTACACATGTGAGAGTTGGCCATGCAATGGAATCATTGTAATGAGTGAGATATGATCAAAACAAGTTTAGGGTATAAATCTGAAGTTACTGTTTTGGACGATTTTTAGAAAATACTTAAAGGATGATTCAACAGTAGCTATATAAGAGTTAAATGTAGCACATATCATGTAGTTTATGTGATAAAAATTTGAGCTTCTATCTCCATGTAGAACTCAAGATATGGCAGTTTTGGTGAAGATGAAGTTAAAAATCAGATTTTTGGAAATTAAAGAATAATACTATTATATAAGCACTCACATTTTAATATATAAAATGTAAAATATAAACCCACTAACTTATAAAACTTATTTATATAAATGTATAAAAGGTTAATTAAATAGGTAAATTATATAAATGGTGGTAAAATAATATTTATAAGTAATAAAAACTATAAACTTGATTTTTACGACTTTTTCGGCTATCGCCGTGAAATTAACGTTTTTCGCCAAATAAAACTTAGACGACCAAACCCGTCTAATGTAAAGTTTATAAAAGTCATATACTGATGTTTAAGTAACTAATACAAGTAAAAACCGATAAAACCCGAACTATAAGAAATACGGACGTTAACGGACTAAATTAACGTTATTGGACTAATAATACAACAAAAATGGACTAGAACACTTATAAACTTATTATTGGACTTAACCCATTTGGGCCCAACTTGAAAGTGTATGTACTGATAATATGAGTACAAAAAAAAGGATTAATACAAGTTAAGAACTTATAATAGGCTTATTAGACCTAAAACACGTAAATAGGTAAAACGAGAAAACTAGTATAAAAGTTATCAACACATAACTCTAAAATGAGTAAATGAGGATATGTAAACCCACTTGATCATCATATATATATAATCATCATATGTATACATAATTGTTATTTTTATAAAGTCATTGGACAAACGTCTAAGACCGATTATAATTTGTCTAGGTTTTCGTGATTGAAGCACGTACCGTACATCCGAATTGCCGATAACCCGCCTTCCCATATCAACGTGAGTTCATAGCCTCGCACTCTTTTAAATGTTTTTATAAATGTTTTATAAACCCGCGAGGGAGATAACATGTTAGTTTTTATTGAATAGGACACCATTTGTCCCGATTGTTTGTTTATTGATTTTGGACCCGAATGATTGAATGACCCGATTGTATGACCCGATAAATGATTAATGGGCCCGATAGATGAAATAAAATGGATTATTAAAGTTAGGTTATGTCACTAAAAGTCCCATTAGCATGAATTGTGAACTACCGGGAGTTGGTAGACGCTTATGCATTTAATAGTACTATTTGGGGACGTTCACCCCAGTTCGCGCCTTGACGGTTGATCCCCGTCGTGCCACATTGATTGGTAAGCGAATTTATGTATGAGAAGATTTCAATAGCGTGACCTTTGTGACGACACGCTACTTTAGATGGGCAAAATTTGTATCGGGTTAGCTACCCGTTGTTGGTTTAGTAAGGTAACAATGTCATGCGGCTTATAATAATCCAAAAACTAACGAAATACTACTAGACGCTTCGAATTACGATGTATTGTCTGACTAGCAATACAGGGTCATACTATTGATATTATGTTTGTGTTTTGGTTTTTATAACCATATTCATATAACGGTTTTTATTTAATCTATACAACGTTGCAAAACGTATTGTATGGTGTTTTTAACGACAATGATTCGTATAATGATTTTTAAGGCAAATGCCTATATTATGATTTTGATAAAGATTTGTATAAAATGATTTTGGCTATTTTATGGCCTATTACAATGTTTTGTACGAAATGATTTTTGGTAATAATTTTATACCAAATTATATTGATGGAATTTATTAAACTCTATGAATTCACTCGGCGTTATCGCTGACCTTTTCTTTTAACATGTTTTATCTCAGGTACTTGAAGGTAATTCTCGGGAAGACAACAAGAATTCATGGCCCGCACTTAAACAATATTTTTCCATTCAAACACTTTGTAAAACTTTTGTATGAAATGTAATGACTTGGGACCGATGTAACTTTGATATTTATGAATGGAAATGATTTATTATTAAACGACGCGATTTTTATGCGTTGTCTATGATGTGAGTAATGTGCTATCCCGTAACACCAACTAGTCTTCCGCTGTACTGAGTTGTATAAATTTGGAGGTGTTACAGTTTGGTATCAGAGCTCTCGTTATAGAGAACAAAAGATTTTTAAAACTAAGGTTTTGAATAAAACATTTCAAAATCTTTTAACTATAAACATTTTTCTAAAAATGTCTAAAAATCTTTTGACTATAACAGTGCCGAAGAATTCCCGAGTTACCGACAAGGCCAAGACTGAGAAGTGTTATTTTAATATATATATAACTTGGATTATATATATATATATATGATGTAATTTTATTACATGATTGTTTGATGATTGATTTGATTTTTATACGAGGTATTTATACGACGTAGATTGTCACAAGAAACCCTAAATCCCCTAGTAAATCAATCGAAGCTATTCTCGTAGGAATTCTAGCCATCCTAGATCTAAACCAAGTTGTGGATATTTATGATCCCAACAAATGGTTGATATTCGTAGAAATGTAGATATTAGTTGATTGTGATATTGGAAAAGAATTGGCGAGATTAAATCTGATATCGATGTCATGACGATCTTTCCTTATAGAGTGGAGTTTGACAAAACGTTATCACCTAGAAAGATGTCATCTGATCCGTTGTCATCCAATTCTTAAATTGAAATCGAAAGGGTGAATGTTGCACTTGAGGCTGTCATTGGAACCATTACCCAAAAGCCTCATGCCACTAATACCTTTCCGAGAAGTCTAATTGATTGTATGAGTCATCTCATACTAGTGACTCATTTGATAATTGTTGTTGTAAGAGATATAGGATTGGAAATTAAGTGTTTATCATATTGAGCTTTCATTGCCTTTACAAGGCCGAAGAATAAGGTTGTAAGTATGGGAAAATGAGGTAGGATACCGAATTGAGTATAAAATTTGTTGAGACTTGAATAAAGTAAAAATTTAACCTGTATGGAATAAGAAATTGTTACGAGGAAGTTGTTAAGTCATGTGATTGAATTATAAGGTTTTAATTGATTGTAGGTTCGTGTTAAAGGTTGTTCCTAGGTCATTGTCCACTGACGAGGATGCCCAGTGTCCAAGAAATAAATTGAAGAAATCTTCTTCTGAATTGAGACCGATGGATCTTCTGGGACATGTGGAACACCTAATGACTCTTGTAGATTAGTATTCATTGTGGTATGTTTTAAAAATAAATCCCTAACTTAACTGAGATATCAGTTGGTAGGATGAGTTATGAGAATTGTATGACATAGTGACACGTAATGTGTTACGGTACAATTTTGACTTGTTTATGATTAATGAAAAAGACTACCTTTGATTACTAAATTCTACATGTATTGATGTTATCTATCTTTTCTTGCTTCATCTTAATGTTCGCATTAGTGATGCAACCATTGAACAAGTACTCATCTTGATTTGAGTTACATTGTGAATTATTCTTCGTGAGCCATCAAGGTCATGAACCTCATGATTTCTTGGCTAAGCTCATTTCCTATTATATCGTAGTTAATTCTTGGTGAACAAGCTTTCATCACTCCTTTGCAGATCGCTCATTGTTTTTATAAAGATAAAACAGTATTCCTTGAGAAAAATTGAATTTTCATCACTAAAAGGATTACTCAAAGTAAGATTTGTAAGTGATTGTTATCGAAATGAAGTTGTTTATAAAACACTTTGGAAAACTTAATTGTTTTCATGATAAAGAAAATCTTTGTAAATTTATTCTTGATTCTTATTAAGCATGAAAATGTTTTTATTATAAACATGATGATAAAATTTTGACGAACTGAGTATTGCATCGTTAATCTTAAAATTGTATATAGTTGCGCGCCTACATACAATTTGGAATGGACCATGCAAGGCTGATTAGTAGTCACCATAAAACTAATGAATAAGCACTACATTTTCTTTAAAGATTGTAAAAGATTAAATTTTATGAGATCTGCAAGAAGTGCAAAATAGGGACATAATGTTAGAGACATCTACATATGTGCCCGTGCCATCTATTCTTCTGAGTCAAATTTACTCATCTGTGGAAATTGTCTTATTTGACAATTGACAATTCTTTCTTGTCCAATTCTCTCGTAGTGAGATTCTTAGGAAAAGTATTTGATTATCGAGTGTTGATACCCGACTGGATGTATCGACGTTCTTATCATTTATTTTGATTTGATTTCATTTGAATGACCTGGGTAACGATCCGAGGAGCTTTCGAATGTGTACTCAAATTATGAAAACATGGGATATATTCATATTCATTAAATGTTTTCATCTGTTTCTGATTTGAAATTCTTCCGCGTAGATTATGCGTTAACCTTACTCTTTTAATAGTAGTTGTGTATCCTAATATCCCTGAATTTGTGAAGGATTTATAAATTATTATTAGTCTTTTGAGAAATTCACATCTTATCGACGGAAATGAAACTGGAAAGTTGATAATGCCAGTAGAATGGATTGATTGATTATGACATGACGACATTGTCTTAATTGATGGGAACTCGAGTAGAATTCCCTAAATGATAAGATGTTGATTATCAAAAATGATCTAAATAATTCTTGATGGATGACCATATCCTGTATTTAGACTTGAAATTATACCGTGAATGGTTGTGAACTAGTTATAAATATTGTAATCTAGAAGAACCTAATATGAATGTATTACAAGATATTTATGTTATCTGAAACTTTAGGAGGTATTTGTTGACGAATTACCTAGACTTTCGCCATTAAGGCAAGTTGAAATTGATATTGATTATATACCCGGTGCTGCACCTGTGGTTTGTGCACTGTATGTCAGCACCATCTAAATTAAAGGAATTACCGTACAACTGAGAAAGTTGTCGGAGAAAGATTTTATTATACCAAGCCTGTCGTCCTGAAGAGCTATGGTGTTATCTTTCCTTATATTAGATTACTATGACTGAGTAAATTGACAATCGAAAACGATATCCATAACTCGAAATGGAAGAATTGTTCGATCATTTACAAGGTTCTAGCAAATTTGATCCATAGCATGGTTATCATCAACTTCGCATCTGCGAAAGAGATTATGTATTCCAATCACTACATCCGGTACTTGTAATGAACATTATGAGTTTCACGTGATGTCGTTTGGATTGACCAATGCACATGTAGTATTCATGAATTTGGTGGATCACGTGTGTAGGCTGAAATTTGATAAATTCATGCGTGTGATCATTAAGGACTATTTGTTTGTATATAAGAATAATAATGAGATTAATAATTAATTATAGATTGTCCTGAACTGGCCGAACAATGAAAACCTATACCTTAAATATTTAACATGTGATTAAGGACTTAATCCTTTATATGATTTAACCGTGTAATTAATAGATAATGGAAGCTATATTGACTTTTCAAAAATTAGAACCATTAACGCTTAGGGATTAAAAACTTAATCCTTTACATAAAATGACCGTTGGATTAATAATGGTAAGATGTATGCATATAGACTCTTCAAAAATTAAGAGCCCTTTTAAGACTTTGGATTTTACTAAAAAGAAATGGAAATTTGTTTTGACAAATGCTTTAACAAAGGATTTTAAAGGGATTATTCCCTTATACACAAACCATTTAACTAAACTTCTGTTTAGGGGTAAATGTTTGTGTATACCTCAAGATAACCTAAGAAGGATTGAGGAAATCATTTAAACCATAACTTGAAATTTGAAACGATAATTTCTGCCTTTTAACTAAGAAAACTTTGACCAAAGTATAAACAAAGGTTTTTCGAACATTTACGAAATCTTATTAAATATTTTCGATAATTCAACAAAAATCTTGTTAATTAAATTCAAATTATTTTTGAACATTTTATATAATTGGTCGAACTAAGAAATTTAAAACTTTTACGTTTATGCTTCATAAAAATTAACTAATAATTATTTAATTAATTATAATAATTATCGACGCTTTAGACGCCGGATTGAGAAAAACTGATAAAAATGATAGTTGAGATGAAACTGAAACATAAAGAATATGAAGAAAGAATTCTGAATAAATAAAGTTATGATATTTATTTCATCAGGAGAAAGTGAACGTAATTACTGACGCTTAATATAGAAAGAATATCTGAGTAAATTGTGGACATGATACTTATATCATCATGTGAAGTGAATATAGATACCGACGCATTATGTATAAAAGATAAAGAACCAGTTAGTACGTGTTCCTTAATAATGAAGGTGCAGAATAAATTGCCGAACGATATAAAAATAAACAATGTTTGTAAAAAAAAAAAGATAATATAAATAGTGAAGGGTTTCACGGCTAATGTGAACCAACAGATTTGAGAAGCCAATGGCGTTAAATATTTTAAAGACCACATGTGATTGTCTAAATATGGAGGATTGTGAGATATAGTTATGTTGGAATTTGTAAGTATAAGTATTATATGTATGTCATTTTATGACTAAAAGTATCTTTGTCAGAAGAAGTTGTACTAATGGCAGATTATGAAGGCAGACATCGCCTCTTACATTAGTAAACGTCTGGCTATTACAAAGGTCATCATCTGAATTTGATTCGATTTGGGTCATCGTCGACAGACTGACCAAATCTGCTAACATCATTCCCGTTAATGATAAATGCAAAAGAGTTATGTAAACATAGTGTGCCTGTATCGATCATCTATATCAAGATCCTCGCTTCGCATCGAATTTCTAGAGATTTGCTAAGAAATCATTGAGAACGAACCTTGATGAGAGTACTATGTACCATCCCAAATCGAAGGGACGAGGTAAAGTAACGATACAGAGTAATATAAGTGTTGTTTTATGTTCGAATGAATGACCTTGGGTAATAGACCGTATAATCGTTTTCCTTTGGAGAGATTATCATTGATAATCATCGTATTAGGATTGAGATCGAATCTTGTTAGGATCTAAATCTTAGAGCATCTGTAAGCAGGAGTTGAGATAAGGACACCCGACTTACACCCATTGTGAGTTGGACATGTCTTTTAGGTTTAAGGTTTCCTATGATGGCGAACCTATCCTTGCAAAATACCCGACCTGCGAGATCTGAAATGATTGTTGAAATTAGGATCTGGTTATTAACTGCCGATAGTAGGCAAGAGGTTATGTGAATGTGAAATGTAGATCTTGAAGTGCCAAATGGGTAGCGAAGTTATGCCACACTTTTTAACCTTGGAAAAATGAATTCATGATCTGACAAATCATGGGATATAAGTCCCCGATTATATGGGACCACTGAGATGATGTAAAAGTTGGGATTGAAAGGCATATAAGCTGGATCTACCCTAGGACTTCAAGAACCGCGCGAATTATGTTTCGTAAATCGAACTTGATGGAATATCTATCAAGTGAGAATCTGATTATTCTTAATAGAGCTTAGATCGGCGAAAAGTTGCATTCATCAGAAACCCGTGAACATCATGGATAGAGAAAGTAAGTCAACATTTAGCCTGATCTTATTCCCGTAGTTATGTTTGATGAAACTCGCGTATTATAATGGATTACACTTGTGAGAAAAGACCGAATGTGGAGGAAATACCCACATGGCTTTTAACTCTATAAGAAGCGAGTAGTAAGATGATCTTTGAGGACAAAGATCCTGTTTAGGGGTAAATGCTGTGACAATCCGTCAAATTATGGTTGATATTTTATTCTCAATATTATTTAAAAACAATTTACAATATGAACTAACATATTTTTGGGAAGAAATTTGGATTTACGTCTTGAAGTAGCATCGACTACGTTTAAACCGGAGGATTCTACGTTACGTGCTCACGTTTACATACACCGTTTAGGTGACAGTCTGACATTTCAGAAAATAAATTCGTCCATGAATATTATTTTGGAGTTTTAAATTTGTGTTGGTTCATAAACTCACAAATTTACGAGAAGAGATTAGAACTTACGATTTTATTTTAACGTCTTTTACGACTAAACCGGAAACCTTAGGATTACGTATTTACGTTTTCAAACTCCGTTTTTGATGAAACAATTTTTATTGGATTCGTTTTGTGACGTTGATTCATAATTTATAAAAACGTTTTTCGTAAAACGACCCGAGGGTACGCAAATCGAGGAAACTAGAATCGAGGAGTACCCGTAAATAAATGGGATGAGACAAGTGGGACACTTGTCCCACCCCACTCCAAAACCGGCCATTAACTTAGCTAGTACACCATGAGGTGTCACAACCTCATGAACAAACACACACTTGTTCATTTAGCTTACCATTTAAGCTAACTTTCAACTAGCAACATCAAAACCATCAACTAAAACCACACACTCTCATTTCTTACATGCAAACAACTTACAACTCTCTCACTCTCTCTAGAAATGCCGTCCCATATCTCTCCCAAAAACACCCTTTGATCTTGATTCAACCATGAAATCATATGTTATACTTGCATATGTTGAAGCCCTTTTAAAACCCTATTGATTGGTGGTACTTATAACATCCAAGGAGGAGTATTCATGGTGTCTTGGGGCTAATTTTCCACAAGGAGTCCATGGAGCATGGTGGTCTTGAAGATGGTCTTGGCTATGCACAAGTTTCTCCATCAAATTCCATGTTTTGATCACAACCAACATCAACTTGGTGGTATAAAGATTGTCCTCCTCATCTTCTTGTTATTTTTGGTTATGTAATCATGTATTTATTTCCTATTGTATATATTTATGATGATTATATGATGATAAAAATGTTATGTGGGGATTTGTTGTTGATAATCATGGATAAAAATATGAAAAACCATAAGAAACAAGGCTAAAATCTTGTCTAAATTTGATGGCTGTATAAAACAGTAAAGAAGCAAGTCATGAACTGATAAAATGATGAAGTAGGATGGATTTACAGTAAGCTATGGGTCTTGTACACATGTGAGAGTTGGCCATGCAATGGAATCATTGTAATGAGTGAGATATGATCAAAACAAATTTAGGGTATAAATCTGAAGTTACTGTTTTGGACGATTTTTAGAAAATACTTAAAGGATGATTCAACAGTAGCTATAGGAGAGTTAAATGTAGCACATATCATGTAGTTTATGTGATAAAAATTTGAGCTTCTATCTCCATGTAGAACTCAAGATATGGCAGTTTTGGTGAAGATGAAGTTAAAAATCAGATTTTTGGAAATTAAAGAATAATACTATTATATAAGCACTCACATTTTAATATATAAAATGTAAAATATAAACCCACTAACTTATAAAAATTATTTATATAAATGTATAAAAGGTTAATTAAATAGGTAAATTATATAAATGGTGGTAAAATAATATTTATAAGTAATAAAAACTATAAACTTGATTTTTACGACTTTTTTGGCTATCGCCGTGAAATTAACGTTTTTCGCCAAATAAAACTTAGACGACCAAACCCGTCTAATGTAAAGTTTATAAAAGTCATATACTGATGTTTAAGTAACTAAACAAGTAAAAACCGATAAAACCCGAACTATAAGAAATACGGACGTTAACGGACTAAATTAACGTTATTGGACTAATAATACAACAAAAATGGACTAGAACACTTATAAACTTATTATTGGACTTAACCCATTTGGGCCCAACTTGAAAGTGTATGTACTGATAATATGAGTACAAAAAAAAAGGATTAATACAAGTTAAGAACTTATAATAGGCTTATTAGACCTAAAACACGTAAATAGGTAAAACGAGAAAACTAGTATAAAAGTTATCAACACATAACTCTAAAATGAGTAAATGAGGATATGTAAACCCACTTGATCATCATATATATATAATCATCATATGTATACATAATTGTTATTTTTATAAAGTCATTGGACAAACGTCTAAGACCGATTATTATTTGTCTAGGTTTCCGTGATTGAAGCACGTACCGTACATCCGAATTGCCGATAACCCGCCTTCCCATATCAACGTGAGTTCATAGCCTCGCACTCTTTTAAATGTTTTTATAAATGTTTTATAAACCCGCGAGGGAGATAACATGTTAGTTTTTATTGAATAGGACACCATTTGTCCCGATTGTTTGTTTATTGATTTAGGACCCGAATGATTGAATGACCCGATTGTATGACCCGATAAATGATTAATGGACCCGATAGATGAAATAAAATGGATTATTAAAGTTAGGTTATGTCACTAAAAGTCCCATTAGCATGAATTGTGAACTACCGGGAGTTGGTAGACGCTTATGCATTTAATAGTACTATTTGGGGACGATCACCCCAGTTCGCGCCTTGATGGTTGATCCCCGTCGTGCCACATTGATTGGTAAGCGAATTTATGTATGAGAAGATTTCAATAGCGTGACCTTTGTGACGACACGCTACTTTAGATGGGCAAAATTTGTATCGGTTTAGCTACCCGTTGTTGGTTTAGTAAGGTAACAATGTCATGCGGCTTATAATAATCCAAAAACTAACGAAATACTACTAAAACGCTTCGAATTACGATGTACTGTCTGACTAGCAATACAGGGTCATACTATTGATATTATGTTTGTGTTTTGGTTTTTATAACCATATTCATATAACGGTTTTTATTTAATCTATACAATGTTGCAAAACGTATTGTATGGTGTTTTTAACGACAATGATTCGTATAATGATTTTTAAGGCAAATGCCTATATTATGATTTTGATAAAGATTTGTATAAAATGATTTTGGCTATTTTATGGCCTATTACAATGTTTTGTACGAAATGATTTTTGGTAATAATTTTATACCAAATTATATTGATGGAATTTATTAAACTCTATGAATTCACTCGGCGTTATCGCTGACCTTTTCTTTTAACATGTTTTATCTCAGGTACTTGAAGGTAATTCTCGGGAAGACAACAAGAATTCATGGCCCGCACTTAAACAATATTTTTCCATTCAAACACTTTGTAAAACTTTTGTATGAAATGTAATGACTTGGGACCGATGTAACTTTGATATTTATGAATGGAAATGATTTATTATTAAACGACGCGATTTTTATGCGTTGTCTATGATGTGAGTAATGTGTTATCCCGTAACACCAACTAGTCTTCCGCTGTACTGAGTTGTATAAATTTGGGGGTGTTACAGGATGTTCTAAACACATGACGGGTAATCGAAGTTTGTTCTCGCATTACAAAGCATATGATGGAGGTAACGTCACATTCGCTAGTAGTCTACGTAGTAATATCATTGGCAAAGGTACGATTTCTCTTGACTCCATGACCATTGAAAATGTTGAGCACGTAGATAACTTAGGTTTTAACCTTTTAAGTATAGGTCAAATTTGTGATAATAAGTGTAAGGTCATCTTTTCGGAACATGACAGTGAAATCATAAAAGATGGAAAAGTCATTGGAAAAGGTGTTAGAAAGCATGGCTTTATGTCATGAAGGTTAATAAGAAGTCAAAAGACAACATATGTCTTGTGACTATAGATGATAGTTCTACTCTTTGGCATAGGAGATTAGGTCACGCTAATATGCGTTTAATTCAATCTTTAGTCTCTAAGGAGTTGGTAAGACACCTCCCCAAGATTAAGTTTGATAGTAACTTTTGTGATGCTTTCAAAGTTGGAAAGCAAGTTCACTCAAGTCACAAAGCCAAGAATTTGGTTTCGACCTCTCGGTGCTTAGAGCTCCTACATATGGATCTCTTTGGACCTTCCGCCATACGGAGTTATGGAGGTAACCTTTATACCCTAGTTATAGTTGATGACTATTCTAGATTCACTTGGACTAGATTTTTGGCATCTAAGAATGAAGCTTTCGATCACTTCGAAATCTTTAGTCGAAGAATTCAAAGTCAACTAGGATGTTCAATTGTTTCTATTAGGACGGATCATGGTAGGGAATTTGATAATGAAGTGCAATATGGTGCCTTTTGTGAAGCTCATGGTATTACCCATAACTTCTCGGCTCCTCGCACTCCACAATCAAATGGGGTAGTTGAAAGGAAGAATAGGACTCTCCAAGAGATGAGTAGGACGATGTTAAACGAGCAATCTTTGCCTCAAAAGTTTTGGTGCAATGCCGTGGATACATCGACTTATATTCTCAACCGAATTCTTATTCGACCTTTCCTAGGAAAGACCCCCTATGAGATTCTTAAAGGTAAGAAACCCTCATTAGAATACCTTAGGGTGTTTGGAAGCAAGTGCTTTATCCTCAACACCAAAGACTACCTCACCAAGTTTGACCCAAAGTCTTACGAAGGTATCCTTTTAGGTTATTCCCAAACTAGTAAGGCCTACATAGTCCTAAATAGAACCTCAGGGGTTATTGAAGAATCACTCAACGTAACCTTTGATGAAACCCCTCCTTCACCCAAGACACCACCATTGGTTGATGATGACTTGGATGAATTAGAAGTAGTTAAAGCCAAAGAGGTTAGAAAAATAGGAGTTGAAGACCTTAGTGTTGAAAAGGAAGTAAACATTAAGGAGTCTAGGGATCATACTCTCAATAATGTCATTGGTGACTTAAATCAAAGGACCCTAAGATCTCAAGTCCAAACCAAAGCAACTTCTTTTGTTTTGTCTCCTTGATTGAACCAAAGAATGTTAAAGAAGCTTTGACGGATGAGAGTTGGGTCATTGCGATGCAAGAAGAATTGAATCAATTCGTTGCCAATGATGTTTGGGAACTTGTTCCTCCACCTAGAAGTTCTACCATTATAGGAACGAAATGGGTATTTAGGAATAAGCTAGATGAGAATGGTGTTGTGTCTTGTAACAAGGTTAGACTTGTAGCTCAAGGCTATAATCAACAAGAAGGGATTGATTATGACGAGACATATGCACCAGTAGCTAGATTAGAATCAATTAGAATCCTTTTAGCCTACGCTTGTGCCTTAGATATTAAGCTTCAACAAATGGATGTAAAGAGTGAATTTCTTAACGGTTTGATCAATGAGGAGGTATATGTGGCTCAACCTCCCGGCTTCATTGATTTTGAGAAACCGGACCATGTTTACAAGCTTAAGAAAGCACTTTATGGACTCAAACAAGCACCCAAAGCTTGGTATGATAGACATAAAGCGTTTCTTGTTAAACATGAGTATACCATGGGTATGGTAGACAATACACTCTTTACAAAGAAGAAAGGTCCTCACCTCATAATCGTACAAATATATGTTGATGACATTATATTTGGCTCAACTTGTCAAGAATTGTGTGATTATTTTGCCAAAATCATGCATGATGAGTTTGAAATGAGTATGATGGGAGAACTTAACTTCTTTCTAGGACTCTAAATTAAACAAATGGACGATGGTATTTTCTTTAGTCAATCTAAGTACGCTAAAGAAATGCTAAAGAAATTTGGATTAGAAGAATCTAGACCAATGAAGACCCCTATGGCCTCGGATACTAAACTCACCGTAGATGATGATTGTGAGTCGGTATACAACACCAAATATAGAGGTATGATTGGTAGTTTGTTGTACCTAACGGCAAGTCGACCGGATATCATGTTTAGTGTTTGCCTTTGTGCTCGCTTCCAAGAGGCTCCCAAAACCTCTCACCTTGAAGCGGTTAAGCATATCTTCCGATACATTAAAGGCACTATACATTTAGGATTATGGTATCCTAAAGGGACCGGCGTAGAAACCATTGTCTACGCGGTCTCGGATCATGCGGGAGACTATGTGGACCGGAAAAGCACTAGTGGAGTTTGTACCTTCATGGGTTGTTGTTTAACTTCTTGGTTCTCCAAGAAACAAACCACTCTTGCGATATCCACCATGAAAGCCGAGTATGTGAGTGCCAGAAAAGCATGCCAACAAGCTCTATGGATGAAGCAAGCGCTTGTTGATTACGGGATTTATCTTGATGATGTTCCCATCATGTGCGATAATAAAGGCGCTATAGACCTAAGCAAGAATCCCGTGCAACATTCGCGAACCAAACACATAGAAATTAGACACCATTTCCTTAGGGATAATGTTCAAAAGGGGAACATTACTATTGAAAAGGTGCCCTCTGAGGACAACTTAGCCGATATCTTCACTAAGCCACTTAAGAGGGAACCTTTTAATTACTTGCGTCTAGGTCTAGGATTAATGGAACATCTTCCTTAAATTCTTTTCTTATTGTGTGTTTTCTATTACCACTTTGAGTCCTTGAGTATTTTAAAATTCCTTTGAAAAATCTTCCCATCTCCTTTTCAAAACTCTCAAAGTCTCTTTCGAAAATGGTTGAGAAATTCGTTTGACATTGTTAATTCAATCTAAAAACGATTTTTTATAGATTCTCGCTATTATTATAGAGCTTACATAATTCATATGTATGATTCTCTCAAACATAGCAAGAACAAGATTGAATCATGGAGGATCATTGTGTCATGACTTAAGGTCGTGTCTTACACACCTCCTACATTGATTTTTTAATCCATGTATTTTGGTCAAATCTCTATTTGGTAAGTTTGCATATATTTTCTTTGTCTATCTTTGCTTTTAAGCACATCCCTATGATAAGTTAGACTAGAAAAATAAGATTTGCTGAAAAATCTTTCTCCAAACACCAAACCCTGCTTCTGCAGGCGGTTCCATAAGTGAGCCGTGGTACCTTATTGATAAGGTACCGCCACCATAGATAAGGAACCGCCTACAGTGGCCTTGATTTTCGGGGTTTTGTCTGAAACTCCAGATTTGCTCCAACCTTTTTGAGAATCTTTGTTTCAAACCCTTTGACCACCCCAAAAATACCCTAAGCCTTCCCTATTTAAACCATAAGCATTTTGCATTACTTCACATCCAAAATGTCTTATTCTCCCAATGAAAGCCTTGAATCTCCTCCATTTTCTCCAATTGCTTTCAATCCAAACCCACCCAAGAACACTCTTAATCACATTTATCCTACCAAGAATGTTGATTGTGGAACTTCCTTTCTTCCACCACCACCCTTTAGTGTTCTTCCTCCTTCTCATGATAATTTCATGCACCATGGAACATATTGTCATTGTTGTCAATATCAACATCTTGCTATGGCACACATCTATGAGGAGTTGAGCTACATCAAGAGTCTCTTAATCAAGCCTCCTCTTCACTTTGATTATGAGATCTCCAACAAGCCACCACCACCACCCTCCGCTATTACCTTGTCTTTCATATAAGCATTGATTGCTTATCCTCAAGACACCAAATTCAAGCAAATCTTAGAATTCTAGAATAACCAGGATTAGATTTATGCTTTTGGCTTGTTTCTTTTTCCATACTTCTTTGTATGATGTTTCTTTAGTAACCTATCTTGGATCTTTGTCCTTATGTTTTCTTCTCTTTTAATTTTTTTTTATGTGACCTATTGCTATATATTGTTGGTTGTTTCTTTTGTTCAACTAACCCTTCTATGTAGCTTGTCACCATATCTCGATTCCCCGGTGCCCCAAGCTAGGGGGAGTAAGCACCAAGGGTGAGTCTTTGCAAAGTCCGTTTCTTCAACACCGGCTTACGCAACCTTTTTGCTTCGACAAAGGGGGAGAAATGAATAAACTCGTCTTCGAAATCTTGTTTTTGTGTGATTGAGTTTATGTATTGTCGGAATCAAAAAGGGGGAGATTGTTAATGCAATAATGACTAAAAACGTTACTTGCATTTTTCGGTCTCGCTTAGTTTTGATTACGACAATATGTAAAAACAAGCATTTACGAAAACAACGAAAAACTAATTCTTGAGTTCAAGTATTTTTCATTTTACCCATTTTCACTTAAGGTATGGATAAACAAGTACTAACCTTAATCAAGTGATCAAGTGATTTAATCTTTTCTTAAAACTCACTTTTTATTAAATGTGACAAGTTTTTATTAAACTTTATTTTTAAGAAAATGTTTTATTAAATTAATTATTTGAAATTTGAAAATGGCATATTCTTATTCTGTTAAGAATATCCTTTCAGGATATTTTTTATACCCAGATAAGACCTCCACCACTAAAGGACAAAAAGGAGCGGAGTCTAGTCCGACGGTACCTTAGCGCCTAGGCGGTACCTTATCGATAAGGTACCGCGGGCTGTGATAAGGTACCGCGGGCAGATATAGCCGTTGGATCCTTTATCCTTTAAATAGTGGACCATTCTCAGCTTTTCACCTCACCTCTTTTGCACATTCATTTCCAGATTCAAACCCCTTCTTTAATCACTCAAATCTTTGATCATTTGTTTGATTATTACTTGTTTAAGAAGTGAATCTTGTTCTTCCATCCCTTCCTCTCCAAGTGCAAAGAGAAGAACACTATCCTAGTGAAGTGTTGAGTCCACCACCAAAGATCCATTGAAGATCAAATTTTATATACTTGTAGTTGTGTCATAGTTGTGAAGATCCAAGTAGTTGTGTCTATTTGGAAGTTGTGTATGTACTAAGTATAGTTGTGTAGATTGGTCCTAGCTACAATTAGGGCTCGACTTTTAGCTTAGAGTCGGAAATTGGTTAAGCGACGTGTACGGTTTTCTCCACCATAAGGAGCTTGTTGTGTAGTGAACTCTCGAGTAAGGAGTACTCGAGGAGTGGAGTAGGGACGAGGAGTGAGCTTCGTTGCCGAACCACTATAAATCCTTGGTGTTCGGTTTGATCTTTCTTTACCCTTAACTCTTTACATTCTTTATTCTTTTTGCATATACATGTGTTAGTATTAGATTAGCTACACTATCATTCTTTATTCTTTGTGGATATATTTTTGTTAGT
Organism: Glebionis coronaria; assembly: GCA_025667525.1. NCBI lineage: Eukaryota > Viridiplantae > Streptophyta > Magnoliopsida > Asterales > Asteraceae > Glebionis > Glebionis coronaria. The sequence continues at coordinate 705,650,570 of CM046875.1, read as the reverse complement.
ATTAGTTTAGCTACACTATCATTGTTCATATTGTGCATAAGAAGATTTCACATATTTCCTCAAGTCTAAGTTTTTGAAAAAGGATTTTTGGAAACCATATTTTAACAAGTAAATATAAGAAACTATTCAACCCCCCCCCCCCCCCTTCTAGTTTCTACAGAAATTATAAGACGAGTTTAATTTATATCGACAAATCCCGAGACGACATCGAAGAAAGACAAAGAATATAAGTCGAGTCGAGACAAAGAAAAAGGAGAAAGCATCAACACCTAGCCTCCCCTCCTCCTATATATACCCTCCTAATGTGTCATTAGGAGGGTGTTAGTTAATTAGATTTTAGTTTTTAGATTAGGAGTAGATTAGAATCGGAGTAGGTGTAATCTAAATTTCCATGTTTTTTTTCATTAATCTTGTAATTTGAATCTTAATCATTTTAATTTCAAGCTTTTTCAATTAATCATTCTCGTTCTTCCTTTCTTAATCTTTTAATCTTGTTTAATTTTGATAATCATGTAGTTTAATTAATCATGTTCTTGTTTGATTGATGTTTTTGATTGATTGTGCTTATTAGTTTTTATGTGTTTGATTTTGATAGATTATTGTGTTTGATGCTTATTGTTTGATTTTGTTTATTTTTAATTTAGTGTTTTAATTAGTTTATTTTATAAAAAGTTGATTTTTAATTTTTAGATTTATTAGTGTTTTTCAAGTTTTTGATTTGTGGTTGAATTAGTTATACTTAAAAGTCTTTTAGATTAAGTTTTAGTTAATTGCTTATTTGATTTGTGCTTATCGTAGCTTATTTTCCTTGTTTTTAGTTGTTACTGTATCTATTTTTCTGATCTTTAGGGTCTTTGGAAAAGGGTTTTGATTATCCGAAGATTGCACCATATTCTCTGAATTTGTTCATTATTCTGAAAATAGTCATTTCTCTGAATTTGTTCATTATTATGAAAATAGTCATTTCTCTGAATTTGTTCATTATTCCGAAAATAGTAATTTCTCTGATTTTGTCAATTATTCCGAAAATAGTCATTTCTCTGAACTTGTCAATTATTCCGAAAATAGTCATTTCTCTGAATTTGTTCATTATTCCAAAAATAGTCATTTCTCTGAATTTGTCAATTATTCCAAAAATAGTCATTTCTCTAAATTTGTCAATTATTCCGAAAATAGTCATTCCTCTGAATTTGTTCATTATTCCGAAAATAGTCATTTCTCTGAAATTCCAGTTATTCGTTTAGCTTCTTCGTTTAGTTTTATTTTTATTAATTGTTTTGCTTTAACTTACGTTTTATTATTTATATTGTTTCGTTATTATTAGTTAATTGTTTTTAGCTTATTTTATTACTATTCGTATTTACCTTTTACTTAGAAATAGATAACCAAAACCTTCTTTTTGCTAACCAAAAATGACTGAGTCACACTTTTAACCGGAGATCAATTCGATTAGACACCGAGAAAAACGAACTATTTAACCTAGCAAAAATCAGTTATCAAATGGCGCCGCTGCCGGCTCTTTTCGTGAAGATTAAAAGCTTATTGTGAGAGACGCGTTGGATTTTGAGATCCGTTCACTTTTGAACGTTATTTTTCTTGCCAAAAAATTTCAAAAATCCAAAAAAATAAAAAAATTTCAAAAATCCCAAAAACAATTAAAAAATTTCATAAAAAGCATTTCTTTTTCGAAAAGTTTTGTACCAAAAATATTCTTCTTGCTTATCTATTGTTCTTAATGAATTCGTATGTTGCTTGTGCAGGGTGTGGAAAACGATTGTATGGCTTTCAAACATGTCAATTGTGTACATGTGAGCGGTGTGGAAATGATATCGACAATACACAATTTGGATTTTGTCCCTCGTGCAATTCGATTAACTCATCCTTTGCTTCTAATGCACTTACTCCACCTTCTTGCATATATTGTGGAAGCGATTCTCATTGGCATGTTTCGTGTCAGATTCGATACCCGTCTCATGACGAGCAAGAACCGGGTTACAATTATGACAATGGTAATAGCTATCCACATGACGCACCCGATTTTCCTTAATACCTGTATTGCAACAATTGTGGGGGCGCTCACGATACCTTTTATTATCAGCCGTTGAATTATTATGAGCCAAATCCGTGTTCTAATTCTTTTCAACTGATAATTTATGATGGCCACATCCGTGCTATAATTCCGGTTTTCATAATTTTGAGCCCCCACAATACACCCTCGATCATCAACCTTCTTTGAATCCGAATGACGAAATACACGCCCTTATTTTGCAACTTCAAGAAGCCGTGGTTCAACTAAAAGAAGCAAGGGAGGAGGAAAAGCGACAACAACAAGAGCAAGTATCTAATCTTAGTGATTATACTCCTCCTCTTGTGCGTCCATACTACTATTATGATGATGACGAGGATGATATCTATGATCTCAACCCATCTTCTGAGATTACTACTCCTACTCTTGATATCCCTAATGCGTCTAAGGATAGTGATACATCGAGTGAGATTAGTGATTTTGGTCTTGATAAATTCTTTGATGAGGTTTGTGATGCACCGAATTGTGTGGAGCCTACGGACGAGGTTGCTCTTAATGATGATTTTTCTCCATGCTATGAGAATTTCACTTTTGAAATTTCTCCTTCTCCTTCGAGCGATGAAGGCGATGTTGATTTATTCTCTTCGACATACGAGAAGTTCACCACTGAACTTGGTCTTGTAGATGAGGTGGAAGACGTTATTCTTCGCGACAAATTACTGAAAGTTCATCTTCTTATTGCTAAAATTGAAGCGTTGAATTCTGCTCCTATTTCTGAGTCTTTACCTCCGTCTATTACTTCAGTTGAGAATAATGATACAGCATGGAGGAAATCGACATTCTCTCAATACCTCCGGGTATTGATGATGATGATACGGAGGGGGATATTATTTTTGATAATTTTCTCCATGAAGATATTGTCCCAAGTCCCCCTCCCGAGCACCTTTCATCCACTCCTTTAGACACCATTACGGAGGATGAGTGCTTTGACGCGGGAGGTGACATTGACTATTTTATGAGTGATAACTTTACGGCTTTGCCGCTTGGTCAACATCCATTGTCTTTGGGGGATGACAATGTGCTTACTTTACACACCCCACCTCCCGTGGATCACAACCTCACGTACTTTTCGTATGTTGAGAGGACTTTTCTACCCTTTAAGACTTATCCTCCGGCCTCTCCTTTATTAATGTCCTACGGGAACGAGGACAAGGTCTTTGATCCCGGTATTACATTCGAGGCTTCCCCATGGACAATTTAATTCGGGGACGAGTCAGGCTCGTGACTCGGTTAACAAAAGCAAGCGCTTCTCGGGAGGCAACCCGATTATCTATCATTTTTATCCTTTTTTATAATAAGTGTAGGGTGAGACCCTAGTATGTGTTTCTTGTTTTCTTTCTTATCATGTGCAGGGATTCGAGCTTTCAAAGATCCATTCTTGATGACTTTTGACAAACCGTGATCCCGTGTACCCGTCTTCCCGATTTTATCCTAAACTCTTTTGATTCTCTATTTTATATTTTCCAAATATTAAAATAGGAATCACTTTAGTTGTCTCTTCCTTAGCAAGATTTAAACAACATGCACAATGTCCTAAGTGTAGGGGAGTTTACTCCCACATGCTTAAACATTGAGGAAAATGTTTATATTAAGTGTAGGGGGACTTTTATCGAAGTTAAGTGGTCTTTTCCATGAATTTGTCCTCATTTTAACTAGAAAATTTGATTTTTCGACATTTTTCAAAAATTTTAATCTATTTTGGCCTAGTAGTTTTTCCTTTGTTATCGTTATTTACTTTCTTTGCTAAAATAAATTTTAATAAAGTGGTTTTAAATTTTCAAGCGTCATGAATCTTTTGACTCAACCCGAGTTTACTTATCTAAGTTTACTCTAGCTAGTATCCTTAACGTGTTTAAGTCAAGTTTTGCTAGGCTTTTATATAGGGAACTTTAAAACGCGAAAGTCTTAACTCTCACGGGTTAAGAACAAGAACTTTTCGCAAGTTCCTATAATTGATACTAGAAAGTTGTTTATCAAAGGAACTTTAAAATGCAAATTCTAAACTTGAAAGAGTCTAAGAAGTTGCAAGATCCTATAGATGACTTGAAAACCCAAAACTTTGATTTAATTGGCTAAGCATCCACGAGTCTCATTCCTTGAGATTTTAAATTATTGAGAATGAGAGATGATAGAGTCAATTATAAGTTTGGTATTCTTTCATGAATTTATGTGAGTTGATTATAAGCTTTTTCTCCCATCGCTTGTTAATAAATTTGATTGCAATAAATAAGGTCGTACGATTTGAAAAGTTACTTAGCTTCTAGCCCAAGATCGTTTAAAAGTTACTCGATATTAATCAGGGTTCATAGCCAAGGCATAACTTATTGAAGCGGGATGTGAAGACTGGCGAGTCCGAAAAGGCCCTAACAAGGCATGAGGGCTACATTTTGTTGCTAAAGATCCAAAAGTGACGTGAAGAATCATTTATCAAAAATCAATATGAAGGATCGAGACACACGACGAAAAGCAAATACTCCCCAAAAGATCATGGAGAAGTCTATCTAAAAAGACCCTAGCAAGGTATGAGGATAAATCGATCCAAGTCCTAAAAGGAGGCGGATCGTTGTATATCAAAATCCAAAATAAAGATTGGAGAAAAATGAAGAAGTCGTGGTCCAAGTATGAAGAATCTCTCAAAAAACTTCAAGTGAAGAAATTCCTATTATGAAGAGAAGACCATAATTTCAAGAACGTCTCTCAAGATTCCAAGTATGAAGTCGCTGCCAAATATCGGTCCGAGAAAGGTCTTAAATCGTGAGGCAAGTTATGCCAACATATGAACTTTAAAAGGTCCCGAGAAGCAGTTTTAAAACATTTTGTCCTTTAGCTAACTATTGCTTAAATCGTCCTACTTTATTTTCAGCCTAAATAACAATCGAAATAAGTCAACAATGCATCCTCGTGATCATTAAAGACAACAATAAAATATAAGAGATACACCTAGGAATAAGGGAGTCTAAGTGAATAATTGGGCTACATGGATTTGTGTTAGTTTGCTAACTTATAATAACAATGATCTCGTTTTTAAGCTTGGGATAGAGAACGTAAAACTTAAGGGTGATAAACATTCATGACAATCCAAAACCCTAATGTAAGTCTTTAATCTCTTAATTTGTTTTTCTTCCTTTAATTATGTATTATGTTTAATAAAGTCCAAGGTGGGTTAATTATGATGAAAAATATAAATCTTGCTTTGTAACTAATGCATTGCATGAGGGCATTGCAATGGTCAAGTGTAGGGGATTTGATAGGTGTGAAAACACCCATCCTTTTACAACTTAATTATAATAATAACCAAGTCAAAACGTGTATTTTATGTCGTAAATGTCGGAATTATGCGTGGTTTGTGTTTTTGTTGTGATTTAGGAGCAAAATGTGAACAGGGAAGAAAACAAGGGCTTTCATGGGCTTTTATCGAAGAAAACAAGAAAAGACGAAGTCAAAAGATCAAAAGTGCAAAAAGAACGGAAGTCCAAGGCCTATTCTGAAGATTTATCGAAGAAAAAGTCTAAAGACGGAAGTTTAATGAAGTCGAAGAACCAAGTCTAATTAAAGAAGAAAATTATAAGACGAGTTCAATTTATATCGACAAATCCCGAGACGACATCGAAGAAAGACAAAGAATTTAAGTTGTGTCGAGACAAAGAAAAAGGAGAAAGCATCAACACCTAGCCTCCCCTCCTCCTATATATACCCTCCTAATGTGTCATTAGGAGGGTGTTAGTTAATTAGATTTTAGTTTTTAGATTAGGAGTAGATTAGAATAGGAGTAGGTGTAATCTAAACTTCCATGTTTTTTTTTCATTAATCTTGTAATTTGAATCTTAATCATTTTAATTTCAAGTTTTTTCAATTAATCATTCTCATTCTTCCTTTCTTAATCTTTTAATCTTGTTTAATTTTGATAATCATGTAGTTTAATTAATCATGTTCTTGTTTGATTGATGTTTTTGATTGATTGTGCTTATTAGTTTTTATGTGTTTGATTTTGATAGCTTATTGTGTTTGATTCTTATTGTTTGATTTTGCTTATGTTTAATTTAGTTTTTTAATTAGTTTATTTTATAAAAGTTGATTTTTAATTTTTAGATTTATTAGTGTTTTTCAAGTTTTTGATTTGTGGTTGTATTAATTTTTCTTAAAAGTGTTTTAGATTAAGTTTTAGTTAATTGCTTATTTGATTTGTTCTTATCGTAGCTTATTTTCCTTGTTTTTAGTTGTTACTGTATCTATTTTTCTAATCTTTAGGATCTTCGGAAAAGGGTTTTGATTATCCGAAGATTGCACCATATTCTCTGAATTTGTTCATTATTCTGAAAATAGTCATTTCTCTTAATTTGTTCATTATTCTGAAAATAGTCATTTCTCTGAATTTGTTCATTATTCCGAAAATAGTCATTTCTCTGAATTTGTCAATTATTCCGAAAATAGCCATTTCTCCGAATTTGTCAATTATTCCGAAAATAGTCATTTCTCTGAATTTGTTCAATTTGTTCATTATTCTGAAAATAGTCATTTCTCTGAATTTGTCAATTATTCCGAAAATAGTCATTTCTCTGAATTTGTCAATTATTCCGAAAATAGTCATTTCTCTGAATTTGTTCATTATTCCGAAAATAGTCATTTCTCTGAAATTCCAATTATTCGTTTAGCTTATTCGTTTAGTTTTATTTTTATTAATTGTTTTGCTTTAACTTACGTTTTATTATTTATATTGTTTCGTTATAATTAGTTAATTGTTTTTAGCTTATTTTTATTACTATTCGCATTTACCTTTTACTTAGAAATAGATAACCAAAACCTTCTGTTTGCTAACCAAAAACGACTGAGTAACACTTTTAACCGGAGATCAATTCGATTAGAAACCGAGAAAACCGAACTTATTAACCTAGCAAAAATCAATTATCACCTAGCGTGAACACACTTACACAAGAAGGAATAAATAAATAAGAATCATATCGTAGGTATCATGCAATCATACATAAAAAACAAGTTAATTCGGTCTAGTAACCAAAAGAAGATAAAGCATAAGATAGAACCAAACAACACATAGACATATTGAATGATAGAATGATTAAACCTTATTCCTTAATTCATATGGATCTTACAAGAGGGTTTCAAGGGTTTTAGGAGCCCTATAAACGACTTAGAAAGGTGCTTTAAGTGTAAATACCTAATTCCATAATATTCTATATGGTTTGGGTTTACAAAGGGAGGTATATATTGAAAAACAAGCCTGGACGATATCGGGTTAAAGGTCGCGATATCGTCAGGCCGTCAAAGCTTCTTATGGTTTCTTCGGGCTTGGGCTTGTGAAGTCGTCGGCTACTAGGTCTCGACGTCGTCTTGAGGGGATCATGACATTGATGTTTTTCAGAAACGACGTCATCGATGGACCTTGTTTGCAATCACTTGACTTTAGCCTTGGAAAACGTGCATTATTGTCTTGGATTCTTCCATGCTTCGATCAAATGTCAAGAAATACTCCAAATTGATTTCAAAATATCCAAATGCTTCTAAATTGCTAAAACGAAAAAAATGATTTAGGGCGTTTTTGAGGTACATTGAGGCAAATATGGGGTGAAATGACCCCTAAAATACGAATAAAATGACATCTTATCGGTAACTATTTAGACTGTACTTAGTTTGGATATTTCTCGGCATTGGCTTGTTCATTAGCTAGATTTCACGAATCCTTTCTTGCATGATGATTTATCATAGATGTATTATATGCATCAGCATCATGGGTTTCAAGATTCTACACATCAAAATAATGTTTATTAATTTTAGTTGTATCCATATGGTCTTACGCAAGCCCTCGGACTTGGTTTCGGCGCTTAGTAGCTTATATTACTTGGTTTGGGTTTAGTCATAGTCGTTGTAACTCATCGTTATTTATTTATAGATAAAGCAATGATATTTTTATGTTGCTAAAGTTTATCTCAGCGCTTTATCTGAGATTTTGTTATATTAGATTATTGATTCTTTGCATCATGGTTTTTCTAAATCTTGGTCACTTAACTATTTTCTGGGTATTTCTATTACGCATGCCTCTTAAGGGATGTTTTTATCTTAGCGTAAGTATGATATTGTTCTTAAGCGGGCTCATACGGTTGGCCTTGTTGATAATAAGTACAAACTGGGTATTGATGGTGATCAGGTATCTATCTGAGATTATATCATATTCTTGTGGGTTTTCTTTAGTATCTCACTTCCACTCGCCCTCGGTATTTCTTATGTAGTGTATCAAGTTTCTCTTAATATGCATGATCCTCAAGTGCCTCATTTATTGGCTCTTAAATGGATCTTGATGTATGTTCGAGTTAATTTAGAGTATGGATTATATTTGTTTTAATCTTTTACTACATCATTGGTTTCTTATTCTGATGCAAATTGGGGGTTAGATGCCCTACTACTCGAAGATTGACTTCAGACTATTGTGTATTTCCTAGAGGCAACTTATACTTGTGGTTCTCTAAGCTTCAACCAACGCTTTCTCATTCTAGTGCAGAGGTAGAGTATGATGGTGTTTCCAATGTTATTGAGACTTGTTTGTGAAATCTATTACGTAAGTTGCACACACCTTTGTTTTGCGTTACGCTTAATTATTCTCTGAGTATTTTTGTTACGCGTGCCTCTTAAGGGATGTTTTTATCTCAACGTAAGTATTCTAATAAGAATCCTTGTTCGACTTGATTCAAGGTTGATCTACACCTTGTGTTTATCATCTTCTCTCTTTATTATCATGCTTTGATTCACTGTTATAAGAGTAACTATTTACCGAGGCGTGCTTGTGGTGTATGGGTGTATTATGATTTGATGGTAAGATCAAAAAGGGTTTCTTGGATTCAAGGTGGAGGGGTGTGGTAGTGGTGTGAAGGAGAAAAACGTTTTTGGTGATGATGAGGTTGTTGGTTTGAATGATGACGGTGCAATACCATCTTTAGATGTTCCCGTTAGCAATTCCGGTGATTCGATTGAGATTGATCCTGAAAGGTGCGTCATTTGCTAGTATTTTTAGAAGTGAAAAAAGTAGGCATGGTCTTAACTTTCGCACCCTTGTTACACTTGTGGTGAATGAGGTGAGGTGAATGTTCCGCTAGAGTCTATCCGGTCAACTAGTGAAAAGTTCGTTAATTTGGCATATGGCTTTTTCTTGGGAAAACGGTTGGTATACCATGTTTTCGCAAATTATGTTAAGAATACTTGGAGTAAATTTGGATTAGTTAATTCAATGGTTAACTCGTCAACCAGACTATTTTTATTAGTTTAACTCTACGGATGGTATGTAAGCTATGCTTGAAATTGTCCCTAATTTATTTTTAATAACCCAATTATTCTTAATAAATGGCATCCGGATATGAATGTGTTGAAAGAAGATGTCGATAAGATTGAGTTGGGATAAAACTTCATGGTGTTCCTATGATGGAATTTAGTGAAGATGTTCTTAGTGCAATTACTACAAAACTTGGTACTCATGTGATGCTTGATTCCTAGAAATCATGGGGTAGATCGAGTTATGCTAGATAAACGATGAGTTACTTGCGGATGTTGAGTTGAAAAATACTATTGTGCTGACTATGCCTAAACTAAAAGGCGATGATTATTATTTAATCACTATTCGTGTTGAATTTGAATGGAAACCCCTAGATGCTCGACCTGTAGGAGTTTTGGTCATATACTTGACGAATGTCCTATGGCTACAAGATCCACCAGTGCAATGAATGTGAGCAAGCCTAAGCAAGTAACTACGAATGTACCGGTTGCTTCTAGGGTGAAGTTTAAACCGACTGGTCCTAAGGTTACTCAAGAATATCGAATGGTTAGCAAGAATAATACTACTTCAAGTGGTAGGAAAAACACGTTGCATAGGGTCTACTATAGAGGTTACTCCAAGTAAAGAGGCTAGTAACTCAAATTCTTTTGTTGTCCTTAATTCTATTGAGAATGATGTTGATTTGGGTACAAATGGTAGGACCACTCATTCATCGATAGGATTTATGTCTAAGGATGGTACTCCTCCGGATGTTAATAACACCCCGATTATTAAGGAAATTGACAAGATTGAAAGAAGATTGTTGAAGGAAAAGTTATTATTGTGAATGATGAAGGAAACCCAATGCCTAGAAAAAGAAGTGATATTTTAAGTGAGATAAATGAGGAGGATGATTTGAACTTGTGGATAATGATATGGAAAAATTTTGGCTTATAAAAGTTCGAATATGGGCATGGGAGTAAAAGACTTTTCGAACAACCGGATGAGTCTTACAAGAATGTTGCCAATGATTATGACCCCTATGATAAGGATTTATATGATGATCAGGATATTCTGGCGCGATGTCCAGACTATAGCTGATAATCTTGGAATCAAAGTCCGTAAAGGCAAGAAATTTTAGTTTTATTTATTTTCTATGTGTCTTTTTAGTAATTGTATGTGTTTTCTTGCTGGTAGGAAGTTGTTTGCCTATGTAACGGGTTGAGACGTATGATTCACCAACATTCTATGTACTTAACTGTTTTTTGGAGTAATAATATTTACCGAGGAAACCCTTTACCCAGAAAATTAGTATTCTAATGAGATCCTTGAGCGGGCTGATATGGTTGGTCGTAGTTTCAGTCAGGCTCCTGTTGATAATAAGTCCAAAATAGGTATTTATGGTGATCAATTATATCGTGTCCGAAATTATATCATATTCTTGTAGGGTTTTTTCAATATCTTACTTTTACTCTTCTCGATATTTTTTATGCAGTATAGCAGGTTTCTCTTAATATGCATGATCCTCACTCCTCAGCCTTTTTTGTTCTTAAATGGATCTAGATGTAAGTTCAAGTTACTTATGATTATGGTTTATATTTGTTTTCATCTTTAACATCATTGGTTGCTGATTCCCTACTACTCGAAGATCATACTATTGTGTATTGCTTAGCAATAAGTTTCACTTGTGCTCCTCTAATCATTAATCGACACTTTCTCATTCTAGTGCAGAGGTAGAGTATTGTGGTGTTGCCAAAATTTATTGCTACGACTTGTTTGTTGAGGAATCTATCACGTAAGTTGCACACACATTTGTCTTCTGCTACCTATGATAATGTCAATGTTGCTTATTTTCTTCAAATTGGTCCAACATCAATGTATGAAGCATATAGAGATAGACACTCATTTTGTCCAAGATTTAGTTGTCTAAGTCATGCTAGAATTCTACATGTCCTTCTCGTTACTATATGCGAACATATTCACTGAGGGATTGCCTTCGACTTTGTTTGAAGAATTTCACCAGTTTGATTGTGTGATGTTGATGTGCTATTAACTTATAGTCAAAGTTTAAATGCAAGGTCAAAGTTAAGACGTTATCTTTCTTTTTTATTTAAGTTTCTAACTTTGACAATAATTGTTTGTTATGAGAATATTTAATTTCCAGTTATAAGTTTAAGAAAATGAAAAGTTATATTAGTATTTATTTTGATTGATTCTGTTTTTCTATAAATATTAGGCCTTTTTTGAGTTTTGATAATAAAAAGTTGTTGCTTTGTTTTTGGCGGTTTTTGTTAAGATTCTCTTAATAATCGGTATTGTCTTAAATTAACGATTGTTAGTGTTGCCTGATTATCAATATTACTTTAAATCGATAGTTAGAAGATTGTTTTTTATATTCATAAAAATCAACAGATTCAATTTGTTATTTCGTTATTTTTACCACATCAGATGTCCTCCTTCTCCAATTACGAAGAGTGTTAGTTGTATTATTTACTAGTCATATGCTCTAACTTGTACGTGTTCGAGACTAGTCCATGTACTGCTATATAATTTAACGTTTATCATGAATAGTGTAGAACGAGTTATACCTCTTAGAAATCAAGATTCTTAACAATCTTATAAGAGTGGGGGGAGTGGTGGTGCCAAGGCTGGCTGTTAAGCCTTTGGCGCCAGCTCCTCGATGGCGCACGGTACCGTGGCTCGCGCCAACGGACCTCGCGTCAACCCAACAGCCCGCGCCAACACCCCCCTTTTTTTTTCTTTTTTTAGTATCTAGCCGTTGGTGGAGGGGTGTTTTTGAAAAAAAAATTTAATTTTTAAAAAAACTAGCCGTTGGGTTTTAAAAAAAAAACTTTTCAAAAAACATTCTACAAATCCCTATATATTATACCTCATTTCATCCATTTTTTCCAATCCAATCTATTACTTCCTATCCTAATTTCTTTACAAAAAATGGATCCTAATTGGACTAACAACATGCTTAACGATCCCTCCAATCAATTCCAAAACTACAATCCCGGTTCATCTTCGAATCCGGGTTCGTCTTCTCAACCCCAACACTTCTATTCTCCGTTTTTCCCACCACAACAAAATGAAGCTTACATGAAATACCAACAAGAACAATGGGCGAAGTTTCAACAATTTCAACAATCACAAATGGGTTCACAACCACAAACTCAATCACAACCACAACCTACACCACAATCCGACCAACAATCCCATCACCTAATCGACGAAGACGTAGACGAAGAAGAAATCCCGACACCAACATCAAAGAAAGGTCGTCGTAAGGTTAAGACTAAGTCTAGTAAGGCTAAGACTACTAGGAAGGCGAAAGAGGTGGTTGAGGTGGAGGACGACGATGAAGATGATGCGACTCGGCATTTGTGGACCGATGACGAGGAGTTGCTTTTAGCCGAATGCTTCATAGAGATTTCGGAGGATGCTAGGGTTGGTGTGAGTCAAACAAAGGATACTTTTTGGTGGCGGGTTGATCAAGATGATGTGGCGAAATCAAAAAAATTCCCAAAACGCACCAAAAACATGTTAACGGGAAAATGGAGTACGTTGAATCGGGCGGTTAAGAAGTGGAATAGTCTTTATGACGAGATGCAAATGATGAGTGGGGAGAATGATGAGGGTTTTATGGCACGGGTTGAGCTAGCGTACAAACGAGCCACGGGGGGTGTAGTATTTAAGCACAAGTCGGCTTGGAATTTTTTGAAGGACAAGCACAAGTGGAAGAACCCCGATTCTACTCTTGAAAGGCGAAACCGTCTCCGTGTTACCGAAGAAGGTCCTGAGTTTTTTGGTCCCGACGCCATCCCGAGGCCGCCCGGGTCGTATCGTATTGCCAAAAGTCAAAGATCAACCAACTCGTCGGCTACTTCCGGTTCAAACCCGGAAGCTTATCAACAAATGATGAAAGAACAATACGAGATCGAGAGACAAGCCAAGTTGGAAATCATGGAGCGTGAGTCAAACGCGAAAATAAAATATTTCACCACGCACATGGTCGCTCAAGAATTCGCAATCCTTCAAATCGACACAAGGAACATGAGTGCCTCGGACCGGGCAATCATCGAGAGTCGAAAGGATGCGATTCGCGCATCGTATGCCCCTCCCGAGAACTAGTTTATTTATTTCCGTTATGTATTTTCTTTATTTTAAATTTTTCGTAATGTTTTTTTTATTGTAATGTTTTTTTTATTGTAATGTTTTTTTTATTAATAAAAGTTTTATTTTAAGTTAATTTTTGTGAAAAAAAAAAAATTAATTCCGTTGGCACCAGAAATTCTGGTGCCAACGGTTACCTCAGAAATGTGGTGCCAACAGGATTCTGGTGCCAAAGGCCCAGAATCCTACGTGGCGCCTTTGGCACCACCTTCTGGTGCCAACGGCTCCCAGCACTCTAAGGATTGTTCCGGTGAACAAAATTGAAGTAAGGTCTCATGTATATTTATGTGCATATATCTCAAAAACGTGTAATTCAATACTACCTCCGTCCTAAATTTGTAGTCCCTCTTTTTTTTGAACGTCTCAAAATTATTGTCCCATATTTACAATAGATAGGGAAAGTTTGATTAAGTTTATTATATTATCTTTGTTTGAAATTGTTATTACAAACTTTATACAAAACCTTAATTAATTAGATAAGGGTAAAAGAGTCATTATATCAAAAAGTAAGAGAGAATATTGTAATAAATGTACTTTTCTAAAACTATGTGTTTTTTTTGTTAGAGGACAATATTTTAGGATGGAGGGAGTAGAATATTTATACCACATACGCATAAAAGGTTTTTAATCTTAGGCTAGTGGGAGTGGCATATAAGTCACTAACCGCCACCTCAGCTTTTTAACAAACTCACCCAAACTCCCCACAAGAGATAATGACACTCACCCAAACTCACTACAACTGACTACACATCACCCCTACTTTTTTATTAAACATTTTTTATTCATATATTTTATTAAAACACGGGTACATAGAAAATAAAAACACAGTACGAAATTAAAAGACGATACATAGGAAATTTAAAAACAATATTTAAAAAAACATAAATATAAAAAAGTTAAATACGATTAGTCAGTTCCCGGATCCGAATCCGAAAACTGACCAGGTAACTCCTAACGCATTGTTTCTTCTTCATCTTCTTCCGCCATAATATGTGTCTCCAGCTCCCTTCGTTTCCTTTCTTCTTCTTCCATAGTTTCTCTCAACACTTTTTGATCTAGGTATAGTTGATACACCTCATTGTCAGTCATTCTACCATGTGAGTCGTTGCCAATTGGAAAGGGTAGATCGGGAGACACATTTCGGCGTCGATGTTGTTGTGACGAAGAACCGATATGAGTTGTTTGAGATCGGGATGAAGAATATGAGTTTGAGATGAAAAACCCAAGTTATTCAGCCATTCAGTATTTTTCTAAATTCGAGCCTCCAATTTTGCCGACTTTCTAAAAAAGATCCGCAGATGTTGAAATCGGTACCAATTTGATTATTTAGATACGTGTCGATTAAATGACGTTTCGGTGGGGAAAGATCACGGCATTTCTCACATGTCGTGCATTAGCTTCGTACGCGGCATCGAAATCTTCAGGCATCCTGGCGACATTGTTGTTGATTTATTTGTTTCTGAAGTAGAGCTTTAATCTCCTCATTAGTGTGTGGAAAAGAGCATACCATTTTTGATTTAGAAATTGGGTTTGAAAATACAAAAAGTTGTGTGTGAAAATTTTGTGTGTTAAAATTTAGTATTTAAAGAAGAAAAACGAGATTAAAAAAATATATATAGAAGAGGGTCCCACAATATTATAACTCACACCCTACTCACCCAGGGTGAGTGTGACCCTGTTTTTTTTGTTCTAACGACAAACTCCCGCGCGACTTTGAGTGGGGGAATAGGGGCTACGCGCAACTTTGGGTATGTCGCTCGTGGGTTTAACCCCACTCCCACCGGCCTTACGAATAACAATTTAACACTAATATTTTTTACGTGCTTTAATGTTTAGCATAAATACTTGTGTGTTTTTTGGTCGGTTCATTGTTTTCAGTACCCATAGGCAAAACGAGGATATTTGTTTCCTTTTTGTGTACGTAGTATCAATGGATCTATATATAAGGGAATCGTTGAAAGATAAAACAAACATACCCTAAACACCAAAGTCGATCGATCATATATCTCTCAATTCGAAATTCGATCTTCAACCATGGCCGAGGTATTTATATCATCTGTGTGTTTTTCATAGAATCTCAGTATATACCTAACTAGGGTTTTTATTTTATGATATCGATCAGGTTACTCTGATACTTGTGGACACTTCTAGCTGGATGCAGAACAACAAATCCTCTAGGTTTTTGGCTCAAGCTGATGCTATTGAACTTTACTGCAAAGCAAAAATCGACGTAATTTAGCGTTTATCTATTATGCACAGCTTTTGTGTTTCTTATATGAATTTATGTTTTTGAATTTTTATTATACGAATACTTTTTGTTGCAGTGTCATCCAGAGAATTGTGTGAGCATAATGGGCATGGGCAATTACTCTGATGTTTTTGTTGAGCCTACTAGAGATCTTCAAAAGATCATGTCTAGCATTCAAGGTTAGCATCTTTATTTAGCTATGGCTTTATATATAATGTTTCTTTGTATGATGTATGTATAGTTATCAAGTTTATCTTTACCGCAGGTGCCCGAGTAGACCATGACAGTATGCACTTTTTAAACGCACTAGAGGGTGCTAATCATTTTTTTGAAAACAAAATGTCGGATAAAAGGCTTGTTGTGTTTGCTGGAGGGTATGTGTCTTTATCAATTATTACTGTTAGATTAATGAACTTTTATAGTTATATAGTATGCCAGACTCTAATGATGATCATATCTGTTGTGTGTGCGCGTGTTTCTTGGCTTTCAGTCCTATATATTGGTTTTCGTATCATATAAAACAAATCGCAGAGAAGTTAAAAGTGAAGGGTGTAGCTGTTGATGTTGTTAACTTCGGTGACAAGCGCGGACCTCAAGTAGGAATAAGGACGGGCCCGTGGGATCCTTCGTGGAATGATAACAACATTAAAGGAGAAAGTAAAAAGGAAAACCTTGAGGCTTTAGTTGCTACTGCAAATAATAATGGCAACAGTCGCATTCTTCATGTTCCAGAAGATCAAATCTCTCTGCGTGACCACTTAGCAAGGTAAATTTTGTGTTTTGTTTGCTTAATTGAACTTATATTCGTAACAAGCTACTTCTTTTTGGCTTATATATTGTAAACATTTACTATCAGGTCACCAATCTTTCCTCAGAGACAGTTGGAGGGGTGTAGCAGCAGCTTGGAGTCTATCAATGCAAGGTTAAGAGCGCAAAATTTTGCATTAGTTCAAGAGAATGTAAAAATGAAACAAGAGTTGGAATTCTTCCGTACTGAATTCTATAAGTTTGTCAACCAGGTCCAAGGCCGCGTTCGTGCTCTGAATAGTTTGTGATTTTCCGGAACACTTGACTTTTATGTTTTTTTTGTTAAATTAAATTGACTTGGGTTATTTTGTTATGTATACCATGTACCCTTTCCTTGAATGAGTGTCTTATGCAACAGTTCTTGTGCATCGTGTTCATAATGGCCGTACATCGGTTCATGCATATCGGTGGTAACATAAAAACACTGCACGTAGGAAGTGATCATTATACGAGCTCTACATTTCTTCATGAATAACCACCTTTCACCCATTGTCGAGTTTTTTGTAAAACTGGTTAGATTTTTGTTATTGCTTGCAAACATGGTTTACTGGTATCATACAGGGACTACATTGCTATGTATGAAACAAGTGTAGTTTTAAGGGAAAACAAGAAATTCTAGGAGCTGTATCCGTGTGAGGGTTCCATCCTAAAACATGAAAACCGTGCTAATCACGGAATTTAAACTAGAAAACCGTTCGAATAAGCAAATAATAAGATAACTAAAAGAGGGTACGTACCTTATAAGAATCTTGTTGCGCTTTCATCATTAAGAACAAACTGCGACTTCGTGTGTATCAGCCCAACTCCTTCAATGGAAAACAAGTCATTCCATGTAACCTGTTTGATTGTTGACATATAGTCCTAACACCTACCTCAAACAAACTCATCTAAACTATAATTCTACACAATGTAACAATATACAGATTCTTAACTGCTTTCTTCATCTCTACTTGGCTTACCTTTACTGCAGTATCTATAGGAGTATCCAAAATACCAAACTTAACAGAATGGCTATCTTATAGTCTTATACCATGACAGTATCGAATTTAAATCATGAGTATAATATTTGCTCAAAAATATTGATGGAAAAAACGATTCCTAGAGAGGCGAACTTGTTATTACAACATATGGTTAACGACAAAGTAATTCACGGCTCATATAAGAGGGTAAAGGCAATCTAACTGATCATTTCAACATGCATTTGAAGCAAGCCTATCCATTTTGACCTATAACCCGCCCAGTTTATAGCCTACTGGGGGCACCCGGGGGTATCAAAACTTATGCCAAACGAAGTTCATATGCAGTCTTTTCCTTGAATTTTAGAAACTCTTTTCATGAGTCAAGTCAATAAATTTTCTAATGGTTGCTTGCTTCTTGGTTAATATGAATTGATAAAAAGTTCATATAACTTGCTTCAAGTACTAATTCTGTGAATAACTTGAGCCAAACTCAAGCTCGGATCAATAGTGTTGCGCTAAGCACAAACTAGTTTCAATAGCACCAATAAGAACTAGTGATGCTGCTTGATAGAAATTTAGGGTTGTGATAATCGGTGATTGCCGGATAGTTCTTGAATCGTGTCAAACACTTTCCTAATACAATATTTTGACCCTATTTGGGCCTTGGGTTACACGAAATTTGTACGGAGATAAGACAAGAACTACACTCTATATCTAGGCACAAGAAAATAGAGCAAAACATGGGACAATGTGTATGTTATGATCTTGAGACAAAATATCTGTTTATATGTGTCTATATAAACATTCATGGTGGTTGTAGAGAAAGGTTATATCTCTTCATGAAAAGTCGCACTTTTTATACAAAAAAGTCACAATATTTCTGTCTATAGCGACAGCTTTTGTAACAGTTATAACCGTCGCTAACTGTATAAACCAGAAATATGTATCTTTAGTGACAACTTAGTAACGACAAAATCAGTCACTATTACGTCATCTGACTTTATATTCACAACAATTTCCATTCTTTTGTACCCGAAATCAAGCTAACTATTTTATACAAGCGTGTACTCCACACCTCCGAACTTGTATTACTGTATAACTTAACTCAAAATCCCTTGGTCTCGGATAAATCATCATTACGCCAAAATGATTGATGACACTAAAATCACCAACACTGCTTGCTGGCTCGCTGGAGTTTAGATCAAGCTAGCTAGCTTAAATAGCTCCAAAATGTTATAGGACACACAGTTATTGATATTAAAGGTTATTTATTAGCTAAGTATACACATCAACATATATCTCCGGTTACGACTGGCCTTGAGTATCAACAGGTCAAGACTTATTTTATGGTCCCTGCAATACAAATCCAAGGATAGAATATGTTTGGCAAACACAATTTCAAACAACATACGGTATAAATACATAACTTAAAGTACCCAATATAATTGTACTTGAAGCGGATCGTTCACACTGGACCATATATTTAAGGCCAATTTTAGCTTTGGACCGAAACTAATCCTGACATTTTGTTATTATGAGCAAAAATATGGTGATTTATCTGGGACAGTTTATATGTATGGGCATCATGGGTTTTGGGTTCTACACATCCTAATTATGTTTGTTTATTGTCTATGTCTCTTTATGGTCTTAAGAAGTCCCATTGGGTTGGTTTGGTTTCAGCGCTTTGCAACTTATATTACCTGGGTTGGGTTTAGCCATAGACGTTGTAACTGGTCGTTATTTATCTACAAACAAGGGACTAATATTGTTTACTTGTTATTATATGTTGATGATATTGTTCTTGGTGCTTCATCCCAGATTTTGTTATAATGGATTATTGATTTTTGTATCTCGAGTTTTCTATGACAGATCTTGGTTCACTTAATTATTTAATGGGTATTTCCTTTACGTGTGCCTCCTAAGGGATGTTTTTATCTTAGCGTAAGTATGCAAATGAAAGTCTTGAGAAGACTAATGTGGTTGGTTGTAATTCCAGAAAGACTCATGTTGATAATGAGTCCACTAGTTATTGATGGTGATCTGGTGTATCTTGTCCGACATTTTACCAGATTCTTGTGGGTTGTCTTTAGTATCTTGCTTTTACTCTCCCCAATATTTCTTATGATGTGTATCACGTTTCTCTTAACATGCATGATCTTAGGGAGTCTTATTTTCGGCACTGTATGTTTGAGTTACTTTAGATTGTGGGTTAAACTTTTTCATCTTAAACTACATCATTAGTTGCTTATTACGATGCAAATTGGGTTGGATTCCCTACAACTAGGAGATCGACTTCATATAATTTTGTTGAGATTTGTTGGTTGAGGAATCTATTATGTGAGTTGCACACACATTTGTCTTCTGCTATGCTTGTTTATTGTGATAATGTCAATGTTGTTTATTTTTCTTTTTATCGGGCTCAACATCAACTTATGATGCATATAGAGATAGACATTTATTTTGTCCGAGATTTGGTTGCTGTTGGCCAAGCTCGAGTTCAACATGTCCTTCTTGTTATCTATATACGAACATATTCACTAAAGGATTGTCTTCGACTTTGTTTGAAAAATTTCATACCAGTTTGGGTATCCGCTTGCCCTCTCGCTCCAACTACGAGGGAGCGTTAGTTATACTGTTTAGTAGCCATATGCTCAAACCCTTGTTCTAAATTAGTCCATATACTGCTATATGTTGTAACGGTTATCATGATTCATGCAATACAACTCAAGATTCTTAACAATTTTATAAGGATTGTTCCAATGAACAAAATTGAAGTAATGTCTCACGCATATATGTGCACATATCTGTAAAAACGTGTACTTCAGTATTATATTTATACCACATACGCGCATACAAGTTTTTTAATATTACAAATAACAATTTAATACTAATAACTTTTTATGTGCTTATATGTTTAGCGTAAATACTTATAAGGCGATTGTTTGGTTTTCTAAAAATATCTTAATAGACCACAACTGGGAGGGGTTTAGGGGTGTCCAAGTTATTCTGTCGCAGCGCGCCTCCTCTTAAAAGAAGCTACATTTTTATTAGTTTTGCATGTGAATACTTAAGATATTAAACATATATTAGTCATACAACTTAAATTTACGTACAATTTGTCTTTGATTTCCAAGTATAATGGGGCCTCTTTCTTGTTTTTGCCCTAGGGGTACTACAGACAGTGAACATGGCATGCCACAACTCTTAATCAATTGAAGCTTTTGGGTTTTGGGTGTGTTTGTTTCTTCTTTTTAAATCACATACAAATAGAGGTAAAAACATCTAAGTAGAGCTCACATAGAAGAAACATCTTTCTTTTTATAGAAGAGACAGTCCCCGCTAAAATATATTACAAAAAAACATTGAAGTACAAACGAATATAGGTGAAGTCCTAACATCACGACCCGATATATGGGCTACAGTCATGCACACACACCGTGCAACAACAAAAAACCTTACCATCACATGGGAAAACATCTCATAAAACTTCATGCGTATGAAGATACACACATATACTTGCAATCAAAATCGACTAAAATAAATCAATAACTCTCATTCCGTCTTCAATATAGTCATTTTAGTGTGGACGTACTAGATCGTTATGAGGGTTCTTCGAGAAGAAAGTTCTTGCGAAAAACTCCAATTAATCCGTGCTACCAAACACTAGCATGAAAATTCCAAGCTCTACCATCGTAACCAACAGAACATGATATACCTAATGAACATCCTTCTCTCTCCAAACCCCATGAACCATGAAACATACGCCTTACAAGCCACAAACGCATCATATCAACCGTACGACCCAAAACCTCTTAGGAATAGCATACATGAGCCACAGGAACCCACAATGTAATGCAACAACCATCACGCCATGGCCAAAATGTGTTTGATACCAAAGGAGCCATCGAACACTCCTAGTGGTGCAAAAATTGCTACCCTAAAATCAAGAATAAGGAGACAAGCATTAATAATACAGCCACCAGGAACCCAATCTCACCACGATGCTGATCTGAACGATATGCAAGATAAATAGCTGGACCACTCACTAATTTTGTGAACAACCAAACTCTAAGATCAGACATATCAAATGAAACCATAGCATTTAGGATTAAGATTTTCACGATCATTGTACAACAATTAACGAACCAAACGGTTCCGTCATGGTGAGCAGAATAACACCAGAACCCTAATCACAACGAAACCAGAAATAATAAGCATCACCATGGAAAAACCTTAGATAGGCTAGGGTTCTTGATTCTGCAGCGAACTAGATCCATCTCCAAAATGTCAGTTACGATTCAACCGTGCCATAGACACAAATCAAATCCCTAATACTTAATGATGATCAGAATTGTATGACATAGATGGGTGTATCACTGTTGGATGCGAAATTTGTAGTTAAATTTCTTTTTAGGTATAACTAGCTGATTAACAAGCTTTTGCTCTCTTTCTTTAAACAAAACTTGATGTGTTTTTAGAAACACATTAATAAAATTAATTTAATACTTTTAATGTTGTATTTGTCATTGTGTAAATCATTTCATTAGTAAGAACTAAAACCGATCTAACCAGGATTTTGGCATAACTTAAACAAATTCACTTCACACCCCGCCCCTTGCAATATAATGCAGGTAAAAAAATTTCATTAAATAATAATTGCGTTTGCATGGGCTTTTGTGTTGGGAACACACGGGGTCTTTTAAGCTTATGCTGGAGGAAGAGATAATGTTTTAGGAAAGTAACTTTATTACTCGATTTCTTGGTACTTTTCGAATACTTATTACAAAATGCTATAAACACCACCTATAGATACTACTCCATGGGAATTTCTAGGTCGGGATATTTTCATGGTTTTCTAGATAATTCCTACTTCATCATTATCACTAATATACATATTTCTTACTACATATCTTTTCAAACATATCTTCATATTTCCACACATTTCCATAGATATTTTTTATGGTCCCTTCTTCGACATTCTAAAACCTTCTTGTATGAGCTCGGGCTTTCAACGACCTTCAGTGACCAAATCAAGTATCTGATCTAACACCCTCCTTTAAACTTAATTTTGATTTTTCGACTCCAAGCATCATCCTTTGTCTTGAGAAATCTCACTCGTTGAGCGGTTTGGTGAAGATATATGCAACTTGATCTTAGGACCTCATATGTATCACTCGATCATCCTTCCTTGCAATGCAATCCCAAATAAAGTGATAACGAGTGGTGATATGCTTACTTAGATCATGGTAGACTCGATTATTCATTAACTCGATCCCATGCTTCTTTTTGTAGCCTTTTTCCACATGTCTTGTCTTGTGCTTCTCCACTACGCCTTTGTCGTTTCTTTTTTCCTTGTATACCCACTTGAGTCCATTAGCCTTTTGTAATTTTAGAATTTTCCTCGACTCCTATGTATTCTTCTTTGACTGTATTGCCTTGTCCATAGCTTGTCTTTGTTTCTTACCTTTCATAGCCTCCATAAAAGCTAAAGGTTCACAATTAGCATATAAACAAAGAAGGGGTATCTCGTCAGTTACTCGTAAAGCTCCAAAGGCTTCTTGTCTTTGGTTCTCTTTCACTTGAACTTGAAGGTGAGTCTTGGGGTAGAGTTGGAGTTGGACTTTCAGGTTGTTCGGCTTCTTCTCTTGATTAACATGTCTCCTCTTTGTCGGTCATAAGAAGAAAGTGACACCTCTCATTTTCCTTAATGCTTCAATCCCATGATCCTTTTTCATCGAACTCTACGTCTCTGCTCACTACCACCTTCCTCGTGATCGGGTTATAGAGCTTGTAGCTTTTTGACTGCTTGTTGTAACCAACGAAGACATGTTTCTCGCTTCTATCATAAAGCTTGATTCGCTTTTGGCTCAGAAAGTGGACATACGCTATGATCCCGAATATCCTTATATGAGATACGGTATCCTTCATACCATTTCATGCTTCGTGTGGAGTCTTGTTGTCCAAACTCTTTGATGAACACTAGTTCAATGGATATATCGCGTAATCAACCGCTTCGGCCCAAAACTCCTTTGGCATCTTGTTACTTTTCAACATGCTTCGGACCATGTTGAGAAGGGTTCTATTCTTTCTCTCCACCACTCCATTTTGTTATGGGAGTAAGGAGCCGTTAGAAATCTTTGAATCCCATTATCCTCACAAAATTTGTTAAATTCTTTTGGCAAGAATTCTCCACCTCGATCCGACCTCATAGATTTAATCTTTAAATCCTTCTCCTTTTTAACTATAGCTTTAAATTTCTTAAAAGCTTCAAAGGCTTGGATTTTCTTTCAGAAAATAGACCCAAGTCTTTCTATAATAATCATCAATAAAAGGATAAAGTATAACTTCATACCATGAGAAGGTGGAGTAATATGTCCTCACAAATCCGTATAAATTAGTTATAGAGGCTCCTTAGCTCTTGACATCCTTCCTTGGGAAACGGACTCCTAGCATGCTTCCCAAGAAGACATCCTTCACACACTTGATTGGGATGATCAGTTTGATCTATCCCTTTCACCATTCTCTTAGAAGATAACAACTTTAAATCACCAAAGTTTAAGTGCATGTACCTCATGTGTCAAAGCCACGAATGATCCTTCAACCAACTCTTTAAGCACTTAGCTTCCTCATGTTTAATGTTCAAGATGAACATTTGATTTTTAGTCATAGTCACTTTTGCTATAAGCTTTCCTTCAGGATTTCTTATCGTGGCACTACAATCTTTGAAATGAATATCAAATTTATTTTCTCCAATAGTTGTCCCCCACTTAAAATGTTACTTTTAAGATTGGGAACATTGTATACGTCCAAAATATATTGGTGACTTCCATCTTTTGCTCTGATAAGTATTTTACCTTTTCCTTTTACTGGTGCCTTTGGGCTTTGACACATCTCCGAAAGTGACATTGCCTTTACTTTGCTCCATCTCCACGAACAAGTCTTCTTCACTCGTCATGTGGTTACTTGCAGCGAAATCTATATGCCATGGCTCTGTCCTCTCTTCTTGTTCGCCATGTCTCGTCATTAACAAAGTAAGCTCATCTTCGTCTTCTACCTCCACAAGATTGTCCCTTTCTTCCACTTGTCTTGAGCTAGTATACTCGCTAGCATGATGACCAAATTTTCGACAATTATAACATTGTATTTCAGACTTACCTCCTATTTGAGATTGGTATCCTCTTCCACGACCTCTCCTATTTGGAGACCAATAGATATCATCTTCCTTATTAACATCTTTTCTTCCTCTTCCTCGTCCTTGAAATCCTACACGACCTCGAAAAGTACCGCGTCCTCGTCCTTGCTCGCGTCTATGTAAAAAGCTCTTTTTTATTTCTTTGAAAGAGACCTTTGAGTATAGAGATTTATTTAAGGGCTCTTTCCTCCTTCTTTTCTTCAACTTCTCTTCATGGTCTAGTAAAGATCCTATGAGTTGATCGACGGTCATAGAGTCGATGTCTTTTGTCTCCTTCTATGGCCACAGCAATGTAATCAAAGCTTGGTGGCAAAGAGCGAAGAATACTTTCTATCACCCTTGTGTTAGTCAAGCTTTCACCATTTCTCTTCATTTCATTTGAAATGGTCAACACCCGAGTGAAATAATCTGATCAAAATGGTTTCGGATTCCTCCATTTGGAGTTTTTCGAACTCTCCTCTAAGAGTTTGAAGACGTACCTTCTTTACCTTATCAACTCCTTTGAAAGCATTTTAAAGGATCTCCAACGCTTCCTTAGAAGTGGTTGCATTTGCAACTTTCTCAAACATCGCATCATCAAGACATTGATAGATGAGAGTAAGAGCACTTTGATCCTTCTTTCTTGCCTTCTGCGACCCTTTGCGCACCACTCAACGAACTTTTATCTTCTACTTTTTCAATACCTTTCTCGACTATCTCCCACACATCATGTGAATCGAGTAACGCCTCTATTCGAATACACCAACTACCATAGTTATCTTTGGTGAGACGAGGAAATTGGAACAAGTTCATTGAACTCGACATCTTGATCTTCAGAGTCTCTAGTGCTGATACCATTTTGTTGAGAAACACGCGGGGCCTTTTAGGTTTATGCTGGAGGAAAAGATAAGCTTTTAGGAAAGTAACTTTTGTTACTCGACTTCTTGTTACTTTTCGAATACTTATTACAAAATGCTACAAACACGTCCATGGAACTTTCTAGGTTGTGATATTTCCATGGTTTTATAGATAATTCCTACTTCATCCTTATCACTAATCTAGATATTTCTTGTTACATATTTTTTCATACTTATCTTTATACTTCTACACATTTCCATAGATATTTTCTATGGTCCCTTGTTCGACATTCTCCTTCCTATGTGAGATTGGGCTTTCAACGACCTTCAGTGACCAAATCAAGTTTACGATCTAACATTTTGTAGTTAAAACTTATTAAGTCAATTTAGTTAATAATACATGTTTGTACTACGTAAGAAAAAACAGTGGATATTTGTCTCCCTTTTCTTCGCATGGGCTTTTGTGTAGTATCAATGGATCTATATATAAGGGATCCGAATCGTTGAAAGATAAAACAATATACCCTAAACACCAAACTCGATCGATCATATATCTCTCAATTCGAAATTCGATCTTCAACCATGGCCGAGGTATTTATATCATCTGTGCGTTTTTTTATAAAATCTCAGTATATACCTAACTAGGGTTTTTTATTTTTTGTTATCAGGTTACATTGATATGTATGGACACTTCTAGCTGGATGCAAAACAAAAAAAGGTTTTTGGCTCAAGCTGATGCTATTGAACTTTACTGCAAAGCAAAAATCGACGTAATTTACCATTTATCTATTATGCACAGTTTTTGTGTTTCTTATACATGAATACTTTTAGTTGATGTATCAGTGGGATTTATTTATCTTTGTTACAGTGTCATCCAGAGAATTGTTTGGGCATATTGGCAATGGGCAGTTACTCTAATATTTTGGTTGAACCTACTAGAGATCTTCAAAAGATCATGTCTAGCATTCATGGTTAGCTTCTTTATTTAACTATGGCTATATATATTGTGTTTCTTTGCATGATGTGTGTATAGTTATCAAGTTTATTTTTACCGCAGGTGCCCGAGTAGACCATGACAGTATGCACTTTTTAAACGCACTAGAGGGTGCTAATCATTTTTTTGAAAACAAAATGCCGGATAAAAGGCTAGTTGTGTTTGCTGGAGGGTATGTGTCTTTATCAATTATTACTCTTAGATTAATGAACTTTTATAGTTATATAGTATGCCGACTCTAATGATGATCATATCTGTTGTGTGTGCGCGTGTTTCTTGGCTTTCAGTCCTATATATTGGTTTTCGTATCATATAAAACAAATCGCAGAGAAGTTAAAAGTGAAGGGTGTAGCTGTTGATGTTGTTAACTTCGGTGACAAGCGCGGACCTCAAGTAGGAATAAGGACGGGCCCGTGGGATCCTTCGTGGAATGATAACAACATTAAAGGAGAAAGTAAAAAGGAAAACCTTGAAGCGTTAGTTGCTACTGCAAATAATAATGACAACAGTCGCATTCTTCATGTCCCAGAAGATCAAATCTCTCTGCGTGACCACTTAGCAAGGTAAATTTTGTGTTTTGTTTGCTTAATTGAACTTATGTTAGTAACATGCTACTTCTTTTTGGCTTATATATTGTAAACATTTACTATCAGGTCACCGATCCTTCCTCAGAGACAGTTGGAGGGGTGTAGCAGCAGCTTGGAGTCTATCAATGCAAGGTTAAGAGCGCAAAATTTTGCATTAGTTCAAGAGAATGTAAAAATGAAACAAGAGTTGGAATTCTTCCGTACTGAATTCTATAAGTTTGTCAACCAGGTCCAAGGCCGCGTGGGTGCTCTGAATAGGTCGTGATTTTCCGGAACACTTGAATTTTTATGTTTTTTTGACTTGGGTTATTTTGTTATGTATACCATGTACCCTTTCCTTGAATAAGTGGTGTCTTATGCAACAGTTCTTGTGCATCGTGTTCATAAATGGCCGTACATCGGTGCATGCATAGTGATCATTATATGAGCTCTACATTTCTTCATGAATAACCACCTTTCACCCATTGTTGAGTTTTGTTGTAAAACTGGTTAGATTTTTGTTATTGCTTGCAAACATGGTTTACTCTCGATTTTCTTCGTAATTTTTCAAATAATAAGATAATTAAAAGAGGGTACGTCACCTTATAAGAATCTTGTTACGCTTTCATCAGTAAGAACAAAACTGCGACTTCGGGTGTATCAACCCACCTCCTTCAATGGAAAACAAGTCATTCCATGTAACCTGTTTGATTGCTGACATATAGTCATAACACCTACCTCAAACAAACTCATCTAAACTATAAAGAAACAAATGTTCCACACGAACATTATTGATACTTGAGCAGCGGACAAACACTAAGAATTGAGGACACAACTTAATTCTTCCTCTACTTGGCTTACCTTTATTGAGCAGCGGACAAATACTCCTGTTACTAACTGCTTTCTCTACTTGAGCAGCGGACAAATACTCGTGCGTTACTAACTGCTTTCTTCATCTCTACTTGGCTTACCTTTATTGCAGTATCTATAGAAGTATCCAAAATACCAAACTTAACAGAATGGCTATCTTATAGTCTTATATCATGACAGTATCGAATTTAAATCATGAGTATAATATTTGCTCGAAAATATTGATGGAAAAACGATTCCTAAAGAGGAAAACTTGTTATTACAACATATGGTTAATGACAAAGTTATTCACGGCTCATATAAGAGCGTAAAGGCAATATCCCGATCTAACTGATCATTTCAACATGCATTTGAAGCAAAGCCTATCCATTTTGACCTATAACCCGCCCAGTTTATAGTCTACTGGGGGCACCCGGGGGTATCAAAACTTATGCTAAACGAAGTTCATATGCAGTCTTTTCCTTGAATTTTAGAAACTCTTTTCATGTGTCAAGTCAATAAATTTTCTAATGGTTGCTTGCTTCTAGGCTAACATGAATTGATAAAAAGTTCATATAACTTGCTTCAAGTACTAATTTTGCGAATACCTTGAGCCAAACTCAAGCTCGGATCAAAGTGTTGCGCTAAGCACAAACTAGTTTCAATAGCACAATAAGTACTACTGATGCTGCTTGCTGGCTCGATGGAGTTTAGATCAAGCTAGCTAGCTTAAATAGTTCCAAAATGTTATATGACACAGTTATTGATATTAAAGGTTATTCATTGGCTAAGTATACACATCAACATATATCTCCAGTTACGACTGGCCTCGAGTATCAACAGGTCAAGACTTATTTTAAGGTCCCTGAACTACAAATCCGAGGATAGAATATGTTTGGCAAACACAATTTCAAACAACATACGGTATAAATACATAACTTAAAGTACCGAATATAATTGATTGTACTTGAAGTGGACCGTTCACACTGGACCATATATTTAAAGCCAATTTTAGCTTTGGCCCGAAACTAATCCCGTCATTTTGTTATTATGAGCAAGAATATATGGTGATTTATATGGGACAGTTTATATGTATCAGCATCATGGGTTTTGGGTTCTACACATCCTAATTATGTTTGTTTATTGTCTATGTCTCTTTATGGTCTTAAGCAGTCCCATTGGGTTGGTTTGGTTCAACGCTTGGCAACTTATATTACCTGGGTTGGGTTTACTCATAGCCGTTGTAACTGATCGTTATTTATCTACAAACAAGGGACTAATATGTTTATTTGTTATTATATGTTGATGATATTGTTCTCGCTGCTTCATCTCAGATTTTGTTATAACGGATTATTGATTTTTTGTATCCCGAGTTTTCTATGACAGATCTTGGTTCACTTAATTATTTTATGGGTATTTCCATTAAGTGTGCCTCCTAAGGGATGTTTTTATCTCAGCGTAAGTATGCAAATGAAAGTCTTGAGAAGACTAATGTGGTTGGTTGTAATTCCAGACAGACTCATGTTGATAATGAGTCCACTAGTTATTGATGGTGATCTGGTGTATCTTGTCCGACATTTTACCAGATTCTTGTGGGTTGTCTTTAGTATCTTGCTTTTACTCTCCCCAATATTTCTTATGATGTGTATCACGTTTCTCTTAACATGCATGATCTTAGGGAGTCTTATTTTTCGGCACTGTATGTTTGAGTTACTTTAGATTATGGGTTAAACTTTTTCATCTTAAACTACATCATTAGTTGCTAATTACGATGCAAATTGGGTTGGATTCCCTACAACTAGGAGATCGACTTCATATAATTTTGTTGAGATTTGTTGGTTGAGGAATCTATTATGTGAGTTGCACACACATTTGTCTTCTGCTATGCTTGTTTATTGTGATAATGTCAATGTTGTTTATTTTTCTTTTGATCGGGCTCAACATCAACTTATGATGCATATAGAGATAGACATTTATTTTGTCCGAGATTTGGTTGCTGTTGGCCAAGCTCGAGTTCAACATGTCCTTCTTGTTATCTATATACGAACATATTCACTAAAGGATTGTCTTCGACTTTGTTTGAAAAATTTCATATCAGTTTGGGTATCCGCTTGCCCTCTCGCTCCAACTACGAGGGAGCGTTAGTTATACTGTTTAGTAGCCATATGCTCAAACCCTTGTTCTAAATTAGTCCATATACTGCTATATGTTGTAACCGTTATCATGATTCATGCAATACAACTCAAGATTCTTAACAATTTTATAAGGATTGTTCCAATGAACAAAATTGAAGTAATGTCTCACGCATATATGTGCACATATCTGTAAAAACGTGTACTTCAGTATTATATTTATACCACATACGCGCATACAAGTTTTTTAATATTACAAATAACAACTTAATACTAATAACTTTTTATGTGCTTATATGTTTAGCGTAAATACTTATAAGGCGATTGTTTGGTGTAAAAAAATAAGGCTAGATGACCTAACAACACTTTTATTCACTTCAAACAATCAAAGGAACAAGAGAGAGTTTCAAAGACCAAATCCACCACAGTCTCAACTGGTATGGATCTATTATCTAACCTGATAATAGTTTTACAAATCAAATAAACAAGAAACAAGATGAAATAACCCAGAAGTGAAGAATGAAATGTGTGGTCGCCATTGATGGCATCACAAGATACACACACACAAACTTAACCCTGTAAACTTTTGAATATCAGATTATGACAAGGATTTTAACATCCCCCCTTAATCTGATATTCTATACAAGTCAACCATCCTTAGTTTTTCAACCAGGTATTCATGCTGTGGTGTATCCAATCCTTTGGTGAGGATGTCTGCAATTTGATTTGCAGACTCCACCTTTTGAGTTCTAACAACCCCATTCAAGATCTTTTCCCTCACAAAGTGAAGGTCAATCTCAAGGTGTTTAGTTCTCTCATGGAATAAAGGATTGGCAGCAATCTTAATTGTTGAGTTATTGTCACAATAAAGATCCACAGGCAAAAGATTACTACACCTCAAATCTTTTAGAATTTTAAGGATCCAAATGACTTCACTAGTAACTGAGGCTAGAGCTCTATACTCAGCCTCAGCTGATGACTTAGAGAGAGTGATTTGTTTCTTACTCTTCCATGATACAAGGTTATCATTCAAGAAAACACAATAGCCAGTGACAGACTTCCTAGTAACAATGCACTTAGCCCAATCAGCATCTAAGAAGGCTCTAAGGGTCATACCTGTGTGTTTCTTAACATGAATACCCAAACCTGGAGCACCCTTTAAGTATCTGAGAATCTTGAAAGCAATCCTAAGGTGAGACCTTAAGGGCGAGTGCATAAATTGACTAAGACAATGGACAGCATAAGAAATGTCAGGTCTGGTATTGGTCAAATATATAAGCTTACCCATAAGCTTATGATAATCCACAATATTTTCCAACAAGGGATCAGTATCACATGGTTCATTGGAAATGGACAGTTTAGACAACAAGGGTGTTTTGGAAGGTTTGCAAGCAAGCATGCCATATTCAGATAAAAGATCAAGGACATACTTCCTTTGATTCAAACATATTCCATATTGGGTATCAACAACTTCAATTCCCAAAAAATAATTTTCCCAAATCCTTAATCTTAAAATTACTTTTCAAAAACATTTTAAAGTTGTCAGTTTCCTTTTTGTTGTTGCCAGTAACAATAATATCATCCACATAAACAAGCACAGCAATAAAACACTTGTCACAATTCTTAGTATAAAGAGAGTAGTCAGACTTGCTTTGAACAAACCCATTTTCAACTAGAACAGATGTGAGTTTGGCATTCCACTGTCTAGGAGATTGCTTCAGTCCATAAATAGACTTCTTAAGTCTACAAACAAGTTTAGGATTACCAGAGTAAAATCCTTGAGGGAGTTTCATTTAAACAGTCTCATCCAATTATCCATACAAGAAAGCATTGTTAATGTCCAATTGGTATATAGGCCAAGATTGATTAACAGCTAAATTAATGAGACATCTAACAGTTACCATTTTAACAACAGGAGAGAAGGTTTCTTCATAATCAATACCCTCCTTTTGACCACAACCCATGGCAACAAGTCTGGCCTTATACCTTTCAATCTCACCACTGGATTTGAACTTAAGTTTCCAAACCCACTTAGAATTTAAGGCAGTCCTATCAACAGGCAGTTCAACTAAATCCCAAGTGTCATTTTCAAGCAAAGCAGCAAATTCAACATTCATAGCATCAACCCATTCAGGGCTTTGACAAGCCTCAAAAAAGTTCCTAGGTTCACTACTCTTATTTAACTGAGTGACAAAGCATAACACATCTCCTTTAATTTTGGAACATCCCACAAATTTTTCAATCCCATACTTGACCTTGGAATTAACAACAAAATCATTGTAATTTTTTGGAAAAACAGAAGGTCTAGAAGACCTTCTCACACCCTGGTCATCCTGAGCATTAATATTAGAAATACCACCCAAGTTCTGTCCATGCAAAGGAAGACTTGGGTGAATTTCAATATTTCCTTCAGATACATGTGTTTCATCAAGTGTGGCAGCCTCAATCTTTGGACTGGCATCTGTGGTATCATTGCTAGAAGCAATGTGTCCACTGTCACCTAGACCCAAGTCTGGGTTACTATCACTTGGTGACTTACTGTCACCATTATGAATATTTGTAACTCTCTCATCATCATCAGGAAGCTCAGGATTTTCCAAATCAAAAAATGTCAAAACTTTATTGTTTTGAGAAACATCAACATCTAGAACCTTATTCTTTTTATTTAAAACAGTGTCTTTAAAGGGAAAATGGACTCAAAAAACCTGACATCTCTAGAAACAAGGAACTGATGTCTATCAAGACTATAAAGTTTGTAACCCTTTTGCAAATTAGAAAAACCCATAATAACACATTTTTCATATCTACTGGTGAGTTTGTCATGACTATTCAAGACAGTAGCAAAGCAAAGACAACCAAAGGTCCTAATATGAGAGAGATTAGGAGGTGTGTTATACATCATCTCATATGGAGATCTACCATTTAGCACAGATGAGGGCAATTTGTTGATAAGATAAGTAGCAGTTAGAATGCATTCAGTCCAAAACCTTAAGGGTATTCCCCCCTAAAACATAAGGCATCTAGTCACATTAAGCAGATGCCTGTGTTTCCTTTCAACCACCCTATTTTGTTGAGGAGTATATGCACAAGAGGTTTGATGTAAAATGCCTTTGATGTTACAAAAGGCTTGAAAGCTATGATTAACAAATTCAGTCCCATTGTCACTTCTGAAAATTTTAACTTCTTTTTCAAATTGGTTTTTTAACAGATTATAAAAAATCTCAACAGATTTGCCAACTTCATC